>JASVER010000006.1:13132505-13411423 GCA_030449065.1 Oceanodroma leucorhoa | reverse complement strand
GCCGCCAACCGGATTTGACTCCATTCACCACAACTCTCTGGGCTCGGCCGTCCAGCCAGTTTTTTACACAGCGAAGAGTACACCCGTCCAAGCCATGAGCCGCCAGCTTCTCCAGGAGAATGCTGTGGGAGACAGTGTCAATAGCATGAATCTTGCTTTCCTCCTCCCTCACTCTTGAAATATTAGAAAGCAGTATCTCCCTCTGTTTTCTTTCCCAACTAGTTCTTCCCTCTATCACTTCAAAAATCCAAAGCACCAACTAATTTTTGTATCTGGTAATAAATGCATCAGCTATGCCAGTGTAAAACCATTACTGCTATGAATACACTCTAAAAGGATAACTAAAAAAGGTAAAATAAGTAATTGAATGASGCACATTCTGTGAAATAAAATTAAAATTCACAAGAGATGAGAACTACTTCAAAGAAACCTTTCTGTCAATGGTGGCTTATTCCCAAGTCAAAGATCTTCCACTGGTCAATAGAGACTTATTTACCAAGACAAATTGTGTAACAAATCCCATTATATTCATGCTTTGTTTGTGCCAACTTTCTGACACCTGTTAATATTATTATTAGTTATATTGAGACTTCTAGATTATAGGCTGATAATCACTCAACATGATGAAGACTACGATGTCTTGCCAGTATTTGTCTGTGTTCTTTTATAAAGTTCTTCCATAAAGGAATAATGTTTTTCTCCTTTTTTTTTTAAAACTGCTATATTGTATGCAATGGTCTCCTAAAAATATCAGCTTTTAATTGACTTGACATTTAAATGAACTCTAACAGAACTCTTCCTTCAGTCAAATCACTTTAACAGTTTAGCAACTTTTCACCCATTATACAATATATGGCACAAAATCTTGTATTTATTAAATCGTAAGTGGAGTGGCTGCTAAMACTGTCCTATGTGTGCCCATGATTAGGAAGCTGTTATAATTATCTTGTATGGCTAAATAACAGAATGTGGTTTTAATACTTAATCTAACTTAACCTATCAATGTGTTACAGAAAAAGAATTTATGCCCAAGGTGAAAATATTCTAATTTTTGGCTGAGAATGTTTATATTCTAATTACATTTGGTTGTTTCTACCAGCAATAAATATTAGCACAGTGCTGGAATCTTCTGTGTTATCCATGCATATGTTTGGATATCCTGTACTTTTATTTCTTTCAAGTTCTTTAAAGTTTGGTTTCTTTAAAGTCTTTAAGAAAGAGGCTATGCTACCAAACAGCTGGACTTTCCTCACCACTTCCATCCCTGTCACTGAATGACACAACGACTGGCAACCTCCAGCTTGCATGACGAACTTCGTAAAAGCTGTGTTAATGTCATTTGATAAATCACCATAACCACAAAACAAGCTACAGTAGTATAGTTAAATTGTACAAACTAAAATGGATTGTTTCCTCTTCCAGATCTCTTCTTCATACATGCATGCTTAAAGTTAATGATCTTCCACTTTAATGTCAAGTCACTACACTGCACTGGAAGCCACAAATTCTGTGTTTTAACCCAATTCTGCCAATAGTTTCTGGGGTAAATTAAGAGGAAACAACCACGGCCATTCTTTCCCAGTCTTTGCAGACTAGAGAAGTACATAGAGGACTTACACTTACAGAGGTCATGCTAGGAAAAAACCAAACAACCCTGACCTCTGCAAAGCACTTGCAGAATGAAAAACGCCTTACAGATGGCAGCATCCTGTACTTTCAGTTTAACCCAGAAGGCTACACCTCTTCATGAAATAACTCGTAATTAACGTTTGCTATTTCCTTGGGATAATCCAGTGCAAATCTGACATTCTTCTTTAAGCCAGAAAAGAGACATGGCTAAGAGTAACAGAAAAAACACGGAGTATCAGAAGATTATTTAACAATAAAAGCATTGAAGTAGTACTACATGTCTCGCTAAAATACCTTTCACCCTACAGGATGTAAAATATTTTAACACCACATAATACAATTTGTGTATAGTGCAGAGACTGCTTCAAATCCATTCATATACAATCCGTGATACAATTTATGTCAGGGAATGAATACTATTATATGCTAATAAAAGCAAAGTAGAACTCACGACTACTTCAGAAGCTGAGTATGACCAGAATTTCTCAAAGAAGTCCTCAGCATCTTTCAAGGTGAAGTTTACTATTGAGTCATTTCAGTTTATCCAAAATTCTTCCTTCCATCAGCTAATAACGTCACATTGTCAACAAAATCCCTTGGATACTAGCTACTAAGGCAGGTTACCCATTTTCTCACTTTACAAAATTTAAAGATGACATTGCACATTGACTACACTATCTAGCTGTAATTGCAGAAGCGCATGATTTCGGACCTAGACAACTTTGCAAACTTTTTTTATTCTGAAGATTTGTCACTCACAAAAGTTATTTTTGAATTTACTAAAGAATGTAAAAAATGAAAYCTTCAGTATTATTTAAATCTATAAATAGTATTTTAGAATTCTAGCTTACCTGCTAACCCCGGGGCAGGAATAGCTGATTTGGGGCTTCTACATGCTTAGGTTATTATTTTGTTGTGAAGACTGAAGTTCTCAGAAATCACATGCTCTTTGCTTTTTCTTCTGTTTCCTGTCTTCAACACATAGGCCATCATTGGATGTTTTTAAGTGAATTATATAATGAATGTGTTAGCTTATGAAGATTTTAGGTCTGCTGCAAAGTTGGAGTAAAAAGGAAAACAGCAAACTGGCCCTACAAGAACAACAAAATACAGTTCCGAATTTAAATCTAAATCTAAACCTTCCTGTATATAGCCTCTGTTCATTGGGCTTCTTTCTTCCAAATGCCTGGAGGCCTGCTACTACTATATATACAATATTACTACTATAGTTAGTATTCCTTTGGCTACTGGTCAATTGTAATTTTCCTTAAAAATTGCAAGGTTACACTCACACCAGAGATATCTTACTCATCTTCTTTCAGATTTTCCGTCTTTCACTAAGAGCTCAGAATGACAAACCAGTTCCAGGATACTATACATGCCCAGTTTCACTTCAGATTAAGAATCAGCCATAGGGTTTAAAAAAGCAGCTGTTCCGTAATGCAGATGAGGAAATGATATATTTGATCCTCATTTACTTAGGTAAATTCTTATCCACCTTGGTTTAAAATAAAAATGTGCTTAGAACCATAGGATTTGGAATTACTGTACCTAATATATTGTCTTCATGCTGAAAAAAGAAAGCAATAGGGAGATGGGGTCTTTAAAAAAAAATTCTAATTCTGACATCAGGAAGGACAGCAAATCTAGGAATTGCTCTTATTTTGTCCTTTTGCTTTAAATATGCCAGTTCAAACCTGGCATTTGTATATACTGGATACAATGCACTATATACAGATTTCAGTTGTTATAACCTTGAACACGTAAATCCTTATCTGAATGTCTATTTGAATTCAGTGATAAAAAGAGGTATCGCCTTTGCCCATATAACCACCTGCATCTGTATGAACCTCATACACACCACATGTTCATAAACAAAATGTGTAAGTCAAATAACACCTTTTTTTTTTCTCCTCAAAAACCCCAAAGAATCAGGAATTTCAAAGTTTTAGTTCCCACATCAATAGTAATTTGGTCCTCTTCTGCACATGTGCTATATAACGCAGTGTTACCAATGTTAATGTCATATCAATATATGGACATGACCTACTAAAGGCTGATGAATCACYTCTTTATATTGCATGAGTTTTATGTAGGTAAACATCAACTATAATATTGCAAGGATGTAATCTCTGTATTTCATTTATTCCTGAATACCTGCCAGTCAATGTTTACCTACCTGTATTTGCTTATATCAGGACCATTCACAGCATAAATAACAAGGAAGTTCATGGGTAGCACAGCTAACAAAGTTTGGATTCCAATGGACTTCTACACTGCATCGGATTGACTTTTTAACTGAGTTGTGTTAAAGCCACAGCACAGCATGAGTTCACTCCTTATTAAACATCAGAGAAACCACACAGGAAAGATATTCTAAATGCCTTTGCCAAAGCAAAAGCTTCAAACGGTGTTCATGCCTTGTAAGACATCAGAGAATACATTCAGGATACAAATCTTGACTGAAGAGAAGGTTTTTTTTCTGATGTTTAATAAGGCGTGAATTCTGACTGAAGCACTTCCTGGGATTAGAATATTCATAATTTCTTTCTCCCATATTGATTCCCTGTTCACAGAATACAGTTACGCAGGGGCTTCAGCCCTTCCTTCAGGTGGCAGTAACAGAATCTGCCTCTCCTTTTCATAGGAACTTCGTAATTTTCAAGACTTCTATCCTCCTGCCAAATTTTTTTTAAATTGGCCAGCAGGCTCAAAAAAAACTTGTAGAGCAGAAATGACAGATACCTGTATGCACAGACAACATGATCCTACTAATTTTATAGGAAAGAAAATTGATTTTCTTAGGAAACCAGATTAAAAAAAACCCACGGTTTACCACCACACAAAGTATCTAAGGAGGAATTATGATTCTGTTGAAGTCCTTGGCAGAGCTTACCAGTGGGAACAGAGCCAAGACCTCACCCTTAGCCTATGCAGAAAACTACAGCAATTCCAAAAGAACACCACCTGAAACCAACCCCATTGATTAATCTGAAAGGTTAAATGAAAAAGTTAAAAGCAATTGATTACATTCACATTGCACATGCAATTCAGAGAGACGAACAGTTTTTTCTTCAGACACTTCCAGAATAAGAACAAGCATAGGAAATTTCATCCCATTAGGAAAATCATTTGTCAAAACTACCGTTGCGAGAGTTTCTACAAATGCCTTCTTAACCACAACCCCAGGACTGCTAATACAATATTAGCAATCTACTTTCTTTACCATTAGGGCACACAGGTGCATACACAAATTTCAAAAAAAGTTCTGTAAACCTGAGGCTGGAGGGTATAACTCGACACTGACACAGAAAAAAATACTGATGCCTCTGAGGGAGGGAAATTTGAATCGGTAAGACAAATATACTAGTCCCAAGGAAGCTTCCAAACAGTACTCATTTGAAGCAGTTATCTCATATGGAAAATCTCAGTCCACAACTGAAAAATTTCTAAATAAAAGAAACAAACGAAAAATATTTATAATGAAAAACATGAGGCAATTTCCAACTGAAGCAAATTTCAAAGATTCTCGGCTCTCCCAGCTTCCAGCTTTACTGGAAAGCAGGAGTTGCTTAATACCACTGAAAATATCTGACAAACTCCTTTTAGTCTAAATTTAGAGATATGACCTTTTTTTTTTTTCCCCAGAGCTCCAGAGCAGGAATCTGTTAGTCTTTATAGTTCAGTTTTGGACATGTTATGTATTTATGAATCTCTTCTTGGGCAGTACCCCCACTGTAAAATTTAAAAGTGTCCAGTAGAAAATATGGAAGTTTTACCACCATTTCTTAAGTTAGAAAAGGTTTTTGTACTCTGCCCATCTCCTCCAGTTTGAATTTAAAAAACTAATACAAAATGCATGCGTCAGGGAAGGGTCCTGTTTTTCCAGAAACCAGTTCTCCTCATGTATTATCCAACCCCAATGCTATCTAAAAAACATTGTACAAACAAAGAACTACTGCTACATGTCCTTACTGCTCTTGTTTCTTCCACCACTTGATTTTTCAGAAAACTCTGAGCAGATTTTTCTGTTCTTATACACTGAAAAGGAAAAAAACCAGGAAGCTGCTCTCAGAGTTCTGTCTAGCAAGATTTTCTAGTAAAAGCTACTCACCATTTGATTTGCTACTGATTTACTGGAAAACAATTGCCTGTTACGCAAGGACAGTTAGCTCTTACAGGACAAAACCCCTCCATTACAAAGCAGAAATGCTGCTGTTCACACGTATTTGAACTGTTACAACTCCTCTCTGGCTTTTAAACGGTTTCCATTTTGGTGAATGCACAGGACCCTCCTGAATGTAGTTCTATTACTTACCTTTTTTTTTTAAACTTCCTTTTAGTTTCTCATAAGGATGCTCAAAGACTGGTCGTCCCTTGTTGGAGTCAATGCAGGTCATCTCAAGCACTGTGCTCTCTGTTGCACTGATGATGGGCACCTCAAGGGAAAAACTCACTGGAAATTTAACATTAACAAACAGTATCCTGAGAGCCACCTGTATCCGGAGAACCGCCACCAGTGGTTTTAAGCACAGCAAAGATAAGGTTTTCCACTCAGAGAAAACCAGGTTAAAGGAGGTGGCCATGGAAATGACAAATGCATGATGAAAGCTGGGTTTTGTTCCTATGAGGGCATCCCTAAGTTTTAGGCAAATGGGTAATGTCCTCATTTCAGAACCTCCCTCCCAGCACATATGCGTGCACATGAACTGCGTAAAAGCTATACTGATTCCTTCCCAGTTAGGGGTAGTCCCATCTCACACACCTACTGCAGCTCTTTGAAAGAGTCACTAAGAAGTATGAGTAAATAATTATCTCTAACAGTGGAGTCAAGTCAGCAGGGGGGTTCAATAGTGACTTGCATTGTTCAAAATGTTCATAAATGACCTGGCAAACAGGTGAGCTGCCAGGTGGCAGGTCAGTGACAATACATTATTGAGAGTAGTCAAGACAAGTTCCAACCATGAAGAGTAATAAACGGGCTTTGAAGCAGAAGACCTGGATGATAGCAAGAAACAGGAGATTTAACACAGATGAATATAAAGTGATACGTAGAAAAAACAATCCTCACTGAAAATATAAAATRATGGACACCAAGCTGAACATTCAGCTGATCTCAGGGTTATGMCTGACAACTGAGTTAAAATGTCAGCTCAGCACCAAATAAAAAGCCAAAACAAAAAGAAATATGGGATCATGAGGAAAGAAGTAGAAAGTTGTCTGCAGGACGACTCACTCCTGAAAGCAAAAAATGAAGGCAGGAGTATGACTGAGAACCATAACATGATGAGTGATGTGGAAAATGTGAATAAGCATTGACTAGTTGCTGTCTCTTCCAATACAAGTGTAGCGGTCAGCATTACACCAAGTTAACAGGAGCTAGGTTCAAAACCAAAAGGAGGTAGATCTTCATGCGAGATGTAGCGGAGGTGTGAAATTCCCCATTGCAATATGTTCAAAGGGTAGGCTGGACAAGTCCATGGAAGAGAAATTCATTCAGGATTACTAAATACACATGAATCAGACAAAGTCCCTGAGCCACCAACGGCTTAGGGCTGGAGAACTATTAGGGCAAAATAACATATGTGCTAGCTCTGTTTCTATAAACTTTGCTATCATTTTGCACATGCATGTGATTTTCTGGTTGGGCAACATATTTAGATGCTACTGCAAGATAGTTTACAGTGATAAATTTTAATCACAAACACACATCTCTCTATTAACGTAAAAAAAATAAAAGGATTGTCACTGTATTATATGATTAAAATAGATGCTAATCAATCATTTAAATGATGGGGTTTGCTTAAAAATGCAATGAAAGTAGTAGTAAGTGTAACCTGAACTAATGGGGGGAAAAAAGATAGAACTTCAGAACGGTTATATTTTCTTTTCCCCCAGAGAAGGTTTTAAAGTAACTAATTTTGTGATCGCAAAATGAAAGGTAGTATACCTTCAAAGAGTTTTAGATTTGATAAAAAGAATGAAACACTGAAATAAAGAAAGATCCTCCTTTAAATACCCCAATAACTCTGCAACGACGACCTGACTTGTCTGACATGAACTCAGGCTGGGTGGAACATCTGGAAAAGCACCCCGACTGAAGGTGTAGGACCCTGCCCTCTTCTGCAAGTACAAGTGATATGCCAGGGATCATGATGATGTTTTTAAAAATGCACAGCTCTGCAAAACATACTGTGCTAGCTTCCCCACCCCAGCTTAAGATACAATCCCTCTGACAATATCAACAGTTGCCTAACATTACATTTCACATACCACCATGATTTGGATGGCATGTTCTTGTTTGAAAGAGAATTTGAAACACCAACAGTTACTGTGATGAGGTTTAAGAGGAGAGTGAAGGAAGTAAACCGAGAATCAAGGTTACAAAATGGCTCTATTCATTCCTCCATGGGGATGAAACAGTATGAACAAAACAACCAAACCCCAAACCGTATTTACTTTGGGAAACAGAGTATGTCAAACTTCTCAGGGTAGGTGGAGTCAGATAAGGACACAATCGGCCTAAAGACACCACCAGCAAATTCCCATGCACAGTGATCCTGCTGCACACAGGTACGGCTGGCTGCAAGATCCTGAGAGAGGAGGGCAAGCAAACCACAGCCCCCAAACACGGCCGGTGACTTAGGGATGCACTTACACACTAGTGAAGATCCACTTACAGGCAATGCTGGAGTTGTGATTAAAGGTCTTCAGCAATCACAAACATTGCTGCTAAGGCTTCTTACATGAACAAATTTTGTAATTAGCCAATGCTGCTGCCTGATCCTATTTGTGTGCTTTTTGTTTTCATGCCACTGCAGTATATAGTAGAGAAGTGGGTGATGAGACATACAGTTAACCTGTAGCAGTTTAACCTTTTTTGGGAGGTGGGGGGAGAGGGAGGGAAGACAACTACAAACATTTTACTTGATGCGACGTTATTTTCCTTTGTTTGTTCTTCAGGAGAGTTATAATGCAAACTTGAGTTGATTTTTATTAATGGGAACTTAAAGTAAAAATATTAGCAAGTACAACTAGATAGACCAATTTATTTGAAGTTCTACAAATTAGCACACTTCAGCATTAAAATCCACAGCCCATGAAACAGTTTTCTATAGGGCAGCAACAACAAAATCATCTCCATATGAGCCCTCCAAACTCAGGATAAAAGCCCACAGGAATCCCCTCTAAGCATGGGAGGTAAATTCAGTAGCTACAGTCAAAGTCACTCCTTGGCTGGGAGTTCAAACAAGATTTGTCAGAATTATAGCATGGAAGAGACTATCAGACCAAAGATCTGCCTATGATGAATTAAAAGACAACCAACTTCCCAGTTGCCATTCAGTTTCTTTGCCACATTACAATCAGATAAAAATCAATCATTAATAGATTTCCCAGCCTTCCCTTTCTTACTAACTTGCTGCCATCCCTGAACACTGTCAAAGGTTGGGAAACCGATGCTATCTTGTTAAGACACAGCAAAAGTCCCAGCAGTAAGTTACCAGAAATTTCCTATGGTGGAAGAATATGGGTGTATATTTAAGCACAAACAACTTCAGAAAAAAAGAATACCGAAGGGCAGGGAAAMGAAAAAAAGCACTTTAAATTTACAGTAAAGAAAACATCTGAAGGTTGGTATTATTCTAGAATCGTGTAATGTAAATCAGAGGCAAGGGGATTCACCATCTGAGACACTTTAGATTTGCACTTACCATGAAACCCCGTGCTGGAAGGTTCAAGGAACAAAAGCAGAAGTGGTCAAGAGGAATAGAACTATCTTATTCTTTTATGAGAGGCGAGTTTCCTGAAAAATTGTGTTGCCTGTTTGCAGCACCTGAACTACACAACCGAAGACACACTTCTCAAACATAAAGGAAATACGAATTATTTGCATCTCTCTTCTGACTAACCTGACAAAGTAGCTTTTTGTTAGAAATTAGTGATTGCAATAGTAGTATTGAAGAGACTGGAGGTCATGGTTATATACATCACAAACATTTCAAGTACTGCATACTAATATCTAGATTATTCCTTGTAACTAACTCATCACTTCCTACTCTCCAAGTCTGCCAAACCAGTGACATGCAACTGTTACCAATTGATTTAGCATATCCGTATGTTTCTATTATGATTGGTATCCTAAATATTTTCAGAGCATGAAAGACAAAATTGGTTGGGGGACTGTCTAATTTTCATCTTTCAACTTGACAATACATGAAAAATAGTATCTGAAATGCACAGATTTATTGCCTAGTTAGTGACTTCAAATTCTATGTATTAGTTGTGGAAAAAAAGAAGACATCCAGGTCTTTACATATCAAACACTCCTATGGTTTGTGTAACACCTGCTCCAAATTCCTTTCTCTTTGGAGACCTACTTTGCAAAGCGACCTATCTAAAGCCATGGTCAGTACTTGGAAAAGCTATCTATCCTTCAAGGAACCATGTATTTATTCAGTGTCTAATTAGTGTCAACGTGAAGAACATTTATGCAAACTTGGTCAGGACTAAAAATAACTAATTGTAGCTCATCTAGCCAAATGCTGGAAAAGGTTGGAATTTATGTCCAATACATGGTCTGAGTTTTCTAACTTTGCAAGAAGAAATAAAAACGCAGTACATGTAAAAGCAAGGGAAGTCTGGAGAATGGCKAACTACAAACCATTATTTATCAAATCCAAAACTGAGGGAAGATGTTTCAAGATCCCAAAGATACAAAAATACTTTTAATTTAAAATTTCGTACTTGAAAATCCAGTACTCTACCATCTGTCTACCAGGGAATCCCCAGAATTGCTCAATTCTATTGAACGGTCTTCAGGACCAGGCATTTTATTCTTTCCTTCAATGTAAAATGAAACACACACAACTCCAAAGGAAGGAGGAGAGGGAGAATAAAAGAGCAAAAGCTCCTGGTTGGGAAAGAAAGAACGATATTTAAAAAATGTATTTCTATTAGTTAAAAGAACAAGGAAGAGACTTCTGGGCAACATCTGGCAAGACAAGAGGAGTATGCTACTTGAACAAAGTGACAGAGAATACAGAGATTCAGGAATGTCCCTAGAGTAGCAGCTTTGAGAATTTGTGGGGTGAAAGGGTAGAAAAGGAAGCAGGGGAAAGAGGGATGGGAAAGGTTGCTGGAGTCACTGGAGAAAAATTAGGGAAGCACTTGAATATTAAAAATACACTCGTAAGATATAGTTTATGTTGTTGGGTTTTTTCTTTTTTTTTTTTTTTTTTTTTTTTAATTTGTAACTTTACTTACAGTTTTGTAAAAAACAACCAAACCCTTTGTGTTACTTCGTATACTTTTTTGCCCTCTTTCATACGGTACTAAGAGCTACTCAAATGAAACAGATATTTCTCCTCTAACAAATTAGTACTATACTTCAACAAATCTTTTGGATACTTTCAACATTAAAACAGAGTTTAAAATAACCACAGGTGTGACGTTTCAAAAATCAGTTTGGGGTACTGGTATCCTAAACAAGGTGGAAGGCTCTTCAGCAGGTACCATATCAAGACTGCCCAGACACTGGAGTAACTCCAAAGGACCAAATTCATTTCCAGAAGATGTTTGTCTTTCTCCTTCTTAAAGATTTAGGTCTCACATTACATGTACAAAATTATAAGATGAGCTTATAAAAACCTACTGCAGCATTCTGAACAGAACTAAAGTCAAATTCATGCCATGTCGTAGGTATAAGAAATGACAATAAGCCAAGTCCTTGAACATCATCATCATAATTTCAGAATTGCTCTTTCCCAAAGTTCCTACAAGTTCCTGTAACACAACTTCACCCTTTCTAGTGTTAGCTATTATTGTCATTGCAACACAGCTACAAAGGAACAGAAAAGTAAATTTAAGTTACAGATAGATTTCTCCCGTGTGTTCAATTTAATGGTACAACCCAAAATGTAGATCCTACTCCCCAAAATATGCTATTTGAGCTTTTTTGCAGGGTATTGATAAGGGGACAATTTGAGGTCATTCCCCCTAGCAACACACAACAACAAACATGACTTTCCCTAGGCAGCACCGATTTTATGATTAAATAAATTTATCAGAAAACCTTTTTTCTTTATTATAATATCCAATCAATAAACAAGCCAATTCTACTTCACAGCTCCATTCCAGGTGTGAATGAACACACTGACTGGAAAACGTATGCTTCAAACAAATTACTTCTTATTTCCAAGAAGAGGCAGTTTGGGAGACTGAAAACGCCACACAAGCAAGACTGATAGTGCCTAAAAAGAAATCCCCCACAGTCAATATACTGGAAGCCATCTCTGAATCATCATTGCCCATCAGGTTTCCAGATACCCTTTCTGACCTCCTTTAGCAGAATTCCTATCTGCCAAGCTTGAAAACGGGAAACATATTCTCCTTTTGTCCTTTGGGATTCAAGAGGTATTCACCTATCTATTTGCTGGTATAATAAAATCAAAATCTGGGTTGAGAAATCTACCACAAGACCAACTTTAAAAGATTACTACGGAGGCTAGCAACAGTTTCTATGCTATTAATCCAATCAGACAGGTTTATGCTTGTCATCTTTGCCCAGATTTGAACTCCTGTTGCCCAAGAGAATAGAAATTGGTGATGCAGGAAGAAATGCTTAACTGTACAGTATTATTTGCTTGTGGCTCAGCAAGCAGTTAACCACATATGTGAAGCTCTGCCAAGATGTCCTCCTACAACAAAGGAACTTTAAAAAAAAAATATCAAGAGAACCCAAAAATAATCAGTAATTGGCAGATTTTGGATGGAACACTATTTACCTACTATTCGTTCTTAAAATAGAATCCAGTATTTTTACACATTTTCAGGACTGAGTTAAACAAAAAGACCTTTTCTGCTTGCCTAACATACAATTATAATCAGCTTGCCAATTGCAGTATCTGTTTATCTCTATGTTACTGAGATGTTCTATCAGGGGTCAAGGCTCAAAAATATACTGAACTATTAAAAATACCTTTTTCATGGTGGAAAGAAATGTACTTCTGCACGTACTGAATTTTTTATTTCATTTTCTTTAGAGCACACTGCTCAAATGATAACAGTGGAGATGCTAGAGGAACCTTTATCACATGTCAGTGCACCTAAATGAGTGTGCCTCTGAGTATAGCCTCAAGACAGCCTATATAGCTAAGGCAGGGCAGTGATTAAGGAGGATCACTAAGTGGGAAGACATTTTAGGTACAAAATTTGACTGTAAAAGAAAGAGACCACACTTCTATGCCTAGCAACATTTATTTGGCACAGACTGAGATCATCAAAGGGAGTCTCTATTTGGTTCTAGTTTCCTAATCGTGAAATCTTTCTGACACACATGGATACATTCACACATCCTGACAATATTYGATACTAACTTATCCCAGAAGGGTACCAAGAAGATAAACACATTAAAGTTTGTGAAAAATTTACAGATATTCAGATTAAAAAACAGTAAAACATTTTATCAGTAAAAAAGCACTACTAGGAAAATTGTGTATGCTATATTCCTTGCATCATTTCAAATCAAGTCTGGACAAAATGTGTAAAGATTTAACAAAAAAAATCCCTGCTGGTACGGTTGTAATTGAGTCATTTGAGGGATGTCCTGTTGTCAAAAATAAGAAAAATAAAATGTTTGTATTTTAAACACGAGCCACAGTTGCCAATTTGACCACCTCAGAAATGTGAGTTCTCCTTTAGTCCCCAAAAGAACAGTGAGAGGTTACTGCTGTAGAAGACTTTCCCACAAATCTTCTCGGTTTCATTCTGTTGCTTAAGAAAATAACTTCACGGCACCAGGTATTAAAGGACTGTGCATGTGCAGTACAAACATAACCTGTCCAAGATAACTGAGGAAGAATAAAAAAAAAAATACATACATATAAAAATGGAAAAAGACCCACCCCAAACCGCCTCCTTTAATAAGCCAGTTGCACAAAACACGCTGCTGCTACAAGGCCTCAGCATAGTGTGCCTATAAATCCTGAACACCCCTACATTCTTGACTTTAAAGGGAGTCAGCTGTAGGACCTTGTTAGATATTAATTAACAAAAAACAGGGAGTTGCCTTGGTGAAAAGTAAACAACATTCCAGTTGCACCGAGTCTGATGTAACATGGGTGGTTGCATATAGACTCTACCATTAAACTATTAAACAAAATATGCTGAACAGATTGGTAGGTGAACAAAAATAGAACGCTAGACTTTCATAGCATTAGTATAACAAACAAAACCAGGGTAAATCTATCCTTTTTTCTAGCATTTTAAGTGTGCTCAGTTGTACATAGAAAGTATTCAGCAATGCCAGTTGCATTGCCAAGATCATTCACTGCTAGTGACTAGTGGTTCTATTTCAGGGTACTTTTTTTTTTTTTTAATTTTGCTATAGTATATTAAATTTAAGAAAGGAAAATAAAAATTAGTATTTGTGTATTGAAAAGAGACTAGAAGCCTTCAGTATACAGAGTTAAAAAGATAAAGTAAAAGAGATTTGCCTGTATTTGTGCCTTGGTGTAGCAAGGCATACCACCACCCATAATATTGACYCAAATTCTTTGATTTTTGGCCCCATACTGCCCTACACTGCTCTAAATTATGTCATGTACTAGCTAGTCCTAAAGGACCATGCATTGGTGATACTTCTGAGAATGCAGCAAACTCACACCCTCACTCCTCATGCCATCCCTTTACTGCGTCAGCAGTGAGATGGGAACTTAAATTAACTTTCTACCAGCTCATCATGACTGCCAGCCAGAGCAAACCCTAACTAGCAATAAATCCTTAAGACCTCACCCTTCTGTGTTGCTGGAGAAACACGATAAGACTAACTAAAAAAGCCTAATTTTTAGTTAGGGGGAAGGGAGAAGCATGTGATGTTAACATAGGTTCTGTTATTGATTCAGAGTTGAAATGGAGGAATAAGTAGCTCAAGGGTGAAGAATACCTTGCTTCCATACCACCATGATAAATGGCATACTGTTAATGACATTGTATAATATTGCTACAACAAACTGCACAGCTTCATTCCAGAGGGACCTTTATGATCACAAGGACTGGGCCAACTGAGGCCTTGGGATGCTCAGACYGGACTTTTGGAGGAACTCCTCCCCTAAGGAGGGTAGCAGAGCAGCAGACCGGTTCCTCAGGGAGGCTGTAGGATCTCCACTGCGGGAAGCGTTCAAGACGCGGCCAGACAAAGGCCCCGCTGCACAAAACCTGAGCTAGTGCTGGCGGTAGTCCCGTGCCAAGCAGGAAGCTGGGCTGGATGATTCAGAGTTCCTTTCCAACAAAGAGCTCCATGACTCTGATGTGAAATCTGCCACTTCTTTACTGCAAATGAATTTCTACAAAACCACTGTAGCTATCGTAGGTTAAGGAACTTGGTATATTTTAGAAATCGACGTGACCTCCAAAATGTTAACGTAATACTAGAAAAACAAAATCAGTAAAGAAATTCATAGTACTGAGAAATATGATCCCTGTTACTGCTGAAACATGTAGTCTAAATACAATACTGTCGTGGGGGGGGGAAAAGGTTGTTCAATTTTATGTAATCCAGGTTTTGACAAGATAATGGAATTTTTTTGCTTTCACTGTTGCATAAAAATCCTGAAGTTTTCGCTCCTTTTATAAATGGAAGTAATTAATTGTAAAGAGAAATAATGTTAAAAGAAATGTAAAATAAACAGTTTTAAGTGTTATAAAAACCCGTTAATGTTAAAATGTTTTAAAATAAAGAGAACAAAGGCACTGAAATCGTAGACAATGCTAAATTACTGTTCTGGATGTGCACTGATTCTGTGTATCAATTAAAAGGGCCATTAGATTTTCATTGATCAAACAGTGCCTAAATTTTCAACAAGACTTCCTTTGTCATGATGTACGTTCATCATTCAACTCTCCTCGCAGTTTCTGTCAACTGCAGGAAAAATTGCTAACCTGACGTGCAAAAAACCAGAGGCCCACTTCTTAAAAATGAAACACATTTTCAGAGATGTGTGCAGAGCTAAAAATGAACGGTCAAAACAGAAATCAGAAAATAGAGACGGAACTTAAAGAAACAAAACAAAAAAAGGCAGCAGTAAGAGAAACTTAAGTAGTAGGTAAGTGAACAAAAACAAGAGTACCAACTGAAAACAGCAGGATTTGAGATGGTAGGAAGTGAGTTACACAGTCCTCATTACAGCTACAAAAGAAACATAGACAATCTTTGAGCAATGGAACAAATTAAGAGGATCACTATGTAATTACACATAACTATCTTAACATTACAGAGTAAAAGGAAAAAAAAAAACCCAAAAAACATCTGGGAAGTCAACCAAAAACATGACCTGAAGGAATTACCTCCACAAAACGTCCCAGAAAGTCCTACTTGCCCTAGAGAGGAGGGCTAGGGAAGAGCAGTGGGCGGCTGCTGCCGAGGCACAYGCAACCTCCCAGGACAGACAGAGGTTGCGCAGCTGTTTAGGTTACTACCAAAGGCAGCCACGAAGAAAGGAAAAGGAAAGGAAAGCAAGCAGCAGCCACGCTGAAGAGCAGAATTGCTTTGCACGCAGTACTTAACATATGGAATAAACAGTACTGAGGCAACACAAGGGAACAATTAGTCTAAACGGTTTTGTAAATATCTTGAACAAATACCAGAAGAGAAGAATACTGAGGAAGACACTGACTAATTCAGGRGAGGGAAGGGGCCTAGATGGCTTTTCTGGCCTCTGCCTGTCCTTATGTGCCCTGTATTTATATTTGAATGATTGCATTACCCAGCATATAGGCTATTTAAGGTCAGGAAAGCATTGCAGTAGCACAGCTGCCTCCAGCAAGTAGTGCTTGACATCACTAAACCACACAGAAGAGCACAGCCCTTTTATTGGCTTCAACAGCAAATATCTGCAAGCAGAATTGTTTCGCTCTATTTGTACAGGTTTTTCCACTGCACTGTGGTGTCTGCAACTTTGGTACTAATGAAGTTTTGTCCACTGAAATTGTTAAATAGCTGAAGTCTCCTCCTCATGTATTTTCAGCGGCCCCTGACCAGAAACCAGCTCGAAGAATTTAGTTTTAAAATCCAACAAAAAAGAATCTACACATTCATATTCTAAAGTTTCAGTTCTTGCCAAATTTAACTTGTCTTCCACCATGCGATGTTTGACACACACTGCATGCACACATTAAATATGACACGTGAGATCTGTGATTTAAATTCTATAATATTCTTTGTCAACACACATGTATGTTTTCTAAACTATACATAAGAGTCCCGATTTTTTTCCATTAACGCATTGGCTACACCATTTGTAGAAATCATGAAAGACCAGAATGGTTTATAAACCCACTGAAATGAAAGGATTTCAAAACACTGCTACCCCATGTCATGTTTGAGAAATGGCTTAAATAGGCATTTCCAGATTTTCTTAGCTAGATACATCAATGACTGCACCAAAAAAAAATCCCACAAACCCAAAATTTGAAACAGTGAAGGCAGGTGTGCCTCACAATGTACACCAGAGTTTTGGCTCTTAATCATCCAGATCAAAGACCTGTTGGAGCACACAAGTTCCTCCCTATCCAAGTGCTCAGGGCTTCTTCCAACGAAAATCAGGGTGGGAAGTGGGATGCTGAACATCCAGGTCTTCTCCTGACACCAGTTTTGAGTTTGACCAGGGTGCAAACCTCAGAGGTGGGTCCCACAGTTTAGCTGTAGCCTGTGATAACTCAAAGACCGCAGAAGAATCCAYTGATTTGCAACGAAAGAGAGCAGGCAGCAGCAATACTCATTTGAGGTACAAAAGAGGACTACAAGTACAAGAATATTTCTTCTTGACTGGGGGGAGGGCAAAAGCTTATTTGAACATAAAAGGAGTATGCAGCTCCTTGGATGCAAGGTGGCCCATAGGCCAACTCTAACTACCTTTGTGTGTCCCTTCCAGGTTGCAGATTAATCAGGTCCTGCTACTCCTCAAGAAGTGCTGGCTGTAGAGGAATGAAAGATGCAAAATGTATGGGACTCATATGAAGCCCTGCTCCGCACAATTATATTTTTGGCTGTTTCTGCTTTCTACAAAGATCAGCTTACATGTTTTTCAAAAAGCAAACCTACAAAATACAGCAACTCCACTCCAATTAAAGAATGACTTTTCTAAGTTGCCTACAATCTGCACTTTCATTTAAAGAAAGCTGAATTTTAGTATAGCTACAGGATGCCTGTGTTGGGTTTACAATTCAACAAATCCTTGTGATTTGTTGATTTGTTCAACAAATCCTTGGGATTCTACAGAGGAAATTTCCTAGGAAAGAAGTTCTCAATATTTCTGAAGGGGAATCTGTTATCTAGGAAAAGATTATTCAACAAAAAGTCTCACATTTGGGAATATGTCCTTTATACATATTCTCCAGGTAGGTCCAATGTGCAAATGCTGAAAAGAAACAGGGTTTCAGCTAACATTCACATGAGCCAAGCAGCTCATGTAGTTAAGTAGTGGGACAGACTGTGACTGCCTCATACGCCTTAAATGAAATCAGCAATACAATGAATCACATTCTTGACAATAATTAGGGAAAAGGAAACCCCTAGAAACCCTGTAGTCATGTTGCAAAAATCAGCCACGATTTATTTTGGGGAAATGGCATCTTCCTACAACGGATAATTAAGGAGGTATTAAAGCTCCTTTCAAGAAGACATTAAGTTTAAAATGCCACTGATTATTGGCAAGAAAGAGGGAGGCAGAAAGCAAAGAAAACTGAGAGGTGGTACCTAGTGCTAATGTGGGGTCAGGAAGCTTATGGGAAAAAGGCAGGTCGGCAGGGGAACGAGCCCTTTTGGTAATCTCAGAGGACACACTTCAATCCTTTCTTTTGGTCACATGGACAACAAGGCCAAGATCCCTCCACTTACAGTTTCCCTCCTGCCCCTCGGATTCTCTGCAAAGGTGTTCCTCTGCCATCCTCCTCAGTCCACACTGCCCGTGCCACCGTGGTCCCTGCCAAAATGCCAGCAACAGGAATGTGGTTCCTGGTGGGTACTGCCAGATCTCCCCAACTGGGGGGAAGAAGACAATAGAGGCAACCAAAATTGAGGTCTTTCACATACAACTTAGTTCTGCGTTTCACATTTTTTAGAGATTTTATCTGAAAATCCTTAACTCTTCACTTCCAAGTAGTTAGAGATTTGTACCTATTGAACGTGACCATCTGGAAGCAAGCATTAAACAGTACCTGACTTTTTGTTAACTGTTTTAAATAATACAACAGGAAAACTCTGAAGACAGAACATTATAATGTGCAGATTGCAATTACAGTGAAGTTCTCTGAAAACAAATGACTTAGTCACCATATTCAGAAAGCAAGCCACATATTCAAAAAATCAGCTTCAGTAAGTGTACTCTGTTAAAAGATGATACCACGTTCCGTAGTGGTGGGTTTGGATTTACATCAAGAACTGGGAAAAATACCCACGCGGCAAGAAAAGTGGGTTCAAAGTGTACTCTAGGAAATCTGAGTTTTCATGACTGTTGAGTAAATCTGCCTTTCTACACTCACTGCATTTGCTGCCAAGACGAATTCTAATTAACTCATTGGAACTACTGTTTGTCAGTTTTGGTAATTAATACCCAGTTAGAACTGATACAGTTGAACAGCTAAAGCTCAACTTCGAGTTTAAAAAACCCTCCATGACCTTCTCATGTGATTATATTTAAGATAAATTGGCAGAAGTCTCACACTTGTCAGATAATTTTTAAATTTGATGCAGTCAGTAACTTTGAAGGACTTTTCTTCTGCAAGAGCTATTTCATTCCAAAGAGACAGTCTGTGGAATTAAGCATGTTTAACAACAGAGAAACTACTGCTTCCATTGTGATTTCCCAGCAACTCTGTATTTAATTGTTGTTGTTTTTTAAAGTAGTATTTAACAACAGCACATTTCCCATCAAACCATAATTAACTTAGCCTAGACAAACTCCAAGTTAAGTTTTCCTACGTATAAATTTTACAATTCAGGTAGGACCTGATTTTTTCATTGCGTTTTCAAGAAACACCTAATTAGGATTTTTTTAGGTTAACATTTAACCCCAGTTACCAGACCCTCCTGCTTGCTCTATTACTGCCATATCACAAGCCATAGAATAAAAAAAGATGACACTTGTTTAAGATTTCTCTGGTCAGCCTAACTAATTTTATGGAAAACATTTCAAGGAGTTCAAGCTGGCCCTACAGCTGGCCCACACAGTTCTTTAGAACAAAAGGTCCTACATGAAAAAACTAAAAGATTCCTATTAATTCCTAGGTATGAAAAAAATCCTGCCACCTGTGACAGACACAGTTCAATACTAACATGGATTGATTCTGTTCGGCAGGCTTCCTTTCTCCTACATAAACATTTCAGGAAAGGAAGATGAAATCTGCTGTGTGTGCTCTAATGTCTTGGGGAAATACCTGAGAAAGACACTTCAGTACTGCACCAGGATGTCAGAATGGCAACAAAAATACCCTCTAACCCCCCAAACCATAAGAACAATATAGGCAACAGAAAAGCCTAAAATGAATTTCAGTAGCAAAGCAAACACAATCTAAGAAAACAATTTAAAAACAATCCCTATTGCAAATACAGAGCAAGATTTCAGAAGTACTAAGTACTGGCCTAGCTAGTAACTGAGATGACAGTAATTTTCAATGTCATTGTCAGAATTAGTTTTGACTAATTAAAAGTGCTTCTGACAGTCTCACTGTCCCGGTTCCGGCTGGGACAATGGTAACTCTCTTCCCTGTAGCTGGAGGGGGTGCTGTGTTTTGGGTTTGGCGATGAAAGGAATGTTGATGGCCCATTGATGCTTTGGTTGTTGCTGGGTGGTGCTTGCACCGACAGCCTCCCCTGCGAGGTGCAGGGGGACCTGGGGGAGCATAGCCGGGGTGGTTGACCCAGCTGGCCAATGGGGTATTCTATACCATGTGACATCATGCCCAGCTTAAAAACCGGGGGRGTGGTTCCTTCGGGGGGAAGCGCACGGTTCGGGCGGTGGGTCCGGAACACGTGGGGGAGAGCAGCTGCATTGTGTATCACCTGTTTTGTATATTCTGTTATTGTTGTTATCGCTGTTATTATCACTGTTCTACTTTGTTTTATTTCCATTATTAAACTGTTTTTATCTCAACCCGCGGGTTTTCCTCCGTGTGCCCTCCCGATCCTCTCCCCCATCCTACCGGAGTGGGGGGGGTGAGCGAGCGGCTGCGGGGTGTTCAGCTGCTGGCTGGGGCTAAACCACAACACTCACTGTACAAAGATACAAGTCTAAACATACGGGCAACAGTAAAGAATCAAGAACACCTTTATGAAGAATATTGTCTGATGTCCTAAAGAAAGATTACTTTGTTCCCTTTTTCCTCCATTATCACTCTTTGTAGGAGGGTAAACATGCCTAGAAGCAGTGATACCACAGTAAAAATGCTGAGGAGGATATTTTAGAAGAGTACAGCTTTACAACGGTACTAAGAAATGCCTGTGTTGACACAGGGATTATTACAATGAAATATGGTATACTCATAGCATATGACAACATAACATGAAACAGAACTGTATGTTTAATTAGGATARCCTGAAATAAACTATACGTACACAAGTGAAAAAAAAAATGCAACACCTTAAAGGAAAGATTTGTATCTGAAGGAAACAAATGTGTTTAAAACTACTGAAATTTCTGTAGACTGTTCTACTCTAGTCATTAGTATGTAGAGGAAAGGAGCTGGAGAGGGCTGTCTTGAATCATGTTTCCATTTTCTTTTGTAATTTCTTACTAATTCCATTTTCTATACATACTTTTCTATTAAACAAGAAAATCCTTCAAGGGGTAAAGTACTTGATATATCATATAAAAATACTCCCTCCACCATCAGGTTACAGAACCTTATGCATACAGGCTGACGCTCTGAGAGAAACCTGACAAAACCTCCAGGAAGACACAAACCCTTCCCAACGTTCAACTCTAAATTTTACTCTGAGACTTGAGGCAACGCTGACCTCTGGATTGCCACAAAGTGTACGTCAGACCAAAAACTGCCCCTTATCTCCTCTACAGAGAAATTGGTACCTCATCACCTAGCAACAAAATCAGTCCCACCAAACTGCCTCAAGTATTTCATACCTCAATGATTAGGTCTAATTGCTTAGTCTCTTAACTGAAAGAAAACCATCTTAAAAATCTCACTAACTGAACCATTTAAGGACAGCATTAACATATCTAGCATTAAAGCACCATTTAGATGATGGACACATAATCTTAGTTCTTCTACAACTATTTTCACTAATGGTTCTGTATCAGCTTCAGAAAAAAAAGCAACAGCTGGTACAGTTGAACACCCGGGATAAAAGTACAAGTCGATCTGTTTTGACTGTCAATCCCAGTCTACCCAGATCTCTGCTGAAGCTGTCAACAGGCCATCAAAAGGTGGCTGCAGCAAAACAGATGACTTTTAGGACACAGGAAGAGTTGCAAAGCAGAGCCAGACTGGAAATCAGGTTATGGTATTGGCTAGACTTTCAGAAGATTTGGATGATGGGGACATGGCACATACAGCAGGCAGGAGATATCACTGACTCACTGGCCAGGCATTGTGTAGAGGCATGACCAAACTAGGCTTAATGGACGAGAAAGCCCTGCGAAGCAACAGTCATTCCTGTTTCCCATGTATGAAAAGATGCTCTGGGATTTGAAGAAGTCATGGACTGTCTTGGCTGTCTACTAACAATGCTACTGAAATCATCAACTCAAATGAATAAGCAAATTTTAATATGTCAAACAGAAGACCTTCTTACTTCTGTCTTCTACAAAAACAGACAAATAAAAAGGCTTAAACATGACCACTCATTTAGAGACTGCGTATCCATAATCACTCTGAAACAGCAGGCTTCAACCAGTCATGTGCACTCAGCAGTATGGTATGGCAGCTTTAAAGGTGAAGCCCTTCACAGCACCCCTGCACCTCAAATGTAGCGAGAGGAGGTACCTGGCAGTAAGTGGATAATATTCTGTGGTTTTCCTCCTTCAACTCCCAGCAGAAAAGACAGGTAAAAGATAGGAAACACCTTAAAGCAAATACACGTGTTTAATTTTCTCTTCTATTTTTTTTTTCCAATCAGTGAAAAACATACAGAAACATTCAAAGTCTAAGAGTTCAGACCAGGTTCTTATTCTCCTCTGCCCGTATGAGAAGGTTAAACGCAGTCACCGAACTCTGCATACCACCCTCAGTCACGAAGAACCCGCTGGCACAGCTCCCAGACCAGTAAAAAACGACCATTTCAGTCCCCAAAGCATGGAGCCTGGTCCATTTAAGCAAAACAAGTTCTACTGACAGCTGGCTTTCTTAGCATATTCATGTCCGTGTATTTATCAGAGAAAAGCCCTCCAGGACAACAGTGTTTATTGCAGGATTATTTCTGTGAATCCAAGGAACACAGCATTCACTGAGCAACAGTGTTTCCACCCTTATATCTTTCTTTCTTAAAATGTGAACCAAGACGAACCCAGTGTTATTTTCTTTAGAACGGATGACTCATGAAGGAAAAAAAAAAATACATACATTAATTTTTCTTTTTTTCTTTAAAAAAAAAAACAACAAACTTTGATCCACATTCATGTGTAGTATGCTGACACACATTTTAAGAATTAATTTAGAAATTAGCTGTTCAATCTCGCACTGACTCATTGGGTTAAGAGTCTAGTGACTTTCAATAAACGGAAACCAAAGAAATTATGGATATTTTTATTAGAGATTCCCTTTCCATACAAATATCTAGTATACTTTCACTAGAAAGATAATTTTGAGCAAGCAAGATGCTTTCTACTGACAGGTTTAGAGACATTATCAACAACGCATAAAGTGACGGAGACATAAAGGGTAAATATCCCAGCAGCTCCTCGTCGTGCAGAGGAGTGCAGAAGCAGCCTCAGAAGACGTCTGTGCCTACCTAGCAGCAGGAGGAGGTCAGGTGGATGAGCAAGTGAGGGCCCTCAGGTGCTGACACTGCTCAGCTCTCTGACCCCCTCCCCAGGGCACAGCAGCCATCAGTGGGGGATGAAGAGCATCCTGCGGCCAGTCCCACGCCCCGTGGTGGGAGGAGGAGCAGGACGAGCTGGGGACACACACTCACGGATGCTGACAAGCACCATCCTCTCAAGCTGGGTGGTCAGTCTGTGGGGTTTCCCAGCTTATCACCTCCTCCAGAAGTGTGCAGAAACTGGTTTTTATGATACTACAGTTATGATGGTAGTTTTTTAAACAAAACACATATCATAAATACCCCACGTTTTAACTTAACCTGATTTTTGAAATCATTAAAAGCAACTATTATTGGCATCAATCTGCTTATTGATGCAGTGCAATAAAGAATAAGAAGAATTCTTAAAATTATAAAATGAAAGCTTTTTWAAGTGTTTGATTTCAAATTAATGAAACATTAACTAGAAATTGCTGTTAATGTGTTTTGAACAATCAGTATTTAAAGGAATGTTTTTAAACTAGCAAGTTTTAATGAAAGAATTAAACCAGGTATAGTTATGAATAATTATTGCTGAGATTTTTATAAACTAACACAAATGCTTCCCATCCCGAAGTGTGGGGTTGTTTTTTTACTGTAAGAACTGGACTTGACACTCTTGCAGCCAGACACCCCACCACGGAAGTCAATGGAACACCTATACTGACTCAAATGAGCCACAATACTTCTCTATGCATTTTTAACCCCTGCTTTAATATGTGAGCTTTTTCAAGCCAACCGACGTACTAATGCCTTAGCCCCAAAGCATAAAAAGTGGACATTTCCCTCATTTTGCAAATTTCTCTTCCAGAGTCTACGACCAATAGCAGCCAAAGTCATTAATATGATGTTTAACATCTGTCTAAAAATAGAGCAAATGTGCTTTACAATAACCCTTCAAAGCAAAACCACTATATTCATATCGCTAGGGCTCAAATTCGCTGACAAGATCTGTGGGTATGTATCATTTTTAGAAAATGCAATGTGGGAATGCATGTTTATATGGTAGAGCACAAAAGCAATGAAACCTCTTGGGAAAGCAGAAGATAACTCACGTTACACAAACAGGCCCTTTGCTCTTATTTCTCTACAAAGCTGAAACATTTCTACCTGAAAATGTTTTTTCATACGTCAGGAAAATGCTGTTCCTGTTTGCTCGTTCTTCCTAAGGTGACCAGAGTTTAGTATTAGCAAAATAATTGTGGGAATTTGGTATTTTTCCTGTTTTGTTGAGTACTTGGGAATGTTATGTTGGGAACTGTCAACTACTACTTACTCCACCTCAAAATCTGCTGCATAAAAAAAATACACTGGTAATTTGCTTACATGGCTTTTGTAGATGCAATTACTGTTAGCAGCAGGAAAGAGCTTTTATAAGCAGAACACAATTCAAATGTAACATGCCATGGCCTCAAGTCATTAAACTAATCCTCAGGGCTTCTTGAGGCTTTTTGTACTTTTGGCAAAAAGTATAAAGAAGTACGCATTGTTGCCTCAGTTCCCAAACACTGGAAAGTTAAGTATCTGGACTGTCAGCCTCTGCTAAACAGAGCAGAGACTGGTTTTGGGAAAGAACGAGACACAAATATATCTTTGTTATTAAAGCACAATCGAACAAACATTGAAAATATACCCATACATTTTTTCATGGCACATAAGAAGTAGCCAGTAGAGTAAAGGAAGGTGCAACAGCTCACAAGCAGCTCTGGTATTATGGGTTACCAGTATCTAGATACTGTCACGAATACCTTACAAATGCATGAGGACAGACTGAGTTAGATGACTGAAGTATCTCAACTTTGATACAGAGATAACATGACAAGGTGTGGCATGGAACTCCAGGGTTTACAGGCGTGATTTTAACATCACTACATAAGCTATAAATGACAAAGCTATAAATACATCAGACATGTCAGATATGTACTAACACCACCCAAATATCTTTCTGCTATATTGCTCTACATCACACATCTAAAATGAGGTATTCCTTAGGGCACTCTCAGAAAATGCAATACTTTTAGGAAGACAAAATGTTCCTTTGTATTGCTATTCCACTTGGTATCAAGAAGTTAGCATCTTTCTAAAGATAGTATTGGAAGTGGGAAAATAAGCAATGTATTCATTAGCACATGGGTCATTTAGACAGACATACCTGGGTAGCCCGAAATACACTTATGAATCAACATGTGACAATGGAAACTAGTGACAGCCCATTTGCTTTTAACAGCAGCTGAGCAGAAGAATCCTTTGGAACATGGAAGGATAATTACATGTTTGACTACAATTATTCCCTCAACTAATATTGACAAAAAGTAGTGAATTCACAAAAAATATGAAAATGTAAAAGCTGCTAAATATATTGTGTGTGTGTTTGCATGTGCATGTGTACCTACATTTGCTTAAATAAAATATCTGGAAAGTCTTATGCCTTTATCTAAATAAAATCTTGGGTTTTGTTTTTTTAAATGGCATCCAACAATTTATCCAGACCAATGCCCTGTTGACCAAAATGTCAAGATACCATGTTCCTTCACTCACACAAACTTTATCACTGAGTTATTATAGTAACTGTGGTAGTCAGTATTTCCCATCTTTTCTTCTCTACCCAGAAGTGTCATCATCAGTTCAGAGGAAAGCCACTGCAGTATTAACCAGGAAAACAAAGCATCAGTGAAACTATGCTAGACCAGCTTGACTGTTGTAAACCTGAACAGTCTAATGCAGTTACTTTTTTGAAGCAGACATTAAAAGACTGAGATACTGAAGGGAAGGAGGAGCATTAAGACATTCTTAATTCCAGAAATGGAAGAAGATCAATTTAATGAAAGCAGACTGATTTCTAATCCTCACCCTTCCATTTTAGCAGTAGAAATTAGTTTCTCAGCAAATCTGTTTGCCAACTGGTAAACAGATCAGTAAGGTTCAACAATCTTAAAATTAAATATTCAGATATTCTTCTGAAAAAAGTAACTTACTAAAGCTGCAAATCCCTAAAACACAGTTAATAAAGCCCTTTAGCTTCTACAACAATACTTTATTCAAATGTATTATGTTTATACAGAGAACTTACCTTCCCAAAAGAAAAAGAAATTGAAGATTCCCCCACAAAAAAGCTATCAGTATGCTGTACTGTAGGAGGCATTCAAAATATACTGCTACAGGAAAACACAGCATAGTTTTCATAAATTATGATGCTACAGGAATATCACAGGTAGCCAGTGCTGACTTTTCTTCATCCATATGTGATCCAGCCATAGATACAGAATTAGCCAAAAGAAGATCGGTCATTTCTCAACCACACGCACACTTGCAGTAATCATTATACCTTTGAGCCATTTAAAGCAACAGCATATTATCACCTCGCCAATATTTCTCACATCTATCAGGAAAAAACTGAAAAGTTCAGAGATGAAATAGAATGAACATTCCAGAAAAAAACTGTCTCACTCACTGTTCAATACGCGGGGAGAGATACAGCTTAGGAAAAACCTGAGTAGCTTCTGCATCCTCAAAACTAACGGAGAGAAGTGCAACATCTTCTCCAGGATCTTCATTCACATCCTGTACATAAAAAATAACAAATATAAAATGGTAAATAACAAACTGAGTACTTATAACCTTACAGACTTATAACAACTAATAAGTCAAACACCAATTTATTTAGGAGACACTTAAGTGAGGAATCTAAAGTGCAACCATTAAAAAATAGGTTGCAAATTTATTCTTTCTTACTGTATTAGTACTTAAAAATATTCTGCTGTGCTTAATTTCCCTTAAAGTATCAAAATAAAATTACTGTGTTAGCGAGTGTACAGTAGTGTAGCTCTTCTTCAATTAGCTGAACTATATATTTCAGTAAAGATACAGATTTTATTTTTAAGAATTCATGGTTTAAGACTAATATTAGTTGCAAATGCTGAAGAATTTTTTTAAATGTTACAATATCACTGACGTATGACCACAGATTTTATATTTGTTATTTTTCAACATAGTATAAGGTCCAAAATTTCTGCTGTACTCAACTCCTACTTCTCTTGTGGATGAAAAGGGTTTTTGCAATCAGATATTTGTATCTAGAAGCCATTGTCCCCAAGTTTCCCGCAAATCAAACCCATGCATTACTTTCAGCAAAGACTGCATACTCTATAAAAACTACTGTAAGAAAAAAAAAAATCCACGCTAAATACCAAGACAGTCAATCTTAATGCATTCATAATTTAAGCTTTCTTTGAATCAGAACAATCAGCTACAGTTTTGGGATCAGGTAGAACAAATTGTTTCTGGTTAGGACCTGACATCTCTCCAATTCATAAATGACATACAGTACAAACAAGTGTATTTCTGCTACACACAACTTCATTTAAGCTCTTGACCTCTAGTTAGAAAGCAATGAGTTAGCAGTGCAGTCACCTTCATCAACAGCAAGTAATAGGGTGCCACTTGCTGCTCACAAAGAAGTCCTTTAACGTGTTTGTGCATATGTACATAGCAACTTGCCAAGATGCATTTGTYTTTATCCGTTTTGGAAAAATACAAGAGGAAATAGATAACCCAGCAGATATGTGCTCAAAGCAGGATCAACATGGTGCAGTGTGCCCTGGTATGCTCTGTCCCACAAGCAGCTGTGAGGAAGGAACATGCAAACCACTTAAACGTTAGGAGATCCTGCCCTATCTGGGGAGAAAAAGAAAAAGTGACTGCTGAGTGGTTTCAGGAAGTCAATCTCGTGCCATTTGAAGCTTTGGCAGGACTGAAACTGTTAACGTCCAGAGAGACTAGTTGCATACCAGCTATTACGTGCAGAACACAACATGCCAAGAAATTTAGTGATAAGCTGCAGGGAAGAATGGGTCTTAAAAAAGCCTAATTGTCTTAGATGAAAAATGAGACAGAGCTGACAGTGTTTTCTTAAATTCTGCCTTGGTGTGCAGCTCACTTCTGACAGCTGAAAGAAAAGTGTACTCTTAGAAATGCCTATGAAACGCTCACGAGCACACTTAGGCTGGAAATCAGAATGGTTTTAACCTGAAGTTGCAAGACAACACGCCATAAGAGTGGTGAGGACAAAAGCTAGCTGCTCTCCTGTTGGGGTAGGATCAGTTTATGAACGGGATTATATGAGATGGTTGCCTGCAACAGCAACGGACACAACCTCGTGACCCACAACGTTCCCTTCAGGGTTACGTTTCCAAGCGGTACTATCATCTACAGCAGAAGAAACAGCACAGATTACAAAACCTTTTTCAATGAGACAAACAATAACAAAAAATACCCACGAGTGCAATCCCCCCGCAACCTTTTCCCCAGTACTTCACATATTTCCATCATTAAGGAAAAAATTTAAATAAGGAACAGCTTTCACTCCTGAAGCTGAGTATGGCATTAACTGGCTTTTTCCCATTAATTTTCTAATTGTCAATCAAATGAAAAGAACTATTAAGACAGATTAAGCAGCAATGCTAATGATTAAAAAGATTTTATTTTAATGGGCATTCTTCAAGAGATGACAAGTACATATAATACATTTACTCGCGTACTTACACAGTTCTTCCAAGACCATATTATTTTGTTCGTAATTCTTTTAAAATAATTTGTTTTTACAGAATAGAACCTACATGCATTTTATAAGCTACATGGACAAAACCAAATGTATTTAATCTTGCATTTAGTATTAGTGCTTAAGTTGACGTGCACACACAGAGTGACACCAATGCATAAGAGCAGTTTCTAGAATACCATCCAGGTGCTTACTGATCAAAGAAAATCAAAACAAGGGAAAAAAAAAACCCAACCCCAAAACAGATTAGGTGGACACCACTACAGCATCCATTAACCCATACAGTAATATTACATTATATTTTCTACACTCACTAGTGGCTTCTTTAATACGAAGACTCATGCCAGGGGGAAAAAAAAAACCCCAAACCAAACACACAACAACATAAATCATCCCCGTATCTTTGCATATTAAGCTGCAATAAGCTGATGTGTGCAGTGAGAGCAATAAACTGAGACATGTGATATTCTTCATTTACAAAAATAACACACAACAAACACTACTGCAACTACGGTTGCCAGCACAGCACTGCATTACGTTCATACAGCTACCATCCAATGCAAGTTTGAGTACAGAAATCAGCATTCTTCTGTAACTACCACTTTTCAAATGGATTCATTTTTTTGGCCCACATTCCTAAGAAATGAAAATTTTAACTTAAAAAGGATGCAAAAAATCAGCATTCCTGTAGGTTTTAAAAAGATGTAATGCAGTAACACTATGAAGTTGCTCAGGTGGCCACAAGTTTGCAATGAAGTCCCTTTGTATCCGACACCATACTGTTTATTCCTTTCTCAGACTTTGTTACTTTTATTTATGCAAGAATCTGCTTGGTGGAACTGCATTCAACCCTAGTATGTCTGTTACAACTGCCATTTATAAAACTAAACCAAAACCACATGTCTTACAGATAAACTGTGGAAAGCTTTTCAACTAATAGACCTTTTTGATGTTGTCTGTGCCAGTCACAACTTAACTCCTTCAGTGATCTCTCTCCTGGTCATCTCTACAAACCTGTTAGTGACTAGGTGGGATGATGGATCCTTGTATTACCAGGCAATGACATCTCCCCGGAACAGGGGCCGAGATCCTTCCATTACACCAAAGTGTCCAAAGGCAAATGCTTCTTATCAAACTCTGCCCAGGCAGTGTCTTCCCCTTTCCCATTTCTGCATGCGTATTTCTCTCAAAGAACAGGCCAGATTTAAACAGAGCAGCAAAGCAAAAAATCACCTCTATTTTTATTTTTCAGTTGGCTTCAAGAGAGAGAGTGACATCCAATTGCTTTGGCAATATTATTCCGTTTTAGGAAAAAAGAGGCTGTTGAATTAAAGTCACAACACATTTTTTAATATTTAAGTAGCCATGTTCCTTCTCATAACTTGTATTTAACTCACAACACAATGCTAGAGGATTTTATTCAAAGAAATAATTTTATATTTAAGAAAAAATGATTTTATAAAAATTGAGAATGGCAATTTCCTATAAACGTTAGCATCCAAGGGTAGAACTGCCACATTAAAGTACCATTTTATACTCACAGAACTCTTTCCACACAAGACTTTACAGAAGGTATAATTAAAATGAACTTGCACTGAATGGAGAGCACATCCTGGGCCACAGGAATTTTGAGGTTTAAAAACTGAATGTAAAAATGTTTGAAATCATTAGTTAAACATGTGATAATGCACACCTATTAGTTTTTTCACAACAGTCTCATGCTTGATAGTAAAAAAACCCTCTAGCACACTGCAGTGCAAAAGATCCAATGTAGATTTTCATGGTGTCTTTCTGCCATCATGTATTTCTTTTTTAAAAAATAATCTTTTCCTCATTTCAGAAAATGCGCATTCAAATCAAACAGGAAAAAAAATGGATACACCATTTAACACTGAAAATAAATAGTTTTCTTTCTCAAGAACTGCAAGGAGTTTCCTATGTTTACAGAATACTTTTCACAGTGTGGACTGATCCTTGATTAAACCTCCAAAGTGTTGTGGAAATGCAAAATATACATAGTAAAGCAATGTGGTGAGAAAGGAACAAAAAAAACCCCAAACCCTAAAGATTTACAACCCATAGGCTTTTTTCTATTGCAGAGACCTAGCAATAACTTACAAGAATAAATAAACTTTTCACAAAGAACAGCATAAAGAGAAAGCTCATGACATTTTATTCTAATTTACCCTTTGTCTACTTAGCCAGTGAAAATGAAAAGTTCATTAAGTATGTATTTTTGAAACTCAAGAACAAAAGGCCATGTGAAAATACAAATGCAGCACAGAAAGATGAAAATGGAAATTTGAAGGCATTTAGAATTTTTTTTGCCCCAAAACACATCAGGAAAAGACTTCAGGTATCACAAGACTCCAAACAAAGTAAAACTTAAAATGCTACTTCTAATTATATCAGCACTGTCTAAACAACCATTTGTTATTTTTCATTCATATCAGTTTAAATTTACATTCAAATACATGCTTCAATGTTTACAGCTGCTCCCTTTGCAAAATACTTAATCTTTTTACAAAGTTAGTATGAGTTATTTATGAAAAGTATCATCAAAACCACTTTAAATACACCATCCAAACGGCATTGTTTTCTCGTATCCTACCTACTGTAATTGAAAACTGGGAATTTACTGGAACTGACAATTTATTATGAGTCAGATGGTTGATAGCCAGTCCAACCAAAACATCTGCTCCGCACAGTCACAACTGCTATAACCCATTTCCTTTTGTGCCTGGAGTCCAACCAAGTTGTACATTACAGTTCCTTTTCCTTAAAGATGCAGACTCTGGAAAATCAGTTATTACCTTTTCTTAGCTATCAACAAAGAATTGGTTTGCGACTTCTGATTAGAGGATTTTTTCAAGAGGAGGTATTTCTCTATTTCGCATGCAAGTGCGATTCCCTGCACCAAACAGCAACGCAAAAAGGGGTAAGTGACTGCAGGCTTATCCCAGGCAGTGGCAGGACCTCCCTTTCCATGGAAGACTTGAGAGGTAAGGGGCATGAGACCGGGGGAAAAGACCCTGCAACGGGCTGATGTATAAATCGAGGACCTGGGATCAGGAATCCAGTTTAGTGACATTACCCATAAAGCAAGAATGAGAGGAAAAGAAATTTAGAATTCAGTAGAAAGGATGGGAAAGGATGGTACTGGCATGCTTTGGGAAGGACAAGCAGCTTTTGGCCTGGGGGATGGCAGGAAATGAGACAAGGGAGCAGGGCTTCTGGTAGGGCTGCTCAGTTTGTACCCTAAGTACAAACAGCAATTGGTTTGGGGATAAAAGTGAGGTAAGGAAGAGCACACAAACTGTTCAATCTACTGGATGTTCTTTCGGGTAAGGAGACGGTACGCAGACGACTGATGTTGCAGAAGCCTCCAAACTGTGTGGTCAGGCCAAATCTGCTTCAGGAGGTTCCCAGCCCCAGCTGATCATTCCCACCTCTTCCTGAAGGTTTCTGACCTCTCGGCTCTCACAACTGCTCAATAATTGTCTTTGTGGTATGACTGTAACTGACGGGATGGAAACCTCCAGCAAACGGGGAGGGGAAGGGATCGCTTAAAATGTAAGCGAAGGATAAACCCAATTTACAACTTGTGTGACGTGATGGAGGTTGGGGGGAAGGTGGAATAGAAAGGCAGAATATGGATGAGAACATGGAGGACTGAGACAGCATTGATCTTAGCATCTGCAGCCAGCTTATGACAAGAGGAAGTCTTTTAATAGACACTTACTTGACTGTGGTACCTCTCAGCCCTGCCAAGTCAGTCAGCTTCACAGAAGTTGAGTGTGAAATTTATATTTCAGGATCCTTTCTGGAGAAAAAAGGTCTCCAGAGGAGAAATGCATGAGAATAACATGCATTCAGAAAGGTAATTTATCTTGGGGTCAAACTTAACCCATGTAATTTTGCATGACACATACCTGTAATAGAACCATACTTGTTAGCAACTGATCAGATGYGAACAACAGAATTTGTTTTTAAAGCTGAAATGTGAATTGAAGAATACACAACACTACTTACTTCATTAGTACTAATCGGCTACTTGCATCACAACGGCTAGCAAAGTTTGGCCTTTTCCCTCCAAATGACAGCATGCAATAAAGTGAAAAACAGCTGTCAAATAAAGCACAAGCAACTTGTACACTTACTGCATAACAGTTTCAGTAGCCAACTGCTTTGACACAAGCAGTTACATGTTCTCCCAACCTTTTTCTACATCTAACGTTTTTTTAAAAAAATAATGAAACTAAGGGAAAGCAGGCTAAGGAATGTGAAGTGGCAAATGAGACTGAGAAATCTGCTTCACTCTAGGGAGAATATGTAATTATTCCAGGAAATTCTTTCTCCTGTCTTCCAGGAAACCCACCAGGTCTGATCAAGGAGTGCTGATTCTTTAAATAGGACCTTTAATGAAAACAAAGGCAGTTACCTTGCATGCACTGCCTACGGCATCGCAGCGTTGCAAACACAGCCCCTCTCCCAAGGTAACAGCAAAACATGCGCCTCGCTCAGTCTGGGTAAAGAGCGTGCCTGAGCCCAGCGTAATTCTTATTTTAAAAGTTATGTAAAAATCGTAGTCTGGGAACAACTCTGCAGAATCTGAAGAGCTTACTTACAGGACAGGATACTGAGTTTTCTTCATTAAAACAGATTTAAATAAATAAGTATCTACTAAACATTAAAAAAGCATCAGCAAGACCTCCGAATATACCATTGGGCATCAATAACTGAACATTAAAACAAACAGTATTTTAAGTGTGAGTAACAAACCAGGGTTTTGTCTTGTTTTCAGACTTTCACWTATAAATATATTGTGCTTCTCCAAGACAAAAACTTGAGATCTGTTTTGCCTATCCCATTTTCTTTTATCATGGACATAGTAATTTACCACTACTTTCACAACATGAGTGACTGTCAGAGTTAGGTAAAGAATGCTGTTAGGAAAAGCGTAAGAAAAACCAAATGGTTAACAAGAAAGAATAACATTCTTGTCCATGAAAATACATGTTAAATTCACAACTTTCAAGATTAATGTCATTTAAGTGGATAAAAGTTAATTTATTTTGACAGCAGAAAAAGTTGTGGTGACACTTTCACCACAACAATACTGTTTGCTTAAGTATGAAAAACACAATCTCAGAAAATAAGGCAGATTTCTCCAAAAGTCAAAAACGTGTTTTGGTAAGTTTGGCACTCAAATTTGAAATAAATAACCTAGGTGTGGCACAGCCTAAAATTAATATTGGGGACAGTCTAAAATTAGTATTTCTGAACTGATTCCAAGCGAGCTAAAATGTATATAAAATGAATATGTAGAAACAAGAGATACAAAGTACATTTGCAAGAGGGGATCATTCCATCACATTGACTGAATCTTTCTAAGTCCTCACTGAACAACTGTATTTATTAGCTATGTTTTAATGACACTACAGTAGGGGATATTTTACATTTTTAAAGGAGACTGATATGTAAGATGCTCAGGATTTTAAATTTTAATTTGTTTAATGAAATTTAAGTATAAGCACATTAGCTCTACCTGCTCTAATATCAGGTATCACATTCAGATTCAAATAAGATTAAAAACCAAAATTTACATAGTTTGGAACATCTCTGCAACAAATTAGAAAAAAAAATAACACAAAATAGGGAGAAACAATATTAGGAATCTAGATTGCTGGGAGGTAGTCTCAGACCTGATTTTTCCATACATTCACAAAAAAGTGCTTTTGTTTCCTAGGACCCCAATTTATCCAACACTACAGAGTGCTGCTTAATATTTTTTTTTATTTTTATTTTTTACTTCTAGCCTTATTTCTAAGCAAACCAGATAAGTTTTAATAAAACACTACAGTTTTACCTTTAAAAAAGTACGTTAACCTGAAAGATGCCCCTATTACTCTGATAAAGTTTTGTAGGCAGGAAAGAGATTCCAACACCACAATATCTTTCTTAAAACCTCAAGCAAAGCAATCACCTGTCTCCACCATCACCAGCTGATAATGGGATGCACAAAGTGTTCGGAGTCTTCAAAGCATAGTTTTATAGGTCACCCTGCCTGTTCTTAAGCAGTGAGCAGCAGATGCATCCACTCAGACCAAGCCAATGTTGCCATGTCTTGACAAGCAACTTTTTGTCTTTAAATCAAGAGCACCACAACAACAGTTCTCAAAAATCCAGATCTTATTTCTACTACCAACAAGTATTGCAATAAGCTACTTCGCTGGCATCAGTGGTGCTACTGGCAGAATAAAGGACAGCACAACCCGAGCGACAGTGTAAGAATCCAGCTGAAATCAGAAGACTGAAAATTTAAATGTTTCCTTAGAAACACATATCCTAGATAAATGACTGTTTAAAGCTTTGTTGTAAACAATGATTGACTTTTTTACAAAAAGGTTGTATGTATGGTAAACATGCTCTCAGTGCCTTAAAAAGTTGTGTTAGGAAGTTATGGGTAAACAGCAAGCAAAGGACAAGTAGTATTAAAATTAATACTTGGACTAATAACACTGGCATCCTAAATCAGGAATCATTTGGGGACAGCAAGGCAGAGAGAGTGAAGGAGGTGGCAGCTTTACTTAGTTCATCTGGGCTTTGCATATTAGTCATAGACATGCTGATTCTGGGCAAACACTACAGTCAGTTGTATGTATTTACATTTGTGTGTGTGTCTTCAGTGCATGGAGGACTCATTTTCACCAGTGTTTTAGATGTTCTCTATTTAGAATTTTCATTTGAAATGATCAATAATGGAGATTCAAGATTTATGTAGTGATGTAATTAATTCTAGGAGTGTCAGGGTTCAGGCACTCTGTGTATTTATTACCTTGCCATGTGCCAAGATACTTCCTTGCTAACAACAGTCACTAAAAGACATTTCTTTCACATTTATCTCTGCATTACCATCTACTTTTTACACTTTGAATACTGAGAACTCTACTAGGAACTAAAAATGTAGATCAATACCCACCCTTTAAAGGACCCTCATGTTCAAAGACCATGAGAAAAGACAATTTTTTTTTATATATATATAGTCTCTCTCTCTATATAGTCTGAATTACTTGAAACAATATAAAGTGGATTTACAATATTTCCAAATGTAAAAATATTCTTTCAATGCTCTCAGAAACAAGCAAATAGAAATAAAAACACAAAATACTTTCCATTTAGATGATTTATGACAGATCACCTCCATGTAGTTTCTTTCTCTATACATCTCCCAAAGCTATCAAGCTGCTTCCTCAATGTGTAGTTATGATCCATTTTTTAATGTAAGCCCTATGTTTTCAAGCTTGCTTTCCCAGATAAAGATTTGTGGACTTGTACAACTTGGAATTCAAATCCTTCACAAGGATTTCACTGAGACTTGAATCTGACCAGCCACCTCTTCAGATGACTGGACTATAATTTATTCAGAAAGCAGTATTTGCATTCTTCTTCCCCATTTTACTGACTTCCCATCTCTTTAAAAATAGTAATGTCATTGCAGAGGCCAAAGAGCAGTCACCTCATATTCAGTGGAAAACAAGATCTGCTAATAAATGCCTGAGCACTTAACTAGAGTACAAACAGATCATTAAATCAGTTCAAAATAAAATCATTTTCCTGCCAAGCCAACTTTCTAATCACCAAATACAGCTTTTCTATATATGGATATTTATATTTTATATATGTAAATTGACAAACCAGATTAGTATACAGGGCTCATGATTGAAAGAAGATTCAGAGATAACAATTACACTTGGGAAGACTAATGTATTTGTGCAAGAAAGGATCCTAGGTACAGAGCTAAGACTTAGAAGGACAGCATGACACTGACGAGAGTATTTTTTTAAAGATAATGAAATGGCTCTTTGATACAATTAATAAATCTCACAAGAAAAAAAAAAGAGTAAAAGTTAAAATACAGTGAAAGAGAGACATCTATCATAAGTATTTCTGTAACCATGTTGTGGTTGGAAGACAGCATAAGCGTTTATTTTTTAAATCAATCCAACTTTTAATAAAAGCTTTTTCCCTCGCTCTCCACATATTCTTATATATTCCCAGTTCAGTGAATATCTCTGCAGAATCAGAAATACTATAGATTACATGGGTCACAACAAGAATGTCAGAATAAAGCCATATTCAGAAACAGATCTTCAGTGAACCAGGAAGTACCAACAAGATTTCACAGATGAAAAAGTGAATAATCAAAGTGTAAGGTAAAAACAAGCAAAGTTACACTTGCTCAGTGCTCTTTCACCATTGCAGCTTAGTACTGCTGACCTCATTTAAAAATATTAAATATTTTCTTTTAAAAGAAGGTGCAAATATTAAAAGTATTAACTGCTATGAGTTCTTTAGTCAATTGCTGTTTCCTGAGAATAACAGGAATGTTTCTTGTTAAAGTCCACAGCACTTTTGATTCACAAACTGTTTATTAAGCATTCCCATTTCAAGTGTATAATATTTATATTTCTCTTTGAGAGAATTCTATTATCCCTTTGTCCCATTATTACATTTATGTCTACAGGATCTTCAAAGAGTATGTGCCTGTGTGGGGCATCTTCTGCTTTGTACAAAGAATATGCAGGTTGGAGCATCCTATCCCCTTGAGCCCTATCTACAAACATTCATCATTCCAACAAACAACATACTCAGTGTAATCATGCACACAAGTGTATATGTGTACAGATGTCACAAAGAGTAATAACCTATTACTGTAAAAAAAAAAAAAAAAGTTCTTCCAGTAAGAAGAGAAACACAGCTTTTCTTCTCACATTTCTGTGAAGGTGGATTCTGCTACAGGTGTTAAGCAGGATGCTGGAATGAGGGATAAAAGCTGTATTAGTCAAAAATTATTACACCATTGGTCTTTCAGAGTTCACAGCTGTACTGGTATGTAAATCAGGTGCATAACATGAGGAAAAATTCACAGGGATAGTCTCTGTTGTATATATAATAAAAAAGTCACATTCTGTGACATTCTCTGTCAAGAGAGGTCTCTGGAACTTAAGGTGTGAGACAGTAAATCTTGTACTTCAGCATACTGCTCAGGTTAAGGTTGACTCATCTGCTGTTGTTTACCTTGCCCAAGACACCCTGAAACACAGGGTGTCCAGCTCAGATGTGGTCCCAATGAATTAAAGGGGTAGTTCCTAGAATAATACATCACATACTTCCAGATGAAAGACTGGTTCCATCACTGAGATTTCCCTGATTACTGACTCAGAAAAGATCACCAGATCTTTTCCCCTATCTGTTCCATTAGTGCATTCATCATGAACTTGGGATAAGTTCTTCTCCTCCAGTAAGAATTTGGAGAAGTATTGTTAAACTCTTTTACAGCATCTGGAGCTGTGTTTTAATGAAAAAGATGCAGGTTCAAAGGCTACTAATATGGATACTGCCCTTGAATTTGCAAAGTCTTTCCTGACACCTTCTCTCTCATATCATCTGTTCAAAGGTTCAAGGGATAATTTTCTGTAAATCTAATCCAACTTTTAATGCTCTCGCAAGGCCTGAAATTACTTGCCACATGCTCAACAGCTTCAGCACAGCATCCCAGCATGCGCAAATCAACAGGGCAGAACACCCTCTCCTCTTGGTCAGATATTCAGCTTTCTGTCCATAAAACTGAGCATTACATTCTTCAGCAAGGAGGATGATGTCATCACACACAAGCAAGACTTGGATTGTGACAACAGAGTTTGAACTGCAAGTTTCTTACCCTGTCCTACAGGAGAGAGCATTCGACAGTTTTATTTTCCTTTTTTTTTTTCCTCCTTTTTTTCTTTGAAACAGTGAGTTTAAGAAATTAAAGACTAAATTCTTTTCAGAAGTTTCTTGAGATAATGCAGGTTTGATGTTCAGACTTCACAACTGATGGGCTTTGCTGGATGATTATTCACTGGGTTCCACCCTGCTGTTATGAACAGTAAGAGTGGACTGACAGATGACAGTTACTGTTCTACTTCCCATTTCTTCATGAACCTCAGTTCCCCTACAGGCATCAGTTTCAAAAGAATGTAGTCCTTCGTCTGTGTGGCATATCTACACCTATAGTGGGACCCACTATAACACTTCCTTGAGTACAAAATATTAAAGAGTTTAAAAAAGAGCTTACTAAAAGTGCAGATTTGGAAATCACTTTAAAAATAAAATAGCATAAGAAAACCAAAGTAACTGCCAGCTAACTGAAGCCAATACTTAAGATATCATCATAAAAAAAACCAGATTAAAACTGGTGATGTTAAATAGCAATATTTAAACTCCTATGTACATTAGCAAGCTGCAAGTCCAAAACCATCGAGCCTTTTCTATTAAGAAGTGACTTAGAACACAGTTGTGTTTATCAGTGACAAAATAGCATTTTAAGAATCAAGGGAGAGGGAAGATTCAGGTCACATGCATTCTGGGAATTCTCTAAAATTGTCAAATTCAGGTTAATTTTTCTAATTAATCTTTCCACCATCAGCAACTTGCTTTTTTCAATCCTATATAAAAGTGCTTCTGCTGTCTTGATATCTCATGTGCAAAATTTTCCCTTTTTTTACTTTATGGTGTTTATCTAGAAATAAAATGTGTCTCATCTTTTATTTCTGGGGTCCAAACATAGTATTAGAAGCCTATCCTATCTTGCTATTTTCTGAATATTAAGAACAATAATTGAAATTTTGGTCCACTGTTTTCACTTTGTACGTTGCACGGCCACGGCAGTCACAGAAGAAAACCACCTACATGTACATTCTGTCCCAAGCCCTACAACCACCCAGTATATCAATTTCTACTTCTTTGGAAATAGAAAAAAATACTATGGAATGAGAAGTGTTGATGAAACTATTTTAAGCTAGATATTACATCCAGCTTCAAATAAAAAGGTTGAGAAACACTGCTTTAACCATAAACATAGTTCAAGTTTTAGCCATGAGATAAAGCTGTCTAAAAGCCCATTTTAATTAAGACTGAATACATTAAACAAAACCACTAACTAGTGGCAATATGTTCTTTTTATGATCTAACAGGAGACTGTGACTCTTTGTAGAGTCATAACTGAAATAGCATACAATGAAACAACATCACATAGAGAATCCCAGAAAACGTTCTAATGTAAGGTCTTGTAAAGTGGTAGGGAATATGAAAATTTACCAAGTAAAACTGTGAGCATAGTAACAGAAATAGGCTGTATATTTCAACAAAAAATTTAGGAGCTATCCATGGAGCATGTAAATATTTTTTTTGTCATCACAATAAAAGGAATTGCTAGGCTTCGATACTGAAATCCAACACCATCTGACTTTTATTTTACACCTATGCAGACAACGGACCTTCCTTTGTATTAACTTCACAGTATTGCAGACTATATAGCCATGGGATTAAACTAAAAATTCTGCTAGCAAAGYGATAGCCATATGTTTCCGTTATGTGCAGTTCATTAGGAATATAACAACTCATGTTTAAATGACAATTATAATAGACCTGACTTCTTCAATTAAATCTATCTGCATTTTCATTAATATTTATAAAAGCAAGGACAAATGGTCAATTTAGTGATTTATTTCAAAAACTGTTACAAATTTATGGTTACACTTAGTACTTATCTAGGCTTTAAATTCAATAAATGTCACCGTAATCCTAGCATCACTGAAAACAGTAAATCCAGGAAAACAAATCAGTCTTCAACTGGAAATACAACCTTAACTCAGACTGGTTTAGTTTTATAATCTAAATACCGTTCCATAGAGTTACATACAGTGGGAATGGATCCTCAGTTTTAGTTTTGCTGGGTACTTCTTTCACAGGTGCAGCTGTTTGCTACAATAAAATTTATAGTATTTTGCCTAGATTAGTTTCAAACAATTCAAGAAATAGCACTAACTGCAACCCATGGTAAAGTGCCCCACAGTCAAGTATGTTAAAAGATAATATTTCAAGAGAAGATACGCCAATTTATTAATCTTCATCTTCCTTTGCACAATGTTATCATCACGATGATAAGCTCCTTAGATATACCCATGGCATATGCAGGTACATATGCATATATGTAGGTATACAGGTTCTTTCCAAAGTTACGCTCCAGTTACCAGATGGTCACTGCAGTGATTAGCTTAAATGAAACAGAAGTGAAGATCCTTCTATCCTTTCCTTTTTTTGCTGCTTCATTTGGGATCCATACTACAGTCTTGCCAACTTCTGACCTTTCAGTCCAGACAGTTACTCATGTCATGAACACAAACTTCCCATTAACTATGAAACTCAAGACTTTTTCCTCTCCATACAGCATCATTAACTGCTTGGTCCGCAACAGAAGCTATCCTCCCTCTACTTATACTTGGCACCACAGCAAGGTCCAGAAATCTCTGTCTAGATCAAGCCTTCATTTCTCTTGATATGTCCCCAGACTCTCTGAGTAACATTAAATAGAATTTGTTAAATATTCTTTGGAAATAACCACTGTCTTGGTTCCCTGTAAGCTTTTTAGCCCCTATACTCCAGAAGTTTTCATATTGATTGACTTCGAGTCTTCCAGATTTCCATCAGGTCTACTTCTCAAACTGCTTTTCAGCTGGGCTTTAACACTCTCCCAATTTTATCAAGGGCAATATTTATAGTTACATAAAAAGAAACTTTCAATATTTTCCTTCTCCTCTCTAAAGAAATCATGCCATTTCCTTTTGTCTTCTTCCACATGCAATTCCTTACTATCCTAAACTAACTGAAGGACTTCATAAAGGTGTTTTGTTTCTTTTGTGGGTTGTTTTTTTTTAATATATTTTTTGTTTCCATGGCATATGTGATCTTTCTGGGAACAGAGGCTTCAATTGCTTGAGTCCCTTCAGCCTGAAATACAAGCTGGTTACTTAAACACATCTGTCTTGGTTTTTACTCAGAACAATCATGCTTACTTGACACTAGTTTGTCTTAAGGCTACCCTGTGTCCAAACAGATGCACTTATGGCAAGTGTTTGTTTGTTTTTAATAAATATAGAACAGATATCCTTTTCCACTAGGACTAGTCAACACCTACAGATTTGTATCTATTTTCTTCCCCCAAAACTTATTCCATTCATTCTGAGAGCAGTTTAAACCCCACTGCATTAATCAAGGATAGAGTGTTCCCACATTAAGAAATATTCTCTGCAGGTATTTTTGTATCTATGAAATTGGTTTCCAAGATGCTTTACATTAAAACTTTAATCTTCACAAGATTACTATAATTATCAGTTGCACTGTAATAAATGGTTTTGTGGCAACCACGTGTTTGTTGCTCCATTGTTAAAAGAGGAGCAGTCCCTTTTATAAGTCTTTACTATCTGGAAGGCAGATGTACAAAGATACCAGGGAAGTCCAGAGACAAAACTAAACACCCCAATTTTTTTTCCTAATGTTTGTTTGCTTTGTATTGTAATTAACTCATTTTTTATAGCTCTCAACAAATTATCTTAGAACAAATAAAGGAACTAACTGAAGGGCACTCTTTGCCATAGCCAGTTTCACTCTGGAACATACTGATATGCGAGGTACAGTTATTTGAGAAAAGGGGAGAACAGAACAGACACACTCAGACAACATAATCACTGATGCCTTGTTTCCTTAGGAAACCAAGCTAAAATTGCAGCTTAATGAACAATGTGGTTTATCTGAAAATTCGAAATATGGTAGGTAAACCCTTGATGTAAAAATGTATGAAGAATTCCTTCGTGGAAGTGTGTTCAGAGGATGTCGGCAGTACGCCATTCCTTCCAGAGGCTGTTATTTCCAATTGAAAAGCCATTCTTGAGAAGAAAAATGGAAGTCTATGTTGTTGTACAGGCAGATAGATGGCTGAGATGACTATGACGGGTACTTGCACCAAGTCCATGATAAGCTGTACTTAAGGTTCAGTAAGCCTAGACAGTGGAGGCTCAAGACTGATGGTGAAACGACTGTTTGTAGAGCTCCTCAGAAAAAGTCATCCACTCATTTTCTGAGAAAACGGTTTAAGACAAAATGTTGCCTTGATTTATAGGACGGTTAAAAACAAAACAGGAGGTAAGTCTGAACTGTGAAGGTTCAAAGTCTGTAAAAACTGCACTCCTCATGTGGGGGGAGATCAGAATTTAGATTATTCTTCCTTGATTGAAATTACTTTTGGAAAGAGAAAAACTAGACAGCTATTAGGGGAAGGAGAAACAAGAAAGACAGAGCGGGCACAGACATTTCTAACTTTCATCAGACTATAATGCACTCATTGAACAAAGCAGATGAGGTCTTACCTTACTGCTTGTTGAAGAAAACGAAGATGATGCTATTGAAAACTTCATTTCATACCTACTTATGTTGGTGAACACCACCCGCTTAGAACATTCACTCCCAGACTGTAGCAAAAGTATTATACTTTAAATTATCTTTCATAGAGTAAACAACTGTCTCCTCTTTGTTTCAGTTCAAACAAAATATTTCAGTGCACTGTCCATTACCATGAATAATATAATCCTTTCTTCAATTCTGAGAAACACTTCAGTTTCACTATGCTTATGTGAAGAGACCTTTCTCTAATGCCCTGCTTTGTGACCTGCTAACTTGAGTATACAAAAACCACTGGTGGACTAATTGGCAAGAACATAGAAACATGTGTTTCCTTTGAAGATCACAGATACTATATCAGATTAGATTTTGAAAGAGATGAATAAGAAGAAATATTCTGTTGAGTCTTCATGCTATAGAAGTTCATTTCTAGGTATAGTTCATGAATTTTCCATTGATTTCCTATAAAATATAAAGTAATGTATTTCTTGTTTTACCATATTTGCATTAAATAATTTACAGGTAAAATGCATTATCCAGGACAATGAATGGGACCACAACCTACTGTCGTGATATGGTAGGTAAGTGTCATAATGCACTGGCTCTTACAAATATTTTTTGTGTATTCTGTGATGCTCATAATCTACTCTTTCAGCTAAAAAAAGGTTTATTCTTAGAAGAATATGTACATTCCCAGTGACCTAAACACTGTTCTTTAATATAGTAAAATTATTGTTAATGCAAAGTTCAATAGGAGATCTTTTTTCTTGACTGTAATTCTCCAGGGAACTTAGGTAAAGGAATCAAAAACTTGAGCTTTAAACAGGTGCTGGCACAAACCTAGTTGCAGTAACCAGAGCAGCCTTAAGCAATGTTGTAGTTACCCGGTGTCTGCTCACTAGACTGGACTCATATCTTTTCATGAGCCTTAGGCAGTTTGTGAATATGTATCTTTGCATTAATTCCCACTTAACAAAGTTGAATTTAATTAAACAAACTTAGGATGTTATAATCCTCACCAGAACTGAGATGTAGTATTATTCTAACAAGTTTAGCAGATATTTGCCAACTTTGACAAAATCCCTTGTTAGTGGATTTCACCAATAAAGTAAATACTGATCTTCAATTTCACTTATGTTATAAATTATGCCACTTCATATATTTTGAATCAATGAAAAACTTCTATCTGCCATAATATCTTATGAAGACTTACATTTTTTTTTAAACCAGGAAACTTAAGTATCTTCTGTATTTCAGCACCTGGAAACCTAATGATACGTGGTCTGAGGGTACCCAGCTGTGATATTGAGAAAACTAAGTTACCCTCATTAATTATTTCAGGGAAACAAACAAAAAAAAAACAACACTCAACAAGAAAGATAAACTTCTGAAACCACTACCAACGATAACGTAGGCGTGAGTAAGACTGATCTGCTCTGGGACCTACAGTGTTGCTCTGCCTGAAAGACAGTACTTCATTTAGTTCTGAGTCTACAATCAGAAACAAGTCTTGGACAATGTAGAGCTTCTCCAGGCATACAGAAATTCCAAGGATGTTGCAAAGAATACTGTAGGTATGATCAAGATACCCTCCAATACTACTTCTGAAAGCCAAGACGCCTCATTTATTATGTTTTCCACTCAAACAGGTCAAGTAAATGAACTTCATATAAGGAAGGTCTTGCTCCCATTCACATAGTGGGGGCTTAGCAGGTTCCAGCACAGTTCAGAGCAGGTAAGGAAGAAGATGAAAGTCACTGTCTTCAGAAGAGCAAGAAATACTGTGGCACTAATCAGGCCTCCGGTGCTAAGGGCTGAGTTCTGTGTTGAGAAAACTTGGCTAATGCAAAAGTAATCATGACAGGTTCTGCAATCTTGCCAGAGCTGATACTGAAGCTATCAGCGTTCCAGACACTGGTAACAGGCAACTCAGTACAGGGAATACCAATGCTTGTGTATTGGATAGTTGGTATCATAATAAAATCTCATCAGTAAGTTTCTTTCATAGAGTACTGGATCATGCATAGGGTAGCTAGAGGAAGGTAGAAAGAAGTGAGGCCATTCCTAAATTCAGGTTTGGTTTGATCAACCTGACACCACTACAGCTTGAGTTGCCATTTACATCTAAGGGCCTGAATGCTTACTTGCCAATGAAGGCAAGAAGAGAACAACACTTAAGTCTCACCACTGAAAGTCTACTTAATTTTAATGTTAAGTGAATTTGATGCACGCCATTGCTCACGTGGATAGATTATAATATCATTTCCATGTCTTCTGCTTCATTTTGACATATTGAACTGGCATTAAATAATTTTTTAAATGAAGCATCACAAAAGCATTTGCAAAGTACTTATCATGGAGAACACTTGTAATCCTAAATTCATACATACACGCATTTTAAGCTACTGGTAGCAATTCAAACTATACTTAAAATGGATGAAAACAGTATTTAAAAGATATCCTATGACTAAAGCAAAACTTAATGTTTAAAACAATTATTTCAAGTCTTTTCAGTTTGGTTGAAATTAATAAAATTGCTCATTCCCTCTCTCCCTCCAACAATGCCGTATCAAAGGATATTAACTTGAAGATTTAAAAGTATCTACTGAATGACAGCTCCTTAAATTGTATAAAGTTCAACCATGATAAACAAATACTCAAATGGACAAAGATTAGCACATGGAACAGCTTGTATTCACCTATTAAGATCATGCCAAATTTAGGCTGACAACCACAACTAAAGTAGCAGATAAAGTAATTATTGTATTTGATACTCCATGGCTTAAAAATCACAACTGAATTTCTGTTCAGTCACTACATGACTCTAGCAAAACTTAATAAACCAGTTTCCCAATTTTAAAATGTGATTAATACATTTTATCAGTGATGTTACACGGCTTAAGTCAGTATTTCTAAACTTTTAGATCCCGACTGCAAAGTTCTCCATCAATGCAGCAGAAAGGAAGCCTATTAATCTTAATTCCTTTAACTACCACCAACTGCTTCATGAACAAGAAAAAATTTCAACTTGCAGAAGCATTTCCAGTATCAGACAGCTATCACTGACAGCATAAAATTCTTTTAACAGAAAAAGAATGAAAGAGTAAGTCGTCTAATGAGCCAAATTTCAGCCTGATGCTTTTATAGGAGTAATAAATCCCTGAAAATAGGATTCATAATATTGACGCAGAAATATCGAGACAAACTCAAAACTATTAATGGTGCAAAAGACACCACTTCAAATGCTTTTACCTGTCTGAACCAGTTTTGCTGCTTTGACACACCCATGATTCTTGTATATATTTATCCCTCTGAAACACAGAACAAGCATATAACACAAAGAAGCCTTTATATATAATGCCATATAATTACCCTTCGTATTTCAGATGGTTTGAAAATCTATGTTTACGAATATAGTTCTCTGATCATGTTCCTGTTGACTTCAATGCGGGCAGAATACACCTCATGGAATAAAAAACAGTCAACTCGACTGGCCCAAACTCCATGAACTGGGCCATTAGACCAGCCTTTCTATAAATGCATCTGAAATATTAGTTTTTAAAAAACTGCATGCAACTGGTTTCATAACAGGAATCATAATATTTCTTGCCGTGATCACTTTCCAGGATCATAAACCTCTTCTTTTTTCTAACACAAACACAGGGAAATGAATCTACTAGCTAGTCCTTTCCCACAACATGATGGGTGAAATGAATATTTCTTTGCAAAACAGGGAAGAAAACCCACCAACCATGATGTACACACTTGCTCTTCACTCCAGACAAAATATGGGTTTAAAGCTAGAAATCAACTACTTTTTATGACAGTTGAGTATATCAGAGATTCCGTGTTTCCAGATGCAAGTGACTTGATTTTCATTACTGAATAATCATTTACTCTGACTAACTGTACTATTATTTTCAGTATTTGTGTAAGAAAAACTGAGAAGGAAGATACAGTGAAGCCATATCATCATTCAAAAAAGTTATATGGCAATACACATTCCATACTGTGTACTTCTCTATAAATATATTGCTTTGTAGCTGTTATTTTATTGATTGAAATCTACGTTTTAAATCTCATATATGCAACACACCTAACTTTCTACAAAACACACTGTAGGAAAAATACAGCAGAAATAAGTAAACGTTACTCTCATTCCCCCAGTCCTTTACAGAAAATAAAAAAAACCCCAAGCACTCTTCAGAATCCTTTTACTGCTCTGAAATTAGAAGCACATATTAGGCACATGCAGACTTATTGAAAAGTTGTCTACCTGTCTTTTCAGCTTCCAAACCACTGGAATAGCTGTACAACCAGTAATTTGTTATAGAAAGAAATTTAAGACTGCAATAAAGAAACAAAATACTATATCAATGTGAAATTGTTTGTCACTAAGAAGTTTTACAATTTGGTTTTTTCCCATTTTATGTATGAAAACCCAAGAGATTATGTGACTTGTCCTCTGAGCATCACATTGAATCTCTTTAAGAACTTCTGTGGAATCAAAACAGAATGTAAAATTTGTGCTTCTTGGTCCTTCACGTTGAGATGTAGTTTCATCACCATGAGATACGGAAAGAGAAGACACTGACACTCACTCTGCAGCAGAGGCTTTAAAGATATTAGTATGCCTTGGGTTTTTTTTACAGAATCTCAGAAACATTCAAAGTCTTTACAGTTAATGACACGTGTTGCATAGTTATGTGTAATATACCAATCTGTGGAAACAAAAGGGAGCATACTGCCCTCTTACTATGCTCAACAGTTTTGGTCACTAAAGGTGAGCCTGAGATTAAGAATTTTGTTAAAACTGCTAAACTTAAAAAGGACATATACTCTTAAAAATGGAATGTAAACTGAAGAGTGTAAAAGTGGCTATTCACTTTTGAACTTCTTCTATGATTTCACTATCTTAAAAGAAAAGGTATAATTTTCCCACCATAAATAATATCAATGCTCAAGAATTTCTCATCATTCTCAAAAGAAATACGAAACATGTTGAAGAGCAATAAATAAACATTTTGCTAACAATTATGTTTGTACACCACCGGGATGGAACTGCTCTGAAAAACTCTCCTCTTCATATGCAAATTCCTGGAAACACACAATGCCAAGTTCATTTACTTTTTCTTCATTTTACGGGTAAGCTTCTAAACACCTGCAATTGGTAACAGTCTCTAGGTACGGGGTGGGAGGAAATATGGGGCCTAGTACCCAGAGAAAGATTTACACAAATAGATAAAAAATAAGTAGGTGTCTAAAAGTTATTTTTTAATGTTTCTGCTGTTAGACAAATTTGAATTTTAAATACATTATTCATCTACAGCTAAAACATTTAACAGCAACAATATGTAGTTCTGACTACTTCTTCCCCTGCCAACAAAATCTTTTTTCAGACACGGTATCCCTTCATGTCCTATTTGGAGGGAAATACTTCTCTGTAATAAAAATTCCTTCTGTATTTTTTTTCATTCCCTTCCAACTTACACCAAACAAGAAAGCATAACACACATCCTTTTATGGTTAAAAAGATCCTGACCAAGGTTCTTAATGTTCTTCGACAAGCGATGCCCACATTACCACAACATTTTCTTGACTTAACACGGTTTGAAGATGAGGATGATGCCTTACACGCTCCAGGCTGAACAGATCTGTTAGGAAGACATGTCCTGACAGATATGCTTAAGAGAATAAGGTCATTGATTAATCAGGAAAGGAGTCCATTAAAATAATGGAATTAATATATTTGCAGATGGTTACTTAAGAGGACACTGTCAAGGTATTTTTGTCAATTTTTGAATATTCCTTTCTCAATCAGCATTGATAAATGTTTTGCTGTATATTTGTCTAGCTTTCAGAGTGTTAGAAGCTGGTTTGCAATTAATCGCTGCAAAAAAAAGTAAATAGCCCCCAACTAATCGTTTACTTAAAAATAATAAAACAAGCATTTTTAAATACTTTGTTCTCCATGTAATAGTTTTGCAAGGATCTGAATGCACTGATGCACAGGAGAAACAAGTAAGTATCTGGAGACAATACTGTGAAAGTTTCAAACTAGTGTTTTCAAAAGTTTACATGCAGTAAGCTTCCAAAATATTAATCTCAATAAGAATCTTTTTCATTGTATTTTTCAAAGAATCCAAAATTAGAACACAAAGATGAAGAGGTAAGACTTGTTTTCACTCTCTCTCTGATTCAAAAAGCACACTCTAATGTGTTCTGTAAGTATCTTAATTGATAGTACCTTCCAAAATTGCCTTAATATGGTAATGCAGAGATTATTCATCTTTCTCTACAAATTCAGACTCTTGCTTTTTCTCTCCGACCCCAAAATAGCTTTTGCATACTATATGAGCTGCTAAGCTGTCTTCCTATTGAAAACTTACTATTGATTCTCTTAGCTCACGTGAATGGAGAGATTTCCTTCACAGTAACAGTGATGAACAACTCAGTGGAGGAAGGAAAAAAGCAACTGCACCTTGACCTACCACAAATGTTCTTGCACTGATCTCTTGACTGAAGGTTTATTTTTAAGATCAGCAGTCAGGTAGAGGAGACAGACAACCGATTACCCCACCAAATATTGCGACAGGTAAATTCAGCTTGCTATGAATGGTAGCAACTGGGGGGCCAACCAGTGAAAACACTTCCCATCTTCTCACTTGATAAATTGCTACATGGTCACATGGGAGAACCATAATGGCACAACATAGACATTCAAGGAGACAAGGGATTAAACCTGTACGAAATGAAGCTTTACTATTTTTACTGCTCGCAAATCTGGCTGTTTTACTTAAAATCTTAAAAGCTACATCTGTGTGTGCCATAAAACTGCACACATATCAACCTTGCTCCATAGGAGTAGTCCTACTAAGCACAGACTCACCTTTTGTCTTGCTGAACTGCATGGCAAAACTAAATTTTTTTTTTATTACATCCTATTTGTACAGATCACTATTATAATTTTCCAAGTTTCCCGGGAATGCATCCCTCCAAACCTAACAGACTGCAATTTTTTCAATTCTTATACGGATCTTCTCTTCTTACTAGGCTTCCAATGATTCCCAGTTCTTTTCTATTGAATTACCTTTCCAGTGGTATTCCTTCTTTTTTATTTAGTACTGAAGCATTATATTAWCATATTGTTTATTCATACATAGTTACTTACCTTTTGATAACAGTAATAACGTTTTGGTATCACTGGCATAAAGCTTTCTACACCATTTTTCTAGGAGGGGTAAATTTATACAGTTATATTCACAAAATCTATAAATAAAGAAGCCAAGGAAAAATAATTCTGCATACTGCAATGCCGCCTCACATGAGTCAGAGAGATAATATATGCCTCCAAGTTGCTTTAACAGGTATAGTCTCCTAAATCTGATACTATCATTGCCTGAAGGCCTGTAAACTGGGCTGCAGTTTGATCACACATCTTTTCAAGAAGGAACTGGCAACATGTGGTAGGCAAAAAAAAAAGAGTGAATATTTTAGTTATTAAGTTGCTGCCATACAGTAAAACTGATGCTGCAAGAACACAATCATAAAATGCCAGTCTTGTTTATTACAAATTCAGTTGCACAGCTTCTCATGAAACATTTGCTATTGCAACCAGAAGAATCCCTCTGGTAATTTCATTCCAACATTTCTTTTGTTTTAGGAGAGCTCATAAAGCATGCAGTCCTAAAGTGTCACATTATTAGCATCAGTCCTTTATTTCTACCAAACAAGTTGCATAAATCCTGATCACTAGTCTTTATTCCAAATACACTGCCTGCTCTAAGTAAGTCTTTTTTTATTACCCAGTATCCATCTATTAATTTCCATCTTGAATTAATCTTGAAATAATGTCTCAACAACCATTTCTGATTTTAAATTAAAAAAGTAAAATTAAAACTTGCAAAAGCAGCTTGAGTTGCCGTGTTAAAATGAATATTTAACGCAAGATAAACAGCTCTTCTACTCAGTAGTTCTTGTGCAGTCAAGGTTAATTACACAGAACAAAGCCTAGAAATTACTGCCACTTTAATAGCACTTTACATACACTGTCAAAATAGATGATATGCATAAAACAGAATGGATACATAAAGAACTACATTCTATCTAGAAAGTTAAGTGTTCCATTTGTAAACAAACATGAAACACAGTGTAAAGAATATCAAATTAAAATTGTATCTTAGTTTAGATATTTCTCACCCAGAAAGGACTATCAGTCAGCAAGCCAGATTTCATGTACTCTACTCCTTGCTCTGTCATTATTTGCTTTCCAATTTTCTTTTTTTTTTTTTTTTTTTTTTTTTTTAAATAATCAGTGAAACAGTTACAGTGCTTTTCTTTCACACAGAACACAGCTGGGCTCTGTGAACTTTGGAAGGAAGGTACCATAGAAGTTCTAACATTGTCAGAGATACACTCCCTTTCATCGAGCTCTAGAACATATTAACAAGAGCCTGATCCTGAGAAATATTATGTGCTTGTAATGAGTTTATTGCTACTGAAGTCAGTGGCACGCAGGGAGCATCTCATTCCTTTCAGAAATGGAAACCAAATGCTTTTTATTGCTTGGACCAATAGCTGGAACTCTGAGCCCTCTTTGTAATGCTAGGGGGAGTTTTGTTGTTGTTGTTTAACTATATAGTTTGGTGAGGGGGAAAAAAAAGCAGCATACAATTTTCCAATGGAAAAAGTGACTTATATGAGTCAAAATAACATCTTAAAAGTTATTGTCCAAATGTTAAGAGGTGTCCATGATAACTAAAATCAACAGGTACTTAAGACACTCAAGAACAGTAAAGAATTTTAAGGAGGGACAACATAAAAATCTGTATCCGTGGAAAAATGAGAAAAATGTATCCGAGAAAAATCTCCAACAACTCTGAAGTCATACAATTCTCCCTGCTGACAGAAGTAGCTTGTTTTTCCTTCAAGAAAAATGTGCCAAAATGCACTGGACCTGAATGACTGCTCATTGTAATTGTGATGAATTGCAAAGGTTATAGAAAGAGAGGGGAGAGGAAGAACACCATTCTGGTTAAAGACTTGGACAAGCTCTCTACTCACGGCTCAAGATTCCACTGTAAATTTGCATACACCTAGTTCCTCCATGCCTCAAGTCCTGTCTAAAAAATAGAGTTTTTTCCATATGTCACAACTACTGTGAACAATATATTAAATAAGAACTTGTGAGATGCTCAGCTACTACTTCCATCTAGCCTATATAGACAGACAATACCTATGTGTATGTCAAAATGGTAACCTGCATATAATTTGACCTACATTTCAAGAGCTAATCTAATCACTTAACAATAGTAAGATGAAAATTAAGTAAGATTAATCACTTACAAAAAGTCATGAGTCCAGGTGAAATGAGATAGAATTAATGATTTTATCTAGAACACACACTATAAATGCTAAACAATGAAAATACTAATTTGGAAGGAGCGTGTTTATTCTTTCTTAACGAACACATTGTCCTCAGGGTTCTTGCAAATGAGTAGCTGATTATTTACATACCATCAGTCAGACATCAGTTTTAGTCAAGACATCAGTCACATTTGTCTAACGTTTTTCTAGACCAGAAAAGATGTTACAGTAAAACACAGAATATCTGATATCTCAAAATATATAAACATGTTTAGATGTACATATTTCAGCAGTTTATTACTAAAGCTAACTCCAATAAGCAAATCATTAAAATGACAAAGAATGGCAAGAGTTGGAGCAGAATTATTAGTTTAACTCTATTTCACTCTCTTCCTTCAGCAGAAATACTTCTTATCTATATTATGTGGGTATACCTATATATTGTATGTGCACGTCAGACAGTTCATTATGTAACTGAAAACCAACATTTAATTCACGGACATCTTTTTGCCCAAATTTTGATGTACTGGTAACCTGTTAAGACCTAAGGAGTGCACCTAATTGCATCCAATGAAGCCAAATTAATGCTCCTCGCCACTGCCCCATCTCTCCCATGGACGTGCTGTTTGCAATGATTACAGGTCCCAGCACATGAAAGACATACAAGTTCTAGCATGAACACTTAAATCATTAAAACAGAAATAGAGAGTCAACAGGTCTAAGTTTTATTTATCTTTCTTTCACTGTCTCACTGAGATGCTGCTGGACAAAGCAGCCTTTCCTTTAGCCTTCTCCATCTAAAGTCTCCTTCTAAAAGAGAAAATACTGAAATACACCTTATGTAAACAAGCAACTATTTTCCTAAATAGAAGTTACTATAGAAATGCAAAGCTTGATAGAAACATGACTCATTATTCATTAGCAATTAGCAAAGAAAATGCTGTGCATGCTTTTGGTAACATGGAAGCAAAACAGCAGAACATCCTAGAAGGTTTTTTTTGTTTTACTTTATGTTTCATGATATTATGATCAATGACATTGTCAGTATCAATTAGACAAAAATAAACGCGATGGATCATCCAACCTCAGAATGTTTACTGCTGAGAGTAACTGATTCAACAATAAAGCTTTAATTTTTTTTTTCCTTTTTTTATATTTTTGGCTTAAACCTTTAAACCTACGAAACCAAATAAAAGCGAGCAGTGTAATACACTCTGCTACAGTTATTTTTCAAATACATATTAAAAAAATAACAAAAAGCCCCCTTTTTAGACTGACAGCCATCAAAGGATTTTGTGCATTTAACAGAAAAAAATTACCAGTGCAAATCATGGAATCCAAAACAAGAATGACTAAGAATCATATGAAATCATCATACATTCATGTTAGTACTATTCTTTCTTAAGAAGACAGACATAATCTAGTAGCCTGAAAGCCAGAACAAAAAAAAAACAAACCCCAAAACACTATACCAATCCAATTACTGTAACAGTAAATAACTGGCACTTTTGTATACAAAACTGACTTTAAAACCTCAAAATCTGAGCTGCTGCAGGACTTAAGCCCTGATCTGAAGCCTAAGGAAGAAATCTAATAGTAGAAAGAGATTGTGGGCTCAGCACTGAAATATTCTTCTTAACATCCTACCACCATGCTTTATGTACTTCTATATTTGCAAATGCAGATTTGCTGGTTAATTAATTTTACAGATTATTGCTATGCTCATATTCTATGCTCAACAACTTCTCAAATATTTTTCCTTTCAAGAAGAAATGGCAACGGAGAACTAAAGAAAAAACTTAAAAAAACCCCACAACCGAGATCCTCTTCCCAGTTTAAGACCACTGTACATTGCTTGTTCTACATACTATGGGTGGACCATGACAGATAAAACAAGCACCATCATTATGTAATAACCTGCAATTATTTTTATGACTATTGAATTCCATTCTTCCTATGCAATACATAGAATACAAATGTAAAGCAATAGTACAAATTACAAGCCCTAACAAGGCAGTAAATCTGAACCAAGTCACGCAACATAACGTGTCTATAAACTTTCCCACCAGATGCAAAAAAGGTTTTTAAGAAGCTGTTCTTTTTAACTTGTTTTTCTTCTTTTTTTTAGAAAATTAATGAAAAAAACCTATTTCTACTCATCTCAGCATAGCAAATTAGTAGTTGGATCAAATTAGAGAAAAAGTCACAGAAATTGAGATGAATATTGTAAGATTTAATTTATCAGTAGATGTGGCGGTCTTAGTATTGCTTTATAAAAATAAAATGTTTAAATATAAGATAACTGTCATCAGAAATGCAGTTGATTGGGGATTATGATTCATATTAAGATCATAACCTATAAAAATCATCAGCTGTGCAGAATGAGCTGTTCCAGTTGACAGATCTTATTAAAAAAAATCTTCCATTAAATCACAGAAAAAGGTGGTTTAAAAAATTGCTTTTGGCTTTCAGCATATGAAGCGTAAGGTAAAGTGCTCCTGACACAAACAGGTTTTATGTGGTTTTAGTGACTAGTTACTACAAACAGACCATGTTGTGGTGGAAAAGTTATACTAATAAAATTCAGTGGGAATGAAGAGAACTGATCAGTTTACAAAATTCAAATATAACACGTTCTGATTATAAAGCATACTTTTATAGGGCTTTGCTTCCCTTCGTTTGTGGGCAGAAGATACTCAAATAAAATCATGAAAGCATGACTAATTAAATCGTAGTTTCTATAAGTATTTCTGGAGCTTCACTGAATTACAGCAATAATACTTTACTCTTAACTCTCTAATGCCAGAATCAGTAGATTCTGTGGCAAAGCAAGAGGGCTGACCTATTATGCAAAACTCTGTAAGGTTAATAATTACACTACAGCAGTAAGACTAGCTAAGAAGCACAATGCTTCTATACAGTGGAATAAGTAAGATCTTACACTTTTACCTACAATGACAACTGAAACATCCTGCTAAATAAAAAAAGAAGCCAAAACAAAAACCCCAAACCTTTACAGCTGACAGATCTTATGTTTTTTAAGCTATTACGAAAAACTAGACACTTAAAAATATTTTATCACCAAAAAAGTCACTATTTTTCTGACTCCGCAACTTCCTAAACTGCCAGGAACATCTCACAACATGAACACCTTTTTATTTTTATTTTTGGCCTCACTCATTATGCAAGCTCCCCTGCTTGGAGTTTGCAAGCTTCTGGCAACAGGCTGCTACTCTGACACTCACCAGCATACTGAGGAAAAGGAACGCTTCCTCGATGGTACTTCATTTAGTACTTTTTGATGAAAAAAGTGGACAGAAAAATAAACCGCAGATTTCTGGGCACAGGCTAAAATGAAAGATTCTTCAAGACCAGTATCAATGACATCTCTTCCTGATAAGTGTCTTCCGCACACACACAGGTTACATTTATTTTCATGGCCTCTAGATCGTACAATTTACTGGCTTCAGCTACTACAAACTATTCTGTTTCGAACATTGCCAGTACTAACTTGCACAGACCCACTTCTAATCTAAAATCTCAATGGCTCATTATAATTGCATGTTACAAAGTTTGCCTTTAAACTATTAACAGAAGAAATCTATACAATCTTTGATGATTTGATATTCTGTTTAAGTAATTTAATGTTGGTACAATAAGCAATCTAGTGAATATCATATGGACATCTACTTTAAAAATTTAAACTATTTGCGCCGAATGCTTACATACATCTCAAGATAAGGAATACATTATGGAATACAATTCAGGAAGTTAACTTTATGCCTCTCTCACAAAGTCTTAAGTAGTGTAAGATTAATAGCAATCTATATATTAGCTTAAAAGATCTCTAAGGAAAGCATGGTCAAAGTATTGCGAATTATGAGAACTACATATTATTTCAGGATTACCTGCAAGTCTTATAAACTGCCAGTTCTCCTATTTGTAAAAGAGGTAAAATGACAGCTGGCATCATAGACATGACAAGCTGCATATGATGTACAGATCCATCATTCTACCCAATATAGAAGACATATATACATTATGGGAAGATAGTCAAATAGTATATACTGCATAATGCTCTATGATCTTTTGAGAGGTAGCTGCCCAGGATAGTGTAAAACAGTCTAGTGTAAAAAGATCAAGTCAGATCTGGACTCTAACTCCTTCTTGCCATTGACTTTGTGACCTTAAGACACTTCTCATTAGGTTTTAGTTAGCCAGTTACCAACAAAATTAAATGAAGTTTAAAAGCAAAAGGAAATATTATACTTTTCCAGAATATTTAGCTCAAATTTTTGAGTTAAACAGCAGAAGTACTATTTTTTATACAAGCATATTTGTGTTTTGGTATTTGCAGCAATTTAACACAAACCTTAAATGCTGTCAAATAAATCAAACTGCTAAATCACAATAGTAAAGAAACGAGCCTGGAAAAAAATTTCATTTGACCCTGCATATTATACTTAACTTTTGTTGTTTGTTCTCTACTATAGTTGATTACTCAAACATACACAAGTATTGCAGTCTTTTCACAGTACTTGGAATTTGGTTTACGTCGTAAACAAAAGTTGCACTGAAGTCTTTTAACAGACTTCCAAATGATGAAATCACAATAAGGAAAAACACAAATATGTTCTTATCTTTCAATTTGAACTTGAGGATAAACCTTTTCCATTGACAGTCTTACACACAACTGTTTGGCCCCTGGCAATGTGTCTAGACAATGTCTGTTATTTGTTTCAGTTCTGAAAGATATGCACTAAATATAATGGTCATCACAAAAAAGCTCTTCAGAAAAAACAGGTTTAAAGATTTTTTTAAAAACTTCTACAAAAAGAAATTAGGTCTGCTTTGCATATTCCCTTTACACTTGAATAGTAAGAAATTATTGGAAAGCTCCTGGTCACAGCATCATAGCTAAATTGGTGCGGATATTAGCTATTCACCAGGGCACAGCAAGCAGGTACATAGGAATAGGAAATGAATACTTTAAAAATTACATACAAGAAGGTGGTGGTAATCAGGGCACAACTTACTTAGCCAAAAACTCAAAAAAACCTAAATGTCTTGTTTTCAACAGCATCACTGGCAACATACTCTAAAGTTCACTCATACCGTGCAATCATAGTACAGTCACATAATCCAGTACAATTTGTAAATTACTGAGCTGGAGATATTTAATGAATTACCATTATAACAACATATGTCCCCGTAGCTGATCAAAACTACAAAGAATGAAACAAAATTTGGATGAGGTATTTTAGATGCTAAGTCTATTACCTTCACTATTACTGTGGCATACACGGTATCTGTAAAGAGGCACAAATGTGAACTAGACTGACTCTCAAAACCAGTATGAACAGTGAATACTTCCATTTATAAAATACTGTGGCAAAAATTAAAAATGTTGCAACCAACAGAAAAGAATTTAAGCCAAAATGAATGTGCTGGTTAAAAGTCCAACTGCAAAAAAGTGAAAGGGAAAGTATAATAATAAACAGATACAGATGTAAGGATTTTCCTGAGCCAACGCCATGTTCCTGTCAAATAAGAAAACCTTAATGAAAGACTTATCAGTAATGAACCTTGCAGTAGTTTGAGCCACCAGCTTGATTCTGCAGTTGTTTCAACATTTAAATTTTCATTTATGTCAAATGGATTTGCATAAGAAAACAATGTAAAAGTGGATACGAAGGTCCACGTTCAATTCAAAACCTTTGTATAGGAAAAAATAATGAAAGGGTGTCTTTTCCTAAATGTGCTTTTTTAGTGTAAACCAACATTTCTTTTTGAACAGTTCTTTAGCTTGGAAATTAAAGAATGATACTTTTCCTTTTAAGTATGAAGGAATATGGCAAGAAAACTTATGAAAAAGGATTCATCTGCTGCAGCCATTACAAGGGGTATTATGTTCCCAAATAAATAATAACTGAAGAACTTTTACTAGAATTTCAGAATTCAAAGGAAGAGACAGTGTACCCTGCATTGCTCTTTTAATCATTCTCACTCTTCTTCATATACTTCGCTATTTTCCTTAAAATGCACACACACTTAAACTGAATTTTAAATTTAGTGCAGCGAATACCTTTAAAATAACCTGGCAAATCCACCTCTCCAGTCCATAACAACCCAACTTATGCTACGCCTTCAAATTTTTATTCTTTATAGGGAAGAGAGAATACTCTCACCACCATCAGTACAAAGTTGAGAGAGTAAGATCTTATGATTCCAGAGTGTATTCTCAACTCCAAAGATTTTGTAACACTACAGACTGCTCTCACAGCTTACATCCTCAAACCTCAATATTGGCTTACCATACAAAGCTTTACAGTCACACTTGTAGTGTGAATTACCTACAGACATCAATAAAAATTTCAGAAGAGCATTACAAATCATTGGGGTACTAGGAGTGATTGATGAGGCAAAAATAATGGTCTTTAAATATTTCACCAGATTTTAATACAAGTTGTATTAATTAAACTTCAAAAAAGAAGACAGTAGAGAAAGTATAACACAGGTTTCAACTTTGCAAATCATTACAGAGAAGCTACTGCACACTATAAGGCTGGCTACAGACTAGAACATAATTCAAACACATTAAATTCTGCAGTTAAACATTAAGCTGTTAACACACTAACAGCCTTCAATTACTGACTGCTCTTCCACCTTTCAGGGTAATATATTAACAATTATTGCCACTGCATCAATAGATGCTCTCTCCTGTACCATAATCCAGCAGGTAGCATTGAAACCAACATAACTGGCAGACATGACGGAAAATAAACTCCTACTTTCCTATTGCAACAAATCGAAGATCTATTTATGTCAAAAGTCTCATCCAAAAAAAGAAAAGGAATAAGAAAGATATGGACAGCTTAAAAAAACATCTGAAATTTTTTAAATAGCTTTTTGAATTTGGAGTAGTCGGAGCATAATTATTTCAACCACAACAGAGTAGTTCCAATKCTACCTGCCTTTATATTGTTGTCATATGAGATGACATTCATATAGCTGATGTCAGAATACACAGAGTTAAAGGCAGCAGGGGTAAAAGATCCATGCCTGTGACAGAGCGCACTCTGTCATAATCCATGCTGGAGCCTGAGTCAATCCATTCTTCTGCCATCAACAAACACTACTGCAATAGAACAGTATTTCTTCTCCCGTGGCTACTCATCCAGACTACATATCACCTTCCTACCACAGACAGTTAACCTGTCAGTTTGCATAGTAGAAGTTTGCATAAGAAAGCTACGGATTTCATCTGTACATTGCCCATCAAGAATGATCTGCTGTTTTAAAAATCCAGGCTATTACATTATTATACAAAAATATTATACAAAAATACATTATATATATATTATACAATATATATATTTTATATATTATATATATATACAAAATATATATATATTATACAAAATACAATATATATATATTATACAAAAATACATTAATTTTAAAACCCCAAAGCTAAGACATTAAGATTTTTAGAAATGTCAGCATGAAGGTAGACTGGGAAACTTTGATTCTGCTACCTTCTGTGCATGCCTCTTCACATCACACAATCTATATATGCATGCAAAATAAATATACGTTTTCCTTCAGACTAGTGAATCATTCAGTACTCAGGGTGAACAATGTTCCAGGAAGCAGTTGTGGAGCACTGATGATTTATCCACAGTATACCAACCTTCTTTAGAGAAGGTGGAAGATGTTTAGTAAACATGATAAGGAATTACAGTAAGGAGGAGTATGCTGTCATGTATTAAAACATTACTCTTTAGAAACAGAAGTAGAATCTGTTTCTATCACAGGGTTCCTACATAATGACAGTTACTTACATAAGTCATACACTACCTTCCAACCTCCAAGTCATGCAGCTTCCCCAGAGGCTGAACAGAGGTATAAGACAGCCCTGTGACTGAAGCTATTGAACATACTGGTTGTGCATTTGTCCTGAAATTCTTGACCAATGTAAAATTGTTCCTGGAAAATATGGCACTTGGAGTTCTGGCAGGAGCAGACAGCATAGTTCATATCAGATGTTCTGTCTCCTTTTTTCCACAGAGTCTTTCAGAAGCAAATCACAGCTATCCTGCAGTCCAGGTGAACTGTTGCTGCATCCTGCTTCTCAATGCCATCCGTCCTGAAAAGGCCTTGGCCAACGCTCTTACATTTGACTGGAAACATTCCCATCAAGTGAGAAGAGAAAGCCCTGATGAAACACAGCAGCTGGGAGAAGGGCAGCTACCATGAACACAGGAACAAACTGAAAATATCTGGATGCTTTTGAGAAAGTTAGGGGCAGCTCATTACTCAAACAGCAGTCTACAGAAGGTAAAGAGATCATAGGATGCCAATCTCAGACTACAACCAAAAATTTCAGTCAGATTATAGTTGTGCCTGCCTATTTTTATGGTTCTTAGCTTAAGACATCTTATTTGGAGAAATCTAACAATAGCTGAAGACAGTTCTAACAATAAGATGAAGAAGAGGTAATGGGATCTACACTGACACTTTTATCATCTCAACACATTAGTTGCTAAACATTAAGTAGCTGTTCTTCTTTCCAAATATTTAAAAGTAGAAAGCTGAGTAAGGATGCAGACATGCAGTTTAAAGGAACGATGGGTGTTGGTAACATCAGCTGACTCAAACCTGCAGTAGAATTTCTGGCACTTCATTCTGACACTGATAGACAGAGAGAGCCCAGATCTCTCACTGTGTTCTCTGAATATAGTAACATTGACTTTATGATGGGCTTCCACAGTAACTGCTTGAAAGAGTGACTGTCCTCCTGCTGTGAAAACCACTTATTTCAAATTACTCCATTCCGGTAGTCTGTCACGAGGGTTTTTTGGTTTTTTTTTTCCTCTTAGCAAAGAAAGAAATACTTTTTTCCAACTCACATCAATACTCTATAGTCCTACTTTCTAAAGTACCTGGTCAAATTAGTGTTCATTGTAAACAATGAAGCAAAGTAATCATCGAAAACTTCAGTTCATGTCATCAGTATTTGCTTTCACTCCCTGTTAAGAAATGGTATATTTAGTTTGCTTTTCTGCTTCTATCAAGACTACTGATACTATTTCACTGTTCATTAAAAAACCCAATGCTTACATARCATGAAATTCCATAGACTCATTTTATCTGGAAATATTTACATTTATTCCCCAAGATAATACCTGGGATATGGTCAAGAGTTTGCTACTTATCATATTGCCTAAAAACCCAGAACATCTGCATTGCATGCCATCCTCTACAACAACCCAAATCCTGCAAAGTCCTTTAGAGTAATAGGTGTATATTTACTACCTGGTAAAACGGCATGCAAAACAACAGCATGTCTAACATCACCTTTCCAAAACATAATTCAATCAGGTTTAGAAATGGTGGACTTTCAAACTCTTGGAAAGAAGGAGGGCAGGAAAGTCAATATAGTTACTAAGAACATTTCAATAATTCATGCTCTCTCACAAATACTGTCAACTTAGACATTCATTTTACCTTGAGAAGGTATGTAGGAATATTGCTGAAATCTACAGGCAACTTCAAGAGGAAGCGAGCTGAGAATTCTCCAGTCTGTGGAAAAAAGGTAACACTAATGAGACCTGGTGTCTAAAACAGAACCACAAATTGAACGTTCCGAGGATGAAATATTAACCAAAAAAATGTGTAAGAGCTCATACCAAACAGAAAGGTTGAGATTTAAAACAACATTTCTCAATGGAATTACTGAAGAGGAAAAAATAATTTACAAATTTCACAGATGCTATATGAGAGACACCTTAAAAACCATAAAACACCATTTCCAGTAGTCAACAGCAAAAAGTAGTCTGAATGCAACGTGCATGACAAAAATCAGACTATACTTTGTTAAGCCCTAAATATAGATGTATCTTGGTTGTACTCATTTCCGGACAAAGGTCCGGCAAGACCTGCAAATGGTCTGAAAGCAAAGCTAAAAACCTGACAAATTTATAAGAGCGTACAGATAAAACAGAGGCATCTTCAAAAACATTGCAGGTATACATAAGAGAATTTGCGTTGAGTAAGGTGAGAATGTATCAAAAGTGTCCTCTGAATAAACATAGGGGAAAGAACCTAAGTAGAAGGTTTTATATAATTTGTTTTCAGAATTATGTGACTCTCAACACCTAGACAACTGTTTACTGAAAATTTGCCAAGCGTCCCTTACACATTGCTCTTTTTTATGCATAAAGTGTATGCAAAGGAAATGGAAAGGATTTCCTTTCTGTTTCATACACTTCCTCAAAACCAGACTTTGTCCACCTGGTTATGAAGCAATGAAGTTGGCTCTTTTTGAAAAACAAATGCTTGCCTGATTTCCTCCATATTAATTTTTTGCCATCCCTATTTTTTGATTCACTAAAATAGCCACACAGCGGGTCTATTTGTAATGTTGAATTAGCAGTACAAAAAGCACTAATTTTATCAGTTAAGTACAAAAAAACAGGACATCTTGAGACAAGGTAGCAATACTTTTTTCAATTTTAACACTGCCCTATCTTTGCATACATACGCTACTTAGTTATGTGATGACATAAGATTTTAAAAAAAACAGTACTTCATTTTAACAGGCAAGGGGACAAACCAAAGCTGTGTGAATATGCAGCATTTGTTCTCCCACAGTAAGACATAGGTACAACTTCACTATTCCCTGAACAGAGCTATCTGTACCTTATTTTCATTTTACTATTTTAAATGTTTTTCATAGCCAGACAAAGAGAGAAGAAAAATACTCTTAAACAGGAAATGTACAATATACAAATTTTAACAAAGTGCACATCCCTCTATGGTGAATATGTATATCACAATTTCTCATTAAAAGAGTGATGTAAATACTACACTAGATTTAAACAGGATCATCTTTATTGTGTATACAGCTATACCTTGTGATAAGCAAAAGCCTGTAATACATCTAAAATAATGGAAGCATCCTTTCTGTAAAATGCAGCAGTGACCCATGGAACAGATGTAGAGGATCTTGACAGCAAACAGGTTGCCTGGGACCATGTCCAGTCGGCTTCTGAATATCTCAGTGGATGGAGATCCCACAGTCTCTCTGGGCAACCTCTGCCAGTGCTCAGTCACCCTCAGTACTCAAGGGTTTATAACCCACACAGATGTCAGAGGGATGCCTTTTGGGCCACTGCTTTACTATGTTTAGCAGATGTTATCACAAGAACTCCACACAGCTATGGGGACAGCTTGTCAAAGGCTATGACAACTCTTCAAGAGGAATGCATTCAAAGACTTTTAACACCTGTACTGATACTGAAAATGTGCCATATGCCTTTGCAAAAGAGTCAGTCGGTTTGCCTCCCCGCTCAATTAGATGTGCTAATCCATAAATTGCTTTGAGCTCAGCATAAGAGAAAACATGAAGGTTGTCACTGGCCATACACCACCAGACCACAGCCTCCATAGTGATGGACCACACCGATTGCTATGCATACTGATTCAGAATGGAACTGGCTGAAAAAAATACTGACAGAAATGAGCTTGCAAATGCACAAGCCTCTCTGAGAACGTACTGGAGGTCAGTCAATGGAAACTAGCCTTCCAAAATGAATGGTAAGCTGCTAAGCAGCGCAGCTGAGGAATATAAATGACTGTTTGCTAAGTATGTTTTTCTGTGGTAAAAGTAAAATTGAGAAGGAATAAAATTCTACAGAACTGGATTCCTTCAATTAATTTTATGCCTAAAGTAAGCAAAGATTTCATCCCAACCAACTAAGCACGTATAGACAAAGATGCTGTGTTAGGCAGATGTACAATAAGCAATGCTAATATCAGTGCTAATTTGTTTCTTGGTTTATGTATCAGGCATGAACTAAAGATAACTCATTCTACCTTCCAGTCACTAAACAAGAAAAAACAAGATCTTGAATGCAACCAAAATCTTTCCGGTGGTACCCTGCCAGTTACATCATTTGCCAAAAGGGTTTGTGTGATGTTAGGTTGTAATCCACCCTGCTGCCAGCTAGCTCACAATTGCCCTTAAAATTTGTCCCTGGTAGTCACACAATAGAGGCAAAGCAATTGCACATATAAACACTATGCAACAAAAAGTGAGCATATATTACATTAAAGCCAGGCTCTGAAACCTTTCCTGATGACACTACTCGTGAGGATAGATGCTAACCTTCTGATGCTGTATTACTTATGTATGCAGAAAAATCACTGACTTCTTTTGCATGTATAACATGAAGACTGCTTTGATGACAGTCAGGGCACTTGCTTTTTATTCAAAGTGAAATGGATGTTATAGACAGTGCTTCTTGTCTGGACTTAACTTCCAGAAAGATGTCATACAACATTTGCCATGAAATCCAGAAAATTATTTCTGGTAAAATACGAAGTCTGATGAACTGGGATGGCCACTGAACAGATGAATGGCCTCTCATCAAAACATCAGCTGCTCCAAGATGTGGAAGTAAATAAGGACTTGCAGTCTAGACCTTTTAGGTCATTCAGTCAAAATTATTTTGCAATGTATTACTTCAAAAAGTGTTCTGGATGGGCACAGAGCAGTCTCTGTCCATGGTGCTCACCTACCCAACAGCAACCAGCTAGTCACAGGCATCAGATCGAGTCACATGAATTTCTGGCCACAGCACTGAGAGATTAGATGGTTAACAGGCATCTGTATCAGCTGGTACTCTGCCAACATGAAGTTACTAAGTTAGATAACGGTTTGTCTATTTGTCATAGATCTTGGAGATCACTTCAGGAAATTGGAGGTACTGGAACAAAGGTATACAAGCAAATTTCTGTTTCATTTTGGGACACAGCACTGAATTCAGGCCTCCTCTTCAAACTTTTTTAACTCACGCACTTAAGATTATTGCTTTCGTAACACTGTGCAAGGTTCATTCACAGATGATTATTTCAGAAGTCTGCTGAGCTACTATCAATTCCTGAGAGACAGCACAACATGAATTTCAATGACTTCTAGGCAGAGGAGAAAACACGCATTTTACCTCTTGCTTTTCAGATAAACACTCCTATTGCACTGATCATCAAGACTAACAAGACAGTTGTAAAGGACAGGAAGGAGAACTACACAAGTTAATTTCATAGTTTTGAGTTTTAGGACACTCATAAACAAGCCTCTGTCATGTAGATGATACCAGGTTCACAGAATCTCTAAACAAAACTCCGAGTCTTCTTGATAGACAATGTAAACTTTGAAAACAAAGCACATGCTACAAAAAACTCAAATAGCTCTGCAATGATTAAAAGGATTTGCCTCAAAATGTATTTAAGATTTAGTTAAAAATATTCCAATAAAATAAGAGAGCATTTCAAATGCAAAAAAAAAAGTTTTTTATTCAGTCACCAAAGACTAAGGAAAGATTCAAAAAGCTTGAATAGATAGGGCTTTCCCATAAAGAAAACAAAAAAMCCCTAGTTTTCTACATTCTTGAGTAGAATTTTGGCAGCTGCCAAAAATTATGATAAAATCTCAGTACGGTTCAAAAAGCCTTCTGTATTTCAATAAACCAGTCTGATGATATTACAGATGTGGAAAGTTGTTTGTGATACAAGCTACAGAGAACAACATTTAAGAACAAATCAATTTCAATGAAATATTCTGATCTATAAACATAAAAAAAGAGATCTGAAATTCTCTGCTAAAGAAAATTTTACTTGGCTTAAAATAAAAAAGCCTAGATAACTTGTCTAAGAAAAGAAAAACAGATGAATATAAGTACTGTGAGTTGTAAAGTAAACATCCTTGTGTCACCTGTAACTTAAGGATGATTAAAGTGACATAAAGCTGAATTCTAGGCCCTGATAACAGGAATGCTGAATTTTCATCGATTTTCAGACTGCATCTATTTCAGAAAGTACTGCTTCTGAAGGCCAGTATATCTTAAGAATATGCTATTGCTGAAAGCAAGAGGGGAACACGTTCAGCTTAAACACAATTAGTTATTTACTGATACTTCTTACTCCAAACTTCCCATGATAAATATATTACCAGCGGAAAAAACCAGATTTTTGCAAAGCTTAGCCTGTGGCAGAGATCAGTTAAAAAAAATTAAAAAAAATCAAATCACACACTAACCAAAATGTCTACATTGGCAATAGCCTCATTTTAGAAAGCTGAGATGGTATACATAGAGCATTTCTACACAGCATGGCACATTTCCCAGGCAAAGGATACAACTTCAGGAAACAGATAAGTCATTTTAACGTCTAACTGTTGTATGAAGACATGGCCCTACAAAGTCACTGCTCTAGCCCATCTCACCTCCTCCTGTCCTTCTGTAGAAAATTAATTGGTTTTTTTTTTTTTTCTTCTCCACTTTAGGTTCCTGAAACAACTCATCTCAGCTTAAACAAGTGCCAGAGATATACAGGCAGCTGCAGCTACCAATTAAATCAACTCAATTGTAATGTGGAACCACACCCTAATACATCCTACCCCTAAGCAGGCTGATTTGCCTGGGCAGGGTGTCATACTAACACTGTTATTCTGCCTCTCAAATCTTCAGAGCTAACTCAAAACTCCACATAACATTGTACTGTGCCTTGTGAATACTGCACAGGCTTTTCAACAGTTTTCAAAGTTTTCATCTATAAATCAGATGAACTAACGTCAGGTTGAAAAACAGTTACTCACCTGGAAATCTGGTTCAACCGAGGTAGTGGAATGACAGCAATGTACAAAACAGGGAGTACAGAAAGTGAGCTAGAGTCAAATAGAAGCTTTCTCCATTGGAAACAACTCAAGTTTTCCAAGGCAAGACCTGTATTTATTAAAATGAAAGGATCACTAAAAGCATTTTAGCATAAATATTCTTAATAGCTTACCCAGTTGTTTTTTTTGCCAGCATAGATTTCCATGTTTTCTCCATACTGGGGCTCTTCAAGTAAAGTCTGATATTCAAACATGAGACGAGAGCTCTCACGTAATCGGCTGCACTGAAATTGGTGATACTGCTGCACAAGCTCTTTCACAACAAGCAGGAGGCATTCAGGGTTTGACGGATTCCAAGAAGCTAAATTCTGTTGAATTAGAAAAGAACAGAGACCAAAATTGTTTACAGCAATAGAAAGAGAAGCGCTCCCCCTTCCATACTGATACCAGAGGCACATATGCATGTGGAAACTTTGTGACAAAGCTAACCCATAATATTAAATGCAAAGGTTGTATCATGCTTTGGAAGAAAACCAGGTCAAACATCAAAAGCAAGACTTAATGTCAATTAAGAGTCCATATAGGGACCTACCAGAAAACTGATAACAGGGCTACTACCAGGCATAGATAGGCTCAAATTACCATTCTGTTCTTCCCTAAAATTATACTGTTGAATCTAAGAACTTGAAAAGTTTGAATTCAAAAACTTAAAACTGATATGAAACATACAGGGATCAGGTAACTACAACCCTGCACAGTATCTGACTCAAAAAGCAGTCAGCCAAGTGACTATGCCAAATTAACAGCAACTATGGAAACTACTCTGCTCCATTATTCAAATAGTGGATATAGTATTGACAGTGATGGAGCAAATGGGTTCTCTTACATTGCCTCAACCTTGTGCTTTACTTCAGCTTGACTGTCTCTTCACTAGAGTTATCTTGACTCATCCCCTTAACACAAATGCCATCCATACACAAGTCTCTTCAATGTGCCTGCCAGAAGTTTTTATTACAAGTTGACTGTATATCAAGAAATACAGTTATCAGAAATAAAAATGTTAATACAATGAAGATAACTGTGTCAGTAGCATAGTAGCAATGTTATCTCTCAGTTTAACTACTCTAACATTTGCTTAGACCAGCCTTCCATGCACAGTAAGTTATTCAGAAAGATTTTCTGTGTTACAAACCATAACTAACATGATCAATGTTGCATGCCTACATCTGGCTGACCTATAGTGGATCTATGTTAAGGGCAGATGAGGACTCAGCCCGTACTCCATGCTAATAGGACATGGGACAGGTCTGACACAAAAGCACTTAGGTCCTCATATGCTTTATACTTAGGTCCTCAACAGGTCTTCTTGATACAAGCTCAGGGCATGTTAACATAGTCATGTGGCTTTTGGTCAGCTTTGAATATAAGCAAAATTAGCCTGTATTTCTGTATACCACATAGACATATGACAACAAACAAGCTGCAACAGGTTTTAAATTGCATGGATTGTACAGTTAACATTAAGATTCTTAGAACCGGCAAAGATGTCTGCATTTTACAACTAAGTGAAGATATAATATAGCAGCTTCACATAAAATTACTTATTGGTATCTGAACTCAAAGTAGTTACARATGGCATGGTTACTTTTGTCCTGAAAGTTGCGGACATTTCATAAACAAATTATATGCATAATTTACATTCTTTGGCAAGGATAAAAAAGCATTAGCCCTTTTTTACCTCTTCAGTGGAAAAACTACTTTGGTATGCAGCATTTTCTACAATGAAAGGACAGAAAATATTTCTGTACTTTGAAGTAGCTATCTTAAGACTGCCTTGTATTCAAGCACAAAAAATTACGTTTCTTAACCTAGGTTAAGTAAATGAATGAAGCTGGATAAAAAAACATGTCCCCTAAAAATATACAAGCTATTCATATTTTGTGTAACACCAAAACTAATAAATACTATTTAAGTGAACAGGTTGCACAGAGAGGTTGTCAAGTCTCCATCCTTGGAGATACTCAAAACCCAACTGGACAAGGTCCTGGACAGCCTGCTCTATCTGACCCTGCCCAGGCAGGGAGGCTGGACTAGATGATCTCTAAAGGCTCTTTCCAACCTCAGCTATTTTTTGATTCTCTGAAGAGGTTTACAAAAAGCTCAAACTGAAACAGGATCTTATCAAGGGGAGACTCCATAGTTCTGACCTGAAAAGAAATTGACGAGTTGTGTACAAATTTTATCTTCTGATAGTTTGGAAAGGCAGATAGAAAGCTTAATCAGTTATTCACCAGGCACCATACCTTCACCTCTACAATGACATCTACTTGTAGCCTAATCTCTAATTAGGTGGCTATTTCCACTAAAAAGGCTTATCATTTTTATTATCTCTGATGACTGTAGTTCATGATATATCCCTTTGGAATGGTTTTATACAGACTTCAGTATATGTGTATGATGGCTTAATACTTCAAGCATTTCTCTTTCCACAACTTCGTATTTGTTTCCCTCTGAAGTCATATATATTAAGATGTTATCAAAATGAATTTCTCATTTTCAGCACCATCATTTAAAACATACAAGTCTAATCTCAGTGAAAGAGACATGAAATATGTATTGCCTCCTTGAAAATCCTGGGTTTTTTTTNAATCAATAATATTTACTACGGCAATTTTATCTCATATCTTACCACATGTTGTTTTTCCTGAAGTCCCCAGTCCTGGAAGGGATCAATTCTAAGAGAATCTCAGCTACATTCTACCCATCCCCTCCACCCCTTCTCATTTAAGTTAATAGCTACCAGAGAGGCAAAGAAATCTGCGTATGCACTACCTACACACAGAAAAAAAGAGACAAAAATAAAAAAAATACAATTTAGAAATACAATCCCTTTTCTATCTCATAAACATGGTTTTTAGACCACTGTCATGACTTTCAGCAACATGATTCATGATTTTTTAATGACTTTGGTTGGCAGTGCTGCATTAACTGTCTACGCATCATTCATTCCCCGTGATTAGGACGAAAAACATACATTCCTGTCACACGAAAATGGTTAGGGGAAACAACAGTTTTGGAAGGTGGTGCTCTCATTCTTCAGAAACACAGACGTTGTTCTTGCTTTGATAAAAAAAGAAAAATTTATAATCTTAGAGTGTGGATGGAGCACTTAGGGGAACACTTACCTCTAGAGTACAGATTTGAAAAAGCCCTGATGTTTACATAATTTACAGATTCACCCAAGACTGACAGGCTCAGCTTAAGAAACACAACAGGACATAACTGCTGATCACAATTTGCTTTGTTTTACGTGGATGAATGAACAGTTCAATGAACAGTTACAGGATTAAACTGTACTCCTGCTCTCCTGCTCACTATGATTCTGGTAGAAAGGGCTGCTCAGCATGGCTAAGATGCTATCCTTGACTCTCTGCCTTTAGAAGCTACCACAGTGTCACAGACTTCACATTTGACCATGGCTTGAAATAAAAGTACTGGGTTTTTTTCCTCCTAGACAGTAAGAACACCTATAAAATGGGAATATTATCATTGCCATATCTTAAAAGGTAAACTACATTCCAAAGTAATTGGTGAATGGGTGAGATACTAATGTGGTTTGTGTAAGTTCCTCAAATATATATTACAGAGTGACTGAAAGCCTTGTTCTACCTTGTCTGCCATCTACAGCTGGTAAAAATCTATTCCCAACTTGAACCCATTTAAGCTTATCTGATGCTACAAAATACTAGAGAAAAATTGTCAGGTAGACAGCGTCTTCTAGGAAACACATTTTGTACCATGCAGTCTGAAACCGAACTGTGTATAACCTTGGATTTCCTGTTCCCAAGCTGCTGCTCAAATAAAGCATTTCCAGAAAGCCAGAGGATGTAATATGCCAGTATGTATTGATATCAGCCAGACAAGTGGGAATAACCTTTCCTCCTAATGACATTGGTATAACACAATAGAAATGTTCTGTCAAAGGAAATGACCAGCAATATTTTAATAACTGACCTAAATGCAACCGAACCTTTTGTTTTTTAAATAATGTTAACACTACTGAACAAAAAAAGAGGAAGAGGAAATCCATTGTCATTTGTCCAGCATGGAGCTAGAGTATTGCTGTCTTCAAAGAATTCAAGAACACGGCATCAAAACAGTGTTTATGCTGTATTGCCTTAAATCTACAGGAATTAAAATGAATGATTTGACTGTAGGATCCTTACTAAATACCTTTCATTCAGTAACTAAACATTCAAATAAAATGTGAACTGGTTATAAAAACAAATCTGGAGAAAAATTCAACTACCCACCTAGTACATACATCAATTACAACAGATTTTCACTGATGAAAGAATAAATATACACAAATTTTCTGTAACACAAGTTCTGATTTAAATAAACGTTAATTTTTAACTTTAGAATTATATTATTGTAGTGCTTGTTATTTGGCAATTGGCCATTACATTTCTAGCTATTTTGCTAACTTTGCAGAAGTGCTGTTCTTTTCAGAAGATCTAAATTTATAAATTTTAACACAAACACTTCTGAATACAATGACATATTTATATATGAAATTTCATTTTACATATCTTTAAGTGTTGCTTATTTGCCCTAATCACTAGGTTCACTCATCCAAAAATACTTCTAAGCCATTTTATTGTGATCCAATTTCAACAGTATGTCAAAATACGTGCTACATTGTTCTCTCAGTTTCAAACTATACCTTCTTTAATCTTCCTTCTGTTTTTGAAATCAAAGACCAAGTAAGTAACTACCTGTAACATACATTTCTCAAACCTAATTAAAGCAGAATTTGATGTTTATCAAGTTGATCCCTTGTAGAATCTTGTAGAATGTCTTAATCACTACAATTTCAGCATTTCAATGATTCTTCTGAGAACGTGCAAGGATTTGTCGCTTTAGCCAATGAGAGTAGTGTCCCTGCAACAGTAAATTGACCTCCTTCTTTAGAGATAAAGGMTCTTCTAAATAAAATTTTATTTAGCAATGCAGTATTGTATACACTATTAGACTTTGGAAATTGTTTTAATAAGCAAAATGTTAAACTAAAGGCTTTGGAGCAAAAAGAAGGAGTAGCAGCCTGTGCGCTTCATTTTCTGATTGTTTGCCTGAACACTGTATTCCAACCCTAGCCAATACAGCTTTTTAAGAAATAGTATTTTAAAATATTTAAAACATTAGAAGAACAGAGTGAGCCTCCAGTGTTTCTGTGTTCCATGGCTCCAAGTTTTGCCACAAAACTAAGATCTTGCGTAAGAATTATGCTCTGAATGCAACATCAAAATTATGAGTTTTAGTTGTTATGGCTTCAGAAAAACCCTGGAAATATGAAAACACACATAACCTCAATTTTCTACAGCCAGACCGTGAAAGTCTGGCAGGTATGAAAAACCCAATTAAAGAAATAACCAGCAAATATGTATACAGCAAAAGACCGGTTGCTTTCTGTGGCTTCTGTCAAAAACTCCTGCTCTGCTCCCCAGGACCTTAAATTTTGTCCCTGACAAAATTTATACATTTGCATCATTTTACCAAAATCACATGCATGCTGGAAAGAGAGTTTTTTATCTGAAATGGCTATAAAATTGCAATTAAAATGAATTTTATATAAAAAAATGAGCGCACTGACTGAGGTACTGACAGACTGAGTTACATATTTCACTCAATAAATGTTTTCTAATTTGAAATTAGATTTCTGCAGACTTTCCAGAGAGTTAATAATATTTTACAGAACAATCACTAATGCATTTAAAATAAAAAAATTCAGACTTGGATCCAATTCCTTGTCTTGTTTACCAATAGATATCTTTAAGTGAACTCTGCAGTGCAAACTCTCYAAGTTACTCAGAAGTTAGCCAGCTAGACTGAAAGTGGCCCACTGTACAACAATATACAGGTATGAATCAACTCAAACTGTGCATCTGCAAGTAGTTCCGCATTCATGTTCATCTCCTATGAAGGCTTACATGCACATCTCAGATTGGTTACAACCATTTTTAATGTTATCCTTTTTTCAGCATAGCATAGAAGAACTTACCTGTCATTTCTGAGCACACGGATGGAAGCTTAATTAAACAATTCTCTTCTGTCTAGACACTGCTCGCATGTGTTTCCATAATCTCCACCAAAACTAGGAGCAACTCCACACTTCAGATCTTAATTTCAACCTTTTAATTGGCTTTTGGCTTGGCCATACAGCAACTTGTGTAACTTTCATTTTCTAAAAAGGTAAATTGTTACCTCATCTTAAGCAGCTTATTTTAGAAGCATCAGAAGACAACTATATGGACACAAAAGCCTGGTAATATAATCTGCGACGACTAGCTAATCCCCATTTTTCCAATTAGGGAACTAATTCAAAATGGTCTACAGGAATGAATTCGAAATGGTCTACAGGAAAAGTAATGGAACGAGAACTTCCATATGACACAGACCAGACTCCAGAAGCATCGTTGCCCACACAGTTGTAGCTACTGTCATACAGAAGATGGCCAATAACTATTTACCTATCTGTGAGTAAGCAATTCAACACAAGGAAGTTCAATATTCTTCTGTGGCAGAAATTTCCCTGGCAATTGCTAACTTTTTTCATTATTGGACTAAGTTTCAGGAAAAGGTCTTTGAGAAAATAGTTATCTAGACCTTAGAGTAATTAGGCAATAGCATGTACATCCACTACTTTGCCCTCCACCTCACGCTGTGTGGCAATAGAAAAATAATATTCAGTTATTATACAGAGACTAGTAGGCCATAGGCATCCATTAAACTGTGTCTACATTGGAGAAATCCAAAGTGATTCAGGAGACCTGTTCTGAAGATCTGCCAGACATTGATTTAAACAAGCTCACTGAAGAGCGTAATTTTCACTAAGAAGTATAACCCTATATAATTTTGTTGGGGTGCAAAGTCAGTCTTCGAACTCCCTGGCTCTTGACTCTGTCTCCTGACAGGAGTTGGCTGCATAGTAAGAAAGCAGTTTGATAGGGAAAGGTTTTTGGACCATCAGATACGACCAAAGTGTTGAGAAAATGAATTCACTTAAAGTGTGCATAAAAAGGCAGAGTAAAGACATTATAAGGCCACCCACAGAGAGTGCAATTTAAACCATTTCAACAGTAACTCATTTAAATGAACAGCAATGACACCAACTGGATTTCAAAAAGAGACAAAGAAAATTCGCAGCCAGCCAGTATCAGTTTTAATGAGATCTTCTTAGAGGTGAGGCAAGTGAAAAACCCCCACAAAGTAGCTTCTCAGCCCGACTAGCAAAGACATGCAGAATTTAGCTTTCCAAAGTAGCCATACTATTCAACTTTTGGCAAAGAAACCACATTTTAGTTTTGTTCTGGAACATTCTGTGCTTTGCAGTCTTTCTTTTATCCTTCCAAAAAGCTAATCAAGAACCTATGCAAACTACTCAGTGTCTGTGATTACCTATTCCCCCTTTTTTCAGAACATAATGCACCTCATGCTCCATAAGCAGCTAATTCATAGCCTCCTTCACAGGTTATTGCTTATTCCATAACTCCAGGCAATGTCTGCAGCAAACTATAATTCTACGCTATCAGAAAGAAAATATGATAACAATTTCTAATTGATTTGAAGTTGTTTTTCTCTGAAATGTGTTTAAATATCCAGGTTGCCAGAATATCTTCCAGGAATGTGATTTTAAAGAAGACAGATTGTAACTGTTTTTCCTGGCTATACTACAGGAAACAACAGCAAGATCTTATTTTAAGTTAGTGTACTTTTATATTTCTAAGCAAGAAATTAACTTTCACGAGAAAATGTCAGTAAACAAAACCTCCCAAGCCCGTAACAGTGGTAATGCATTTCTATAGCATCTTTCATCCAGAATTACCATAAAGAATAATTTAAGTACAGATTTGCATTTTGTTTATATCTCTGCACACCACATGCACAAAACTTGCATCCTGCAGTGGCTTAAAATCAGTACCAATGTAAGTTTTTACCTGAAATGAGAAAGATCACATTGTGATATCAGCACTTATGCTCCATATAAATACAGAGGAGGTATGGGTCCAGTGGTTACAGCATTTGCCCAAAAACTGGGATATCTGGTCTCAGTCCCTGCTTTGCTATACTCTTCATGGGCCACCACAGGGAAATTGCTCACAGAAAAAGGCACAGGATAATTATCTGCCATATGCTCACATCTTTCTATCAACAGATATTTTTCACAGTATTTGCAGGGCTGGAGTGTTATAACAACTTCAAAGGCTTCAGTTTCTTAGCAGCCAGCACTTAAACATCCTACAGGCTGCAGTTTCAAATCAATCACTGTAAACCTACATGCCATCTACTTGTCATCTTATTTTCACAGGTTCTTCATATCCCCCTCCCCCAAAGCACCACTGGAACAACTTTCTGGAGTGATTCGTTTGAAACAATCATTTTTGGGCACAAGCAAACATTAAAACTTAACATTTCATAAAAACAGTTCAACTCAGGAGCACTTCTGTCATGGCAAATACAACCAAAGAACTTACAGACTTTGTGTGCTCTACTAGCAGATCTAACATAAAAAGTTTGCATAAAGCAAAGCTTGGGATAGTCAGTATTTTTTATTTTTAGTGAGAGGCTGTGAAAACTCGATGCATTTATAGCTTATAAATGCTTAGCTGAAGTCTCAAATACCTGAAGGCCTTGAATTAGCAAGAAAATACAGAGCAGGAAAACAACATACTAGGAAATTAATTCTGCTTTCAGAAGAGCACCTTACATTTTGTATAAAATTATTTTCCCTCTTTTCTTCCACTGACCACACAGTGTGATTCTTGATTAACAATCCCATACCTAAGGCAACTCTAAAATAAACCCCAGCTAATCTGACACACAGAGAACACTCTTCTGCGTTCACCTAGAATAAATGCACCACTGCCTCTCAAGTACCATTCACCCGAAAAAGGAGCAAACTCAACTTCCAGAGGTTACTGCAAATTACTCCTATGCCCTGCTGTAGGAGCAGTTAAGGGATAGCTGATCTTTGTATATGAAGGGTGCTCTGGAGATGCAGAAACTGTGAAGCTGAGCCCAGAAAAGCATTTTTAAGTTGTGTACTCTTCCTCAAAAAGTCTGCCTGTTTCTCCCACATAGCTCTCCTACAAGATAATCAGACCCTTAAAAGCTACAACTGCCTACTATCAAAAGAGAGAGAGTACAATACCATCTAATTAATCTCCTAAAGACTTGGCATGTGTAAGTATTTCTTGTCCTACTTTGCTAAGGGATTAGAGCAAGTTTTGTTCCTTTCCAGACCTCTCTCAAAGCAGATGGTACCTTTACCTGTTCTGAGAAGGAATTTCTTAATTCCCTCAGCACGTATAAATCCTGGGATAGGGAATCCAATGCAGTAATTGTTAGTTAATCCACGTGAGTACACAGCAGGTTTTCCCCGGGGAATCTGTTACCAGAGGCATACATATTTAACTAGACATGGCAAGTAAAAGGAACAAAGCATGAATACAAATTTAATTTCAAAACAAGACATATGCACACACATCTTTTACCTAAAGACTTACTCATCATGCTCTGATGGCACCACTGAACAGGCCCCAACTCCTCAGATCCTCAGTGACCCAGAGAACAGACCACTAGCTCAATGTTAATGCTTTACCTCAGGAGCCCCTTTTTAAATAGCAAGTATTTCACTCTTATCAGTTCTTGGGGTTTTTCCTTTCCTGTCAAAACAAGTAATTTTAGCTATAGAAGAGAGGCAGAACCTTCACAGCTACTATTTTGGACAGCATCCACTAACATCCTTTGAGCATTTATTGTTGCATAGCACATGCAGAACTGTTTTCTTATAACCATTTTTCCCCTCCCAAAATCCCATAAATTAAAATCAATATATCACATGGTGGGTCTCACTGGCCAAGCAGTATTTGCGTCTTTATTTGTGTCTTTATTTCCACATCTGTACTACAAGAGAGCTTATAGGGCCTTGAAAATATGGTCCCTAAAGAAAACATTTACAAAATACCATTGTGTAAATCATAAGACATTGGAAATCAAAATTACTTCTCTTCTATACTGGACAAATTAATGCAAGTTAGTTACCTCTTCTCAAAGAAGCAGTATAAGAAAAGAACATTCATTTGGTTCCTTTATGCAACTAAAAGCCACATCTCTAGGAAGATAGGTATATGGCAAAATTCATGTAAAACTGTATGAACACTAATACTGCAAACAAAAGACACAAGATGTTGACTAAATTTGAACTATATTTCTGTAATTATCTTTAAAAAAGAGCAGATACGCCTGAGGATCTGAGATGGAAGATAGCAAGGAAACACAGATATAAAAGCATGTAAAGAATGAGTAAAACAAAGAGAGGTTTTGAAACAAATACAGGCCGAAAGTTAGGCCAGTAAAGAGTAAAGAAAATACAGCTTGAGCCCTCCTCCATTTTGAGAAATTAATAGATCCTTTGAAAATTACCCTGGGTGCAAAGACATGTCTTTGCCCAACAATATCTTGTGAAGGAAAKAACCTGCAGTGACCCAAACTTAAACTAATCCCATTGGAGAAAAGTACAATTATAAATTACAACAGAATTCACAGCCTAGAATTTAATCAAATCTGAAGCTGCATTATCAGACAGAATGACTATTTCTGACTGACCTTCTGAAATCAGTTAATTTAAAAGTCTGTTGTTCTTGCATATTCATAAGCAATGACCGACTTCTCTACAGAAAAATGAATTATAATGGCTCAACAACTTGAATTCAATGGGCACACCACATTGAATTTAAAGTATCCTCAATTCAGGAAGCTTGTGCTAGATTTGATCTTTTCTCTCTCTTTTTCTTTAAAACAAACAAACAAACCCACCCAAAACACAAAACAAAACAAAAGAAAACCTTGTAAATGTGTTTCTAGCACGCTAACAAGCTGTTGCCTTCAAGCCAAGCCATTTCTTACTGTTCTAGAGTTCTTGTGAAGAAGCGGAGTGTATTGTGCCAGTACCATTACACATCATGGCCAGAATCCCTTAGTTTTCTGCCAGTTTTTCTAATAATATTTTTTTTCAAATTTTAATAAAACATCGCTTAAGTAAAGTATGATTATATTTTAATTAGCTGAAGCAAAAAATAATCATCACTACATTATCTGTTTGCTGGTCCATATTAAAGAATTATCAATACCAACATTATTATTGTACTCCCAGACTTCCAAATAGAAGACATTCTGCTTTCATATGTCCAGCTTGGGATATCCAACTTTATGGTTTTGGTTTAAACTAACGATGACTTGAAAGTCAATGAGATGCTGGAATTCATTACACCACCCTTACCACTAGGCAAGGTCTTTATTTCCTGCAAAGCAGGTATATTATATATACATATAAATACATGAACATATTTAGCCATCAGCGTGTGGTAACTGGCGATCTGAAGTTATACCACAGCATGTATTCTCCCTCCAATATGACACCATCCACCTGAAGAGTCTTTCGTTTGCTTAATTCTATTGCTTCCTCAGGCAACCATTAGTGATAACAGAGAAAGTTGTGCTTCTTGGAGGAAAAACTGATGCGTACCAATATGTCGGGAAGAGACAGTGAAGGAGACTATGGCATTGCTAGATCAACCTGACCGGCCACAAAAAAGCATTGCTGACAGAGAGAGGCATTCACAGTGTTAACAGCTATGTAATAGACTGAGAAAATCTGAGCAAGTTCCAYGGTTTCCTCCAAGTGCTTTCTAAAACTATCCTTCTCGCAAAGTCTAGAAATCCCCTTAAGAGTTCCTACAGAAAAGGAGTAACAGTAATACACCCTGGTCGTAGAGGAGATAGCACATTAGGATGTTTTTGAAATAGGTAGTGGAAGAGTTGCCAGGCATAGCTCCTTAAATGAGAAGTGGTGAAAAGTCTTTGAAAGTGGTCAAGGTCTCTGAAAACTGACAGAAAAGATGAGGCAAAGGAGCAGCTTTTGTTTTGTTGTCACGAACTGAGAGTTGCCCTTGTGAAAATATCCAGCAACATGGCCAACTGATGTTGGGGGAGAGCAAGCCACAGATCCAACAGAGTCATTGCTTACAAGAATAATTGCAGATTCAGTGACTCCAACTATCCCTTAAAGAATATTCGAAGGTCTTCCCCCCCCCGACTGTTATCTAACATAACCACACAGTTCACAACTTAGATTTTTCTCTTGTTCATGTTGGTAAACTTCATTTATCCTTAAGGCAAGATATATTAGTACAGCGTACTAATACAGACTGACTGCATCTCTGATGGGATATTTTCACGGCCTACAGAGTAAGTGGACTGGAGGACTGGCTCACTGACAGCCTGCTCAGCTACTTCTCACTCCCAGGATTGGATGCAAGCTTGTCCCACCTCTAGCCTTTCCAGACCCCAGGGACCACAGGGTCAGAAAAGAGTGAGGCTGCAAACGTGAGTCTGCGATCCTTCCTGCCATGCAAGAACTCTGGTAATTAACAGACGAGTAATGATTTTGCTAGTGCTCATACTGCAGCTCTCAGCTAAGACTAATACCTAGCTATATAAGTACTCCTCCTCCACTTCCTAGAACTTCAGGATATGCTACTCGATTTTACACTAGAGGAGCAAAAGAAATAATACTTGTTCAGACATGCAGTTTGGTTCTAGTAGAGAAGCCCACTAAAAATTGTTGCCCACCTAAGAAATGAGTGAATTAATTGAGAGATCAAGATGAATTCAACACGAATTCAAGAGAAGATCCATAAACTCAGGAGGCCAGTGCTCTGGGCTCAGGTACAAGCTAAACAGACATAGCTTGAGAGAAATATAAGCCTAAACATCTTTTTTCAGCCTTTAAGATTTAAGCATCCTGTTATTTTGGCCCGTCTAACTGTATGACCATGAAAAAGATGGTCAAACTCATGTGACAAATTAAAATTATATATATATATATAATTTTTTTTTTTAATACAACAATATGAATGGAAAGCCATTATGGCAATGCCCTCCTTCCACGCGAATGCAGCACTAAGTATTCCCATATATACTAGCTCACAAGGACACATTCAACACTTACTGGGTTTCAGGAAGTGCTAATGTTCTCTTGCTTCTATTCCCAGTAAGGCTAATGGAGCCTTTCTGATAGCAATGGGTGGGCAGAATAATTCTGGGGAGACTAGCTGGAGACCTGAAGTAGGATGCTAAAAAACCCAAACCCTTAAACTGACAGTTAGCTTGCATATATTGCTATTGTCTCCTCTTTGCCAAACAGAATATACTTCAAAATCATTGGAAAAATGGGGTTAACATTTTGCATAAGCACTTCAGTTATTAACTGGCTCACATTAACAATCAACTAGGCTAACATAACAAACAATTCTTGTTACTCAAACTGGCGTCATTGTAATGAGCTCCAAATTAATCTCATCCATACACAATCACTAATCTTGTTTTGTGCCAACTGAATTTTTAATCAGAACAGAGTGAATCATAGGTTGTTTTTAAAATACATTTCTAATACTTGTCATCCGAAATAAACAAACACTAGAGCAGAGAAGAACTTTTCTATTTACATTCTGAGAAGCTGATTTTATTTATGCATACTATACACACAAGTATCAAATGCATGCGATAGGTGAGGACATTTTTAATGCAAATAAAAAATATGTTTATTTCTAATAAAGCTTTGAGCATGAATAGCATTGCCAACCTAAAGAATTTAGCCCTCTGACTGTAGTTATAACTGTATGACAAACCAAAATAGAAGGAACAGTTGCCCCTCTGTTGCACTGCTCCTCAATCTCTACACCCTTCTAGAAGATCAGAATACACACAACCAGACCCTGAGACCAGCAGAGTAACTACTTCTGGTAAGGCATGTAATGAAGCATGTATTTTGTAGTGCTGAACTTGAGACTCAACCTGAGTTTCAAACCAAAGTGATTTTAATATTTGTGCAAGACATAGAAGCACAGCCGAGTTTCAATGAGCATTTTCGACTTGATTCTGCAACTGCAATACCAATTTAACAAAGCAGTTGATTAGCTCTGCCTATAACAACAAGAGCGCTCAACATATCACCCCACTGCTGAAACAAAGGTCCAACCATTTAGGAACTCTTTGAAAAAAAAAAAAAGATAGTATGAAGTCTTCACCCACAGCGTCTAGTTTTTAAAATGTAGTACTTCTGGAATCTTGTTTTAGCTGTCTGGCTAACAGCTGCTTAACTGAACACTTGTTATTACGCTTACATGAAAACCTAACTTAAAGGCCTACCCATGGCCATGGAAACTGAAGGAGTGACTGAAGCGATCGGCAGCACAGCCATTCAAATGTCTTCAGGGAGGTCTACTGACAGCCTCTATTACAGCCACATGAGCTTGAGGAATCTGGAGTACCTGGTTCTCATTTCAAGCTAAGCATAATGCCTGACTCAAGCCATGTAACAGCATGTGATGACTTCTGCTTGGAAAACAAGACACTTGGGCAGACGAGAGCAGCGCAGGAAGGCTTAATGTCAGAATTCCCATAGATCTGGCAGCACATACTACTTAGAGACTGTGCTCCTCATTTAATACCATCTACATGCTTTTGTGAATGGTAGATTCTGTTTTGATTGCCAGGAACTGTTGCATCAAAAGTATCTGAAGATTGCGCAAGATTACGAGCATTAAATTACGCTCAATGTGCTAATCTGTTTTTACTTAKAGTCGGTAGAAAGATACGTTAACACATGAAAAAATTCTGCTAATATCTTAGAATTCCATTTAAATTATCTTCATTAAACAGCTCTGAGATCTGTGGAAAAAAGGGAGTTATTCAAATACTTAGCATAATAAGTAAGTTATTGTTAATGTAACATTCTGAAGAAAAACTCTGCAAACCATGTTGAACATTAAAAGGCAAATGCAAAAGCAAAAATACACAATATATAGACCATAGCTGCAAGGTGGGGATAACATGCTCTGATAACGTCAGGATGGACTGCAGGAGAATGACCAAGGACCTTATCAAAAAAGGTTACATTTACATAGTGAATACTATAGAAAGGCATAATGACCAAAGGAAAGCTGTTGGCGTGCAAATTTCTTTTTTGGTTTGTTTTTAATAAATTTTAAAATAGGACAGTTAATATCTCATTATGCATCAATGAAGAGGACGGGAAGTTTGTTCTGTGCTTAGGCAGAAGAAAAGCAACGCTCCCAAAAGAAGTATCATTAATGAACAATTAAGAAAGAAAGAAAGAAAGCTTGCAGGTTTCCCTGCGGATTACTAGTGCTAGTGACTTTTTTTCACATGAGAAATATGGCACCATATCACACTCCACCTGAACAGCATTTCTGCAAGATGTCCCAAATTATCTTTATTTAATATCTCATTTGCTATTTGTTATTAATTTCAGCTTTCCAGCACATTAAAAAGTGCTCCTCTTCCTTTAACATCAACTGCAGAAAGTGGTTGCTAGATGAATACTTCTCAGGAGGTTGTAAGATTGTGAAACAACAAAACAGAAAAAGGGGAAAATTGGAGAACTGGTAAATAAAAGAGTATGAAAACAATTCTAGAATTGTCATATAAGTAAAACCTTTTCTATAAATGAGCCTAACAAAATAGCTATTGAGCAGCACCATGCCTCCTTCCCAAAGGAGTTTGAGCTTCACAGGAAAGGAGGAAGCAAAGAAATAAGGCGTTCACCTTTTAAAAATTCTGTTATGTATGCTAAAAATAATCATTAAAACCAATTCTTTTAAGATTGTGCAGTTTCTCAGTGTCACAGTATGAAGTCGAATAAAGCTAAAACCAAAAAACAACACATCTGTCACATCACATGTGAAGRCCATGTTCAATTCCGTGGCCACTGCGCCTCACGTTCTTCGCCCATGACACCTGTACCCCAGAACTGAACAGTACAGCACAACAGCCTCTGACTTACTTTGGGGAGCTCCCATACCTTATGAAATCGCCCAGCTGCACAGGAGATGTGCTGATAAAGCACAAGAGAGGCTGCAGGAGAGGACTATGCAAAGAGCCTCTCCCCTAGCAAGGCTTTACTCCAGGAGAAGTTGAATTAAAAGACATTTCCCAGGTGCCTGTTTGTGCCAGTGATTCCCACATACCCTTACAGTTAGCCTATAAAATAAAATATATTTAAAGTGTCAATTGCTTTTTGGGTCAACTTTCTAATAAAAGCTGAAAATTTTGAGAAAAAAGAAATGAGATCATGACCTACTGTGTGGGTGACTGAGCAGGAATTACGGTAGAGCTCTCTGGCAAAGGCATACTTTTCTGACACAGCCACTAAACTCTATACCATAATCACAAGCACTGGACACTTAGTGGAAAAAATATAGAATCATAGAATAGTTTGGGTTAGAAGGCACCTTTAAAGGTCATCTAGTCCAACCCCCCTGCCATGGGCAGGGACATCTTCAACTAGATCAGGTTACTCAGAGCCCTGTCCAACCCGACCTTGAATGTTTCCAGGAATGAGGCATCTACCTGGGCAACCTGTGCCAGTGTTTCACCACCCTCATTGTAAAAAATTTCTTCCTTATATCTAGTCTAAATCTACCCTCTTTTAGTTTAAAACCGTTCCCCCTTGTCCTGTCACAACAGGCCCTGCTAAAAAGTTTGTCCCCATCTTTCTCATAAGCCCCTTTTAAGTACTGAAGGGCTGCAATAAGGTGTCCCTGAAGCCTTCTCTTCTCCAGGCTGAACAGCCCCAACTCTCTCAGCCCTTCTTCATAAGAGAGGCTTTCCAGCCCCCTGATCATGTTTGTGGTGCTCCTCTGGACCTGCTCCAACAGGTCCATGTCTTTCTTGTGCTGAGGGCTCCAGAGCTGGACGCAGTACTGCAGGTGGGGTCTCACCAGAGCAGAGGGGCAGAATCACCTCCCTCGACCTGCTGGCCACGCTTCTTTTGATGCAGACCAGGATATGGTTGGCCTTATGGGCTTCGAGCGCACATTGTCAGCTCACATCCAGCTTTTCACCCACCAGTACCCCCAAGTCCTTCTCATCAGGGCTTCTCTCAATCCCTTCATCCCCCATCCTGTATTGATATGAGGGGTTGCGCCAACCCAGGTGCAGGACCCTGCAGTTAGTCTTGTTGAACCTCATGAGATTCACGAGCCCACTTCTCAAGCTTGTCCAGGTCCCTCTGGATGGCATCTCATCCCTCAGGTGTGTCAACCACACCAGCTTGGTGTCAGCTGCAAACTTGCTGACAGTGCACTCAATCCCACTATGTCATTGATAAAGATATTAAACTGTACTGGTCCCAACATGGACCCCTGCGGGACTCCACTTGTCACCGATCTCCATCTGGACATTGAGCTGTTGACCACTACCCTCTGGATGCAACCATCCAGCCAATTCCTCACCCACCAGACAGTCCACCCATCAAATCCGTACCTCTCCAGTTTAGAGGGAAGGATGTTTTGGGGGACCGTGTCAAAGGCCTTACAGAGGTTCAGACTGACAACAYCTGTAGCCCTTCCCATGTCCACTGATGTAGTCACTCCATCATAGAAGGCCACTAGGTCGGTCAGGCAGGACTTGCCCTTGGTGAAGCCATGCTGGCTGTCTCAAATCACCTCCCTGTCCTCCATGTGCCTTAGCATAAATTCCAGGAGGATCTGTTCCATGATCTTCCCAGGCACAGAGGTGAGACTGACTGGCCTGTAGTTCCCCAGGTCTTCCTTTTTTCCATTTTTAAAAATGGGGGTTATGTTTCCCCTTTTCCAGTCAGTAGGAACTTCACCGGACTACCACGACTTCTCAGATATGATGGAGAGTGGCTTAGCAACTTCATCCACCAGTTCCCTCAAGACCCGTGGATGGATCTCATCAGGTCCCATGGACTTGTGCACCTTCAGGTTCCTTAGATGGTCTTGAACCTGATCTTCTCCTACAGTGGGCGGCTCTTCATTTAAATGCCCAAACCCTATCGACAAATTATACTGTTGACCCAGAAACAAGGCTGCAGGTCTGCAAAGTCAGCAGAATGGAGCCCAAAGAGAGGGGGACAGTAAAAGAGAAAAACACTCTGGGTTTCAAAATACCTTAATATGGCTTTAGTAACTACTACTAACTTCTGAGAGGGAGAAGTATTTTAAAAGCATAACTATTACTAGCTTCTTCAAACAAGGCTTTACTACTTGAGGCTAATTTTGAATAGTGACCAAAACGCTTGTTTTCAGGTTGTGGTGTTTCTTCTTCCATAGTAGTAAGACTGTGTAAAAATATTTTCTCATTAAGTTACTTTTTGACCCTCCCACCTTTTAAAAGGACATTTCTTTGTCTTTATGGTAACACTACCACATATGAGCAGATACCTTTCTTTGACACAACGTACAACCTGGTTTTATCCTTCCTCATGGGAAAATAAAAATAAATATCACTACACAACATATGTTACTTTTTCTGGAACTAAATGCTTTGTAAAGACACAGTTGAGCAATCCTTTTTGCTGAAACAGATCTTATAAGATGGTCAGATATTAAAAAGACATCTTTGTAAAGATACTCTGAATAGTTATTGTAAATGTCACCTTGTCTCGATTAAAATATTTTTAAAAAAACCCCTACATTTATGGATTCAACTTTAAATCACATTAGAAGACAAAGTGTTTATACTCACATAACAGTGAGATAAAAGTTTTGGGTTTTTTTTATTTATTCTGCATTGTTAGCAAATTCCTATTCTAAAAAAGCCATGTCTCTCTGCATGGTATAAGGTTCTCAAACAGTGAAGTACTTACATGCAAGGCAGAAGGATCTGGCAAAAATTCAGCATCCTCTCCAAAGATAAAATCTGGTGGCAGGTCAGGATAGTGAGCATTGAAAATTATATCCCCTGAAAAGTAATAAATGAAAACACTGTTTGCACTTTTATGTATGTGCTTATAAATAAATAAATAAAATACTGTACATATGATACACATTTTTAATATAAAATTTGATAGCTATATTAAATATACTTCATGTATATATCCATATAATTTTTACAAAAATTCACATGCAAGATAAGCATCAGATGTTTTGGGGGATGAAGTCAAATTTCTGAGGCATAGCTTCTTCCTCCTCTGCAAGCAATGAAACACGAAATACATTATTGCTTCGTATCTCAAATGGCAATTTGAACACTATTGAGGGTTGCCTCAAAACACAGAGTTAGAAAATCTTGTTTTAAAAAAGTACCACATTTAGATTGCTGTGTTTTGCATATTAGGTCAAAGTCAAACGCAAGCTCTAAGATCAGGATTTTCAAAATACTGGAACTTTTAAAACTTAGCAGCAGTTACTCCCACAACTCTTAGAAGGAAGAATCACAGTTCAATAGCAACCATTCTGACTATCCAAATACTGGCCAAGAGAAATGCAGTATTACGCATTTAAATGGAGAGACTAAAATTAACTAAAAATACAAAACTTCATCATAGCTTGGCACTGAGTTCTCATCTTGCCAGTGTCATAAGATATACAATTAATTACTGATGTGATAGTTCAAAGAAATCTGGGTTGTATTATTTCACTAGTGAACATTCTTGAGAATTCATATAGGTCAAGAGGTGGTCACCTGCATGTGAGCTCTTAAAAAAACACCCACAATTCAAGAGAAAAAAAAAAAAGTATCTAGCATTACTTTTCTACCTCCCAATCACTCTTTCCTCTTTGTGAAGATATGAAAGAATAACTCCGACCTTTTGCATAAAGCAGATTTGTGAGGTAGCAGGCATTAGAAGAAAGAAACCAGTACCTACTATGTGTTACCACTTGTTTAAAAGCTACACAGCAAAGTAAAACCAGTGTGGTAAGTCTTATAAACAATTCTGTTCAGAGAAAGTTAAATCACTTTTTATTTTTTCAAAAATTATGAATGCAGAACTGGAGAAAAGCATTAGCTGAACAACTCTTACAAAGCCACATCACTGGCTCGGTGATGTAAGCATCTTAAGACATTCAACATGACAGTTTTAATTGCTAATATTCTGTAAACTTATCTTGGCTCTAGCTGGAAGCAAGGATGCTGTAAAGATTAATTTGTAGAGGATGAGAGCTCATGACCAAGAAGCTGATGGCCAGTCTACAGGCCAATTCTACAGAATTGCTCCAAATCATGAACTCACTGATCAGGTGACTCAGTAGAGTACAGTGTGCGTTTCTTCTGTCTGCACTCCCACCTTCCTTTCACAAATGTCAGGAGCACGTGTAAGTATGGGGTGCAGGAAACAGAAGAGGTCCGCCAGTTAAAATATCCAAAACAGTCAACATAAAAACAATCCTTTATTTCATTTAAAAGAAGAACAAAACAGGCACCAATCCTAGAGGAAACTGCATAAAATTGCAACAGGAAATGCACCTATATTAAGTAAGAKAAAATAATTACTAGACTGCCTAAACCGTAATATAGCAATGAAGAATTCAGAAAAGTTGATGTTCACTACACTGGATAGTTCCTATGCTGCCATAACTCAACCCCTTCCTTCATATTTACTACAATTAAAAGGTCACGTATGGCTCCTTACAACCACCCCACTGATTTCCACATACAGAGTAGGCAACTCTTGAGGTTATATGTTGAAGGAGATAGCACCTTAATACATTCTTTGACTGACCTTTGCTTCATAGATAAAGAGGCGTGTTATGAATAACTCAGAACATAGCACAATGAAAAAGCCTGGCCTGTGACTTTGGTAGCCCAATGCTACTCTGAAGGAAAGAATAGTACCTGTGTTTTTGCCATGTTCTTATGTGATGCTAAGTAACTCATTTAACACACTTTTCATATTGCAGTTGCTAGTTGCATGCCTTTCATTCTCTGCATTCCTGCTTTAACAGAGTACACACAGCTACAACTCAGCTCACTAAGAGCTGCACTCCAACTACATAGATACTACAAAAGGCTGCTTAGAATAAAAGAAGCATCAAAATAACTGCATATTTTTATATTATACCTCTGTGAAAAAGTATTACAGAACCTTACATTCAGGTGACTCTGCTTAGAGTAGAGAGATTGGCAATAAACTGTATTCACCTCTGCAAGCTCCACATTAATAAGTGAACCTCAGGAAAGCTATGACAGAAGGTGCAATGTGAAGGTTCAAGCAGGTACAAACTCTTTTCCCCAGTGTTTTCAGTTCTACAGCAACATGAAGAGAACTCACAGCAGCTCCCAGAACATCACCATATGCAGTGCTCAAGTATGACAGTAAATTAAAATTGGCATTATTAGTTTAACACGCTAGTGGTAAACTTTTACAATTCGAGGTTCAGGTCAGCTGCATATCCCGGTGCAGTGATTCCTGCTGTGGGACCAGGGCCAACAGCTGGGGATGGTACCCCCTTCGACCACTCAGGTGTGATGTGTGGCCACACTGAGGTTGGGCATGTCACAGCTGCAGCTGGCCAAACCGATCTATTACCTCTGTCACATACTCATAGTTCTTTACTACCTTCTGTCACACCCCTTCTTCCACTGAATATTGGTGGCATATCACTCCCTTATCCACAGTGAGTGACCAACTGTGCAGATATTTTGGTTTAAAAAGTTTTCATGACCTACAGATATAAAAGAACTATTCAGTACAAGGGACAGAATCCAGAGTCAAAATTAACATTGTGATATTTGATTTTCTGTTACCATTACTTATAATTGCTATAATTGCTTCTACTTGCCCAGGGTAAACATGCCTCAAATCCAAACTCCCAAGTCCCTTTAGTAAAAGTCATTTTGAGACCCAATATATCAGCATTAAAGCCAATGTGTATCACAAGATTATTTTTCTCTATAGTATAGTCATTTTCCAAAAGACTATACAGTACATGGCTGAAGGGTTCTCCAGGCTTCAAAATAAATAAAACCATTATTTCAGTGCCTGTTAATCACACAGTCACAAACCCTAGTGCTGAGACCATGCTCAAAACATTTTACAACCCCATGGAACCTAAAAAAATCATGCTGTTGTCCTTACTTTCTAACTAAACCAGAAACATATAATTTAATGAATCATAAACACTCTCCTTCCTACAGTACCATAGGTTTTTTAAACCAAATGTAAACCCTAATTTATTCTGCTACAGTCAAACCTCACACAGGCTGGGTGACAATTAATAAAGAGAAAAAAGTTCAGAACAAAATTGTGTTTCCACTTCAGTGTAAGCAGTTAGAAAAGAGCAGTGTTTCTCTATCACCAGTGGTTTTCTGTCCACCAGTTAAATACAGCATCTTACTATTGAAGGTGGTAAGATCTGACCTTACAACAATTTTTTCACATATTTAAAAAGGAAAAAAAGCATCCCCTCAGTTAAATCTTAGTCTAGGAACTCTCACTTCTGCCATGAATCGGAAGACATTCATCTGGTTGCTAAAAGGAAAGAAAAAAAGAACCTTTTTTTGAACCATATTAGACATCCACCCACGTGACCCCTGGCCTCTGTAGCTTTTCTGCTCCATCCTCTCCCTTTCCATATAGCTTCTCTGATGCCTTGCTTAATTTACCATACTAGGACAGAAAAAGTAACACCTTTGACTCTAGAAAGCTTACGTACCAAGGAATGAGTTTGCCCTATTCGCAACTATGAGCATGAGCTATTTTCATAAGTTATATATTCTCAACAAAAATACACTATTACAAGTCAGACTACAGATTAAGAGAATCAGTCCTAAATCTGAGTTTTGTTCTTGTTAAGTACCACAAACCAGAGAAATTAAAACTGCAGTTAACAGTTGGCTTGGCAGGGCTATGACGCATAAATAAAAAATGCTTCTTTACACTCAAAAGGTATTTAAACAACAACAATGGCCAACGCAACAGCAAATCTGGTTTTACTTCACATAAATATTAACACTAGTCTCTGCAGTGAGCTTACAAAATATAAGGTGTTAAATATTTTGGATCACCAGCTACCAGTTTGTCATGACCTAGTAGAAATACCAGGTTTTTTTTACAACTATTTTATTTAATACTTACCTGATATTACCTGTGGCTTACCCTCTTCAAATATAATTGTGCTGGGGTAAAAAGAAAATTTTCAACCAATAAAGGCATTTGTAAAATTATTGTGCTTAGAGTTTGAGAACGGTTACCATTTTAATTTTGAAAGCAAAACCACCAAACAAACAAACAAACAAAATCAATATTGCCTTGCATTCTCTCCCCTTCTTGCCTAAATGAAACAAATATCCCTTCCCTTGCATCTCCGGTACTTGAGTATGCTGTTCCTCAGATGTTTCAACTATTTGCCCTTATCCCCTTGACAGAAGGCAAGCTGTGTGGCGTTCTACAGCGCTATTGACCATGACCATGTGTAAGAACAATGCAAGCAAAACCTTCACACTCAGACCATATTTATCTCATTTCTGTAGATACAGTAGCCAATAATTACTTCAGTGGAATTACATTTCCAATTAAATACTACTACAGAATTTAAAATTACTTCAATAAAGTTAAAGCCATGGAAGCAAAGATAAATTTAGAAGAAAAAGGATGTATTATACATCTTTTGCTTTTCATTATCCAAAAATATTACCTTCTCTTCCTTTTCTCTCCTTGGGCAAACAGCATTAAATTTTGAAATATTTTACTTTACAGGATTTCAAAGGAAAATACGCTCTCAATAGACAAAAAGATAGGAATAGTAAGAGAAATTATAGATTTAAGTATTAACACACACACATGCTGTTCTTTTCCCAGCTATCAAAATGCACAAGCAAGCCTAACAAAGCAGTAAGGATTGACTACAAGCAAGACCAATCATGAGGAATAAGACCATCTGAATGGAATTCATCATATGAAGATCAACCCATTTAGCTTTTAAGAAACAAAAAACCTCTCCAAATGCAACTTGATCATGAAATGCATTCACAGATAATAGGGAACAGTGTTGATGCAAGTGACCAATCCTATGTGCAGGTTGTTTAGTGAAGTCAGAAATATTCCTGAAGCTTAGAGACAACATCTGGTAGCAAAAGGCAAGGATGCTTTTGAGCTTCATTTCTAATGTCACATGTGAATCAAGGTATCAGAAAACGAAAGGCAGAAAAGTCAGTATTAAAGACTCAAAGACATCTCTTAATAGAAAGACAATTTGAAAAAAAGGTATTTGATTGCATTAAAAAAGCCCTTCTCTGTACCTGTGACACTCCAGAAGAAATCCTAGCTACTCCACTACATGCAAAGCTGCAAAGGACCCAGTCTCCATGAGCTTGGTTCAGTTGTTTAACCAAGTTGTTTAGTGTCATTTGAGATGCCTCAGGGCACATTTATGACAGCTATAACACAAGATTTTTCAGAGAAATCAGTGCCTTTTGGGTCAGCAGCTGAAAAGGCCAAGCAAGATACCCTACGGAACCTCAAACAGAGTTAGACACCTATAGTTAGGCAAGTGAATCAAGTCCCACTTTTCCAATAAAAGAAAAAAGATACAGGAAGGATTTGCAGGATGGTTATTTGGTTCTTGGGCAAAGGGTTGAAGGTGTGGGGTTTTGTTTTTTTTCTTTAGTTCAACTGACAAATGCTGCTGTAGGAGAAAAAAAAAATAAAGAGGTGTAAGACTGCATACAGAAAGAGAAATCATGTTGTGTTGTAAAAGTGGGCAAGTCTGCAAAAATGGAGTAAAAGTAAATGAGCTGGATYCCAAGCGGAATAAGAAGGCAGCAGGACAATCTTAGTTACTTGCACTTCTGTAGCCAGGCAAACACTTTCTCAAAAATTTTAGTACTAGAATTGAAGCGGACAAAGATGAGAACAACAGATAATACAAGAGAGGATAAGATATTGGTAGAAATTAAAGACAGGCAACACTGGAGAAGTTCTAACAAACAGACATGGGGCAGGTGAGAAAAGGAAAGGCGAAAGTGAAGGATAAATAAATTCAAGCAAATGGACTGTGGACATCACCAGTAATTGTAGCCTAAACAGGAGAAGAAAGGAGGAAAGAGCAAAGTAGGAAGGCACTATGGTAATAACCAATGCGGAGGCCTAACCTAAAATCTTTTAAACCTCTGTAAGTCCACGCTTGTACATAGATACTTTTAAGGTTACTTCTCTTGATGCAGAAATATACTATTTAAGACTTATACCTGCAAAAACTTCTGTCATTTACTTGCTCAAGGAAAGTCCAGAACATAAGGAAAAGTGTCAAAAAAACCCCAAAACCAAACAACCCAAGTGAGAGGAAAGTGATTATTTAAAAGGGGAAAATATTGTTGTAAACTTTGTATTCTAAGAAGAGATAAATGGAATAAAAAGATTAGACTCTCTCTCGACGTTTCCCATTAGGCACATTCATTAGATAATGAACACGTTACCAAAGGAAGAAGATTCATTACTCCTGCCAAATAAAGCAAGACTCAGCAAAACTTCAGAAAACATATTGCCCGGCAAAATCTTTGGTCCTTCGCACGACCCAGCAGAAAGACACTTACCATGCAGGTAATGATATCACCTAAGTATAATCTGAATTACAGCAACCAAAAAAGTTCTTCCCATAAGAGCCTCAACTAAACMACCACCTGTGCAAAATAACCTAATGGTGCACAGAAGACTGACACATGCATTGCAGCAACCTAGTTATGAGAATCTTAAATCTTACAATAACTTGTAAAATCTTTTTTACAATTGTTTATTGGCACAATAAACAAGTGTTTAGCAAACAAATTTGCAAAGCAGCTTTTAAAAGGGCAACAAGGAGGTCAGGCTCTTCTCCATATTTATAATTTTTTTTGTTTCTAATTACTTCCTTGAAGTAGAAAGCCACAGGAAGACTAGATGAATTTACTGAAAGAGTTCCATCACAGGAATAAAAGCAGATGAAATTCTGTACAGTATATTATGGGCAATATTTTTAGACTAGTTAGGCAGCAAAACTGTGATTTGCCCCTCTAAGGCCTATAACTAAAATGAGTAAGAAACTAAAAAACAGAAATCAGAAGCAAAAAAAGAAAAACTAAGCTTCAAACGAGACAAAAGAAACGTTCTTCGGGATCAAGGAAACTGAAGTGGTGGCAGTAGAACCCAGAGCTRTAATCCACTCACATGAAAAAAGTGAAAATCAGACAGAAGATGAAAATACTAGAGTTCAAGAGGCTACAGAGAACAGTAGCATCGCAAGGGCAACACATTGTTTAATCACCGTGAAATTCCAGATGACAGCACTCAAGGACAGAGAGAGAGGGAGGCATCAGTGCCTGAAAAAGAAAATGTGAAGAGCACAGGCAAAAAAAAAAAAAGAGTCAGGCTCTCTTAGTAACAAGAAGCAGTGAAAACTTGAGTGAAAATGGAAAACCAAACCCAAGAGATTCCAGGGTTTGCTGAAACAAAACTGCAATGACCAAGGAACTGATTCTTAATGGTGTATTTTAATTATTAATATTATTCTCAATAAAGACTATTACAGCTTATAACTGCTTATCCTGACAACTTCTACTATGATACCTGCCTCGATGTTTTAGCGAGGAAAACCAATATGTCTGCAAGAGTTACAAAACACTTCACCTCAAAATACACAAATACTTCTCCCAAAAAGGATAAAGAACTTTACTCAGCAGATACAGCTGACCAGTTAGCAATAAAGGACAGCTCTGCATACCACTTAGAATTAAGTTTTGTCCTTGGAACACAGACTCAACCTCTTACACGATATTACAGACAGTCATCTTGGAGTTAAAACTCCTATTAAGAGCTTTGAAAAATTCAAATATAAAGAAAAGCAGAGTTTAACATAGCAGCATTGAGTGCTGGATAACTAGCAAAAACAATACAGCTGTTTCAGATTTTAATTGACAGTTTAGCAAGAGCAGGCTCAAGTTTTCCAACCATTCTGGCCATGAAAACACAGAATTTATGGTTTTCCTTACAGAACAAAATAAAGTAAAACTGTCTCTGAAAGCACCATTTAAAAATTTCTCAAGTGTGATGGAAGACAATTAGTATGACAAATTAATTTATCTCCAACACCGACATAATATTTTCTCCATCATAAAACTATGGATATCTCCAAGGTCTCCAAGGTTCCTGGCTGCAGCTGAGTAAGTGTTCAGTGTAACATTCCAGCAGCTCAGAACACATGCAAGAGTAAGGTGAATATGACACGTGAAAAAAAAAAAAAACAATTAAATAGCTAATTGGATTTCAAGAAAATGTATTAAAATTACCAACAAGCCATTCTTAACTCACAGGATGTTTGAGCTTACCGAACCTAATAAAACAATTATTTTACACTACAGGTAGTCAGCCACCGCATTGCCTTTCTGTACACTGCAAGTACACTTTCCCCTTTTTCAAAACACAGTGAACTTCCTCGTCTTTTGGAAAACAGGACTGTGACTATGCAGTTATACTTCTCTAAAGTAGAATATGAACAGTTTTCAACACACTAGGATTCATACTAGGGTATTTCTACAGTGGCAGCGGTTATGATTGATGATATGCAAAGATCTGATCTGTTGCAAAGAGGATGTAACACAAACCACAAAGGAACTACACACTTCAGCCTGTATTGGGCACCACATAATGAAGACCATACACTGGAGATGCTGAACATTTTCAGCCAATCTTTTTATTCTGGCAGATTTCGCAACCTTCCTTTGCAGAAATATTCTGCCCTTGAAAGATAACATATCTAGCTACAGCCTACAACAAAGTATCTACAAATCTCTGGTTGCACACCATGGCTGTCTTCCCCTGCCATCATTATAGACCTAAACACAAAATTATTAAAGCTTTCTTGAATCTGCTCGCATCGGTATTTATGCCATATGCTGTGAGACTGAACGATGCACAGCATTTTCAAACATGTAATACTGAAATGTGGAGGATTATTATTACTTGAATTCAGTGCTATTATTAGGTACCTCTGGAGAAGATACACTTCTCTACACCACTTTCAGTTTGTCACACTAAAATACATTGTATTGTTAAATTGTGCCTTTTGGGTTTTGTGAAGGTGGAGAAGAGCACTAGCATTATAGCTGTTTTGTTTAATTGCTTATATGATATTCAAAATATAAGAACTGGGGGAGTGAGGGGGGAGAGAAAAAGCTGATTTCTCAATATTGAAGTTTAATGCATAGTCCATAATTATATTTCTAAGTACTTTAACTGGACTACAGTCATTTAATATGTTAGTGTAGTCTGTATGCCTATGCCCTCGCATAGATTTTAATCTACCAATTTTCCTTTATGAATCAAGAACAATTCTAGCCCCTACTTAAAAACAAGTAAAGACTTAAAGCTCTCAGAATGTAGTAATAGGGCCCTGTACAGTGATAAAAGAGAGAGTTACTACGGTCCCATAGAAAATATACCATTCTCTAGAGCAATGTCATCCAATGAATCATAGAATCATTAAGGTTGGAAAAGACCTTTAAGATCATCGAGTCCAACCGTCAACCCAGCACCCATGCCCACWAAACCATGTCCCGAAGCACCACATCCACACGTTTTTTTGAACACCTCCACAGTGGTGACTCCACCACTTCCCTGGGCAGCCTGTTCCAATGCCTGACTACCCTTTCAGTGAAGAAATTTTTCCTAATGTCCAATCTAAACCTCCCCTGGCGCAACTTCAAGCCATCTCCTCTTGTCCTGTCGCTAGTTACTTGGGAGAAGAGACCAACACCCACCTCTCTACAGTCTCCTTTCAGGTAGCTGTAGAGAGYGATAAGGTCTCCCCTCAGCCTCCTCTTCTCCAGGCTAAACAACCCCAGCTCCCTCAGCCACTCCTCATAAGACCTGTGCTCCAGACCCTTCACCAGCCTCGTCGCCCTTCTCTGGACACGCCCCAGCACCTCAATGTCCTTCTTGTAGTGAGGGGCCCAAAACTGAACACAGGATTCGAGGTGCGGCCTCACCAGTGCCRAGTACAGGGGCACVATCRCCTCCCTACTCCTGCTGGCCACACTATTCCTGATACAGGCCAGGATGCCGTTGGTCTTCTTGGCCACCTGGGCACACTGCCGGCTCATGTTCAGTCGGCCGTCAACCAGCACCCCCAGGTCTTTTTCCGCCGGGCAGCTTTCCAGCCACTCTTCCCCAAGCCTGCAGCGTTGCCTGGGGTTGCTGTGACCCAAGTGCAGGACCCGGCACTTGGCCTTGTTGAACCTCATGCAATTGGCCTCAGCCCATCGATCCAGCCTGTCCAGATCCCTCTGCAGAGCCTTCCTACCCTCAGGCAGAACAACACTCCTGCCCAACTTGGTGTCATCTGCAAACTTACTGAGGGACCACTCAACCCCCTCATCCAGATCATTGATAAAGATGTTAAACAAGACTGGCCCCAAAACTGAGCCCTGGGGAACACTGCTTGTGACCGGCCGCCAACCGGATTTAACTCTGTTCACCACAACTCTCTRGGCTCGGCCGTCCAGCTGGTTTTTTACCCAGTAGTGAAGAGTACACTCGTCTAAGACATGAGCCGCCAGCTTCTCCAGAAGAATGCTGTGGGAGACAGTGTCAAAGGCTTTGCTGAAGTCCAGGTAGGCCACATCCACAGCCTTCCCCTCATCCACTAGGCGGGTCACCCGGTCGTAGAAGGAGATCAGGTTGGTCAAGCAGGACCTGCCCTTCATGAGCTCGTGCTGGCTGGGTCCGATCCTCCGGCTGTCCTGCACCTGCTTCATGAGCACCCCCAAGATGAACCACTCCATAATCTTCCCCGGCACCAAGGTCAGGCTGACAGGCCTGTAGTTCCCCAGATCCTCCCTCCGGCCGTTGTTATAGGTGGGCGTCACACTGGCAAGCCTCCAGTCGTCCGGGACCTCCCCTGTTAACCAGGACCGGTGATAAATGATGRAGAGCAGCTTGGCAAGCTCCTCCGCCAGCTCCCTCAGTACCCTCGGGTGGATCCCATCCGGCCCCATAGACTTGTGTATGTCCAGCTGGCGTAGCAGGTCATTAACCTCTTCCTCTTCGATTATGGGGAGTTTATTCTGCTCCCCGTCCCCGTCTTCCAGCTCAGGGGGGTGAATACCCTGAGGATAACCGGTCTGACTATTAAAGACTGAGGCAAAGAAGGCATTAAGTACCTCAGCCTTCTCCTCATCCTCAGTGGCAATGTTCCCCCCCTGCATCCAATAAGGGATGGAGATTCTCCTTGGCCCTCTTTTTGTCGTTAATATATTTGTAAAAACATTTTTTGTTGTCCCTGACAACAGTGGCCAGATTGAGTTCCAGCTGGGCTTTTGCCTTTCTAATTTCCTCTCTGCACGACCTAAGAGTCGCCCACCCCCTCTTCCAACAGCGGTAGACTCTCCTTTTTTCCCCTCAGTCCCAGCAAAAGCTCCTTGTTTAGCCAGGCCGGTCATCTTCCCCGCCAGCTCCTCTTATGGCACACGGGGACAGCCCACTCCTGCGCCTTTAAGACTTCCTCCTTGAAGAACGTCCAGCCTTCCTGGGCCCCTTTGCCCTTCAGGACTGCCTCCCAAGGGACTGGGAGGAAGCTTCTTTTCACTGCATCGTAGCCATCAAACAAGTCTCAAGTACAATCTACTACACATTGCAGACACCTCAAGACTCAACAGGTTGAGTCTGCTACACAGTATCATTTTTTTTTTTTAAAAAAAAAAAAGTTTAAATAAGGACAAAAAATATCTACTGGTAGGGTAGCTGGCTTCATATAATATGGCCATTACTTACTGAAAATTCTGAATAAATGCATAGACACATTTTTTTTTTCTTTTTTTCTTAAAATGATTGCTAGCTAGGACTTAATATTCCATTTTAATCTTTTGGAAAAGAACAACTAGTAAGCCTCTTGAGCCACGATTTCATACATTCAGAATAGATAAAGTAGTCATAGTAGAGTGATACATGAGCCTAGCTCCTCTCTCGAACACAGAAGCAAACTTCCAGGCCAACTTCTGGGAATGACAACTTTCCTTATAGGTGCCAAGTGGAAGCTTTAAAGTACTTCTAACGATAAGAAGTTTAATTGTATTGATTTCGGTTCATAAAGGAGAAGGGCTTCCAGTGCACTACATAATGACAAGAAAAACTACTACAAAAGGAATACAACAACACTCTTAATATTTAATRTGTCTTGGAGAGCTATAGAATGTGTATGATGCAGTCTAAATGGATRCTATTAAAGCAGTGTTTTAAATGTTTAACATTTCTGTTCACACTAAGTACTTGCTCCTCCAGATAGCATATTTTCACAGACTCACAGGATAGCTGAGGTTGGACAGCACCTCTGGAGACTGCCTAGTCCAATCCCTCAGCTCAGAGCAGGGTCAACAAGAGCAGATTGCTAAGGATCATGTCCAGTTGGGTTTTGAGTATCTCCAAGGATGGAGATATACAAGCTACACAAGCTCTGAGCGCAACCTGTTCCACTGTTTGATCATCCCTGCAAAAAAGGTTTTTTATTACATTTAAATGGAATTTTCTGTATTTCAATTTGTGACCATTTCCCTTCAGTGACCACCACTGAGAAGRGCCTGTCTCCATGTTCTTCATTCCCCCTGTCAGGTATTTATACACATCAATAACATTTATCCTGAGCCTTCTCTTCTCGAGAAGCCCCAGCTCTCTCGGCCTCTCCTTGTATAACAGACGCCCCAGCCCCTCAACCATCTTTGTGGTCTTTTGCTGGATTCATTCCAATATGTCCATGCCTTTCTGGTACTAGGGAGACCAGAACTGGACACAGTACTCCAGATGTGGTTTCACCAGTGCTGTCCTAAATCTAAAATTGCCAAGCTTTAAATATTACTTTATCTGAGATTCGTCATCCTCTATCCTATTTCAGTTGTTAGAGATAAAAAACAACACAACTTTACCATTTTTCATACGCAGATCATCAGCAACTCAAGTGTATAGAAAACTGTTTTCTACCTTCTAAAGACATACAAAAGCAAATTTTATCCTAATCCTTTGAACCAAAACACAGACTAATTGAAGAGTGGGCAAATAAGCCAGCTATCTACAGATCCTCCAAGAGTAAGGAGGATTTAACTATAACACTAAATCAGAAAAAACAAAGTCACATTTCTCTAATCTGGTCAATTATACCAGTTACTGTTTACAGATACTAATAAAATAACAGAATAACTTCTTTTATTGAAGGTTAATATAGAATTCTTCCTATAAGAGAAAGAAAGAAACAACACAAAGCATATACAAATCATAAGTGAGTCTAAAAATGGTCATGAGATTGTCTTAGTCATAACATTTTATTAGAAATATTGGTGGGGGATTTGTGACTTTTAGCTTTTTAGACTCATGTTTTCAAATTTGTAGTATCAAGGAAGGCTGTAAACTTATCTTAAAAATTAGATACTCTTACAGTTGCTTGTTCTTAGAGTTGAAGCTTTAAGAAAAAACAAACACACACACAGACATCTCAAAACTCATATAATTAGTTAGACACACTGGAAAACTTAACATGATAATAGAATGCTGTTACTGAAAGAAAGGCCAAGATGCAATAGCAATAGTTTTTAACTTACATTTGAGTGTTTCTCCAGCATAAGGGATATGTAGCTTAAACCGATCACAGCTAGGTCCAGGGGTCAAAGATGTACAGCTAAAAATGAAGATAAGAGAAGAATGTGCTAAGCAGTTACAGATGGTAGCAGACGCTAACATTATTCTACAGAGTACAAATGACTGACATAGTAAAGATGATGTGAATACTAGAAATACTCATCCTTACGATTCTGGGAAAGAAGAAAAGGTGGGAAAGATGCAGGTGGCCCATTCTCTTTTGATCAGCAGTTCTCACAACGGCATGAGAAACTTGAGGATCTGTGCCAACAATTTTCTTTCCCATTTTAACACAGAAAATATACACATAAAATGCCCTGGTTTGAGAGAGTTGTTAGAATAACATCAATTAGTCAGTCAAAGCCATCAAATTCTCTACTTTGTATACAATTTTGCAGGTCACAACTATCTACCTATGCCACAGTAACAGGCTTACATGCTCCCTATCCCTGCCATTCAGATACCTGTGATGAGTCTTAGTTTTAATAAGTTAACATTCAGTCATTTTTACCTATTTTAACCTTTAATTTTTCCCTTGTGGAAAAGTCTCACAGTAAGCCTCCAGGTGAGCAAGTTTCAGAATCAGCTATTTGATGCTGTGACAACTGAGCATGTAAGTTCATGACCTGCGACCATGTTGTATCTCCTGTTTATCTGGAACACCGCAATGGCAGTTGGGTCTTAGTGATGAGTGAGCATATTTTGAACACAAAGTCACTGAAAAACTGTTYAGTGTCTAGGCCAGAGATGATCAAATTTTTCACACCTTTTAAGTCATGTACCAAAATCTTTGCATAACAAAGAACCAAATATCTCAGCTGCAAAAGGAGAAACAGCAACACAAATTGTTTCACTGGCAGGAATGGTCCCTGGAGCTCTCACCACTGTGGCCTGGTGGGCATGTGACAGGTCTCAGTAGCAAAAATACCGGAAACCCTTAACAGTTCATTGCTTTCCATATCTAGGGATCCTGATAACCCAGAAGTCTTCTTGCTAGCCTAATATCATTGAGAATTGTCTATAGCCCCAGCACAAGAGCTACGCTCGTTGCATGCCACTTGAAGCTCAAAGCTAAAGACTGGCCAACTCTAGACAAAACAAGCACTGAAAAGAAGGTAGACAAAGGTAAAATAACTTGCCTAAGTTAGTATTTCAGATCACCGGTATGATCATACAAACCACTGACAATACAATGAAACAAAAGACATGCTTACTGGGCCATACACACAGCCAAATACAAAAAGATGGGTAAGCCAGAAAGTACCAAAATTCTGATCCAACCTTATCAGATCCAACATGGTAACTCCTGCAGCTCTATCTGTCTCACCGCTGAAGAAGCATCAGGGCAAACGGGGCAATGTTAATTCTCACTAACATACTCAAAATGCTTCAGAGAGCCATTTCTTTCAGATGCTGGCTCTACAGTCTCTTTTCTCTTTACAACTGCAAGTTAAGGAAACCACATGCACTAGCTTCAGACTGTTTTTATTCAGTAAGCTACATTTAGTATTTAATCAAATTTGTGCCCACATGTAGCTTCATCAAAAAGCAGCAGCCACAGAACTACAGATCAATTAACTTAAATGAAATTTCCACAAAAATACCAGAAAACATAACCAAACCACTTGTGTGCACCTAGAATCTAACACAGATACAATTAACAGTCTACACTGATTCAACAAGAATATACTACATTTTTTCCAGTATCATTACAGAAATTAGATAACTGTCCTTGCAAATAAAAGGGAAGCAGAGATGTCCTATCTTCACTTTAGAAAGGTTTTTGCAATGCCTTGTGAGAGCACCATGCAAAACAATCTATAGAAATGTAATTTAGATACAACTACTATCAGATGTGTGCAGAGCTGACTGGAAAGCAAGTTTCAGAAAAGATTAGTTCTCATCTTGCTTCATCCAGGAAGAACGCACTGACTGGATTTTCTTCTGGTAGAATACTACTTCGCATTTCATTGAAAGACCGATGGAAAAGAGATGATGTTTATTAAACCTGCTGATGAGGCCAACATGAAAGTGAACGCAGCATGCTGGATGACAGGACCAGAGCTGAAAAATGTTTTGATTTAATCGTCTGGACTACTTCTTTTTGAATTACATCTAGGTAGGGTTTAGCAAGAACAGTAAGCATCATCACCCTCGCTGGGAGTAAAATCAGTTTGAGAATATGAAAGACTGGAGCTCCAGTGCAACAGAAACAAGAGAATATAATTTTTTCAAAGATGCGGTTTTTTAGTAGGTGAGAACAGCAAAACAGGAGTGCCCACTGTTAGGGTGTTTTAATGGTTGTGGATGAATTTAACAGCTACAGGTATGAGTGTATTATTATCTACTTTCAAGTAATTTCTAAGGCTTACATCACATATAACGTCAATTCTCGAAAGCATACAAAAAAAGGCAACACAAAAAAAATCCCTTGCAAGTTCCAAAATATCTCTGCAACATCAGTTAATATTTAATGGAAGTTTCTTTCAAAGTATCACAGGTCACAGTCTGAGGCACATTTTTCAAATACCACCAAAATAACATTGTTGTTAGCTTTTCAACAGACACAAAAATTTCTGATTCTGCAAATACCCTATAATCTTTTCTTTTAGCACAATGGGCCATTTGGAAATACTTAGGGGAAGTATAATATGTTTTAACATTCAAATAAAAGCCTGATTTAATGGTAAATGTCCCTAAAAGCAATACTAAGTATTTTTCCTAGATTATTATACTCCACTAGAGATGTTTTTAATTTTATTGGTCTAGAAGTGATGGGCAGTCACAGTATTCACAGTCTTTTTTTTTTTTTTTTTTTTTTTTGCCAAATTACTCTGGCTAGGCTGTGCAAGAGACTTCAACAACTGCAACACACTGAGCAACCAACCAAAAATCTTATATACGTCCATTTGAAAGGAAGCAGTTGCTTTTTAGTATAAACAGTAAAAGAACAAAACTCCTAAGGCAAATCAAAACTTTGGGACATCTAGCAGTCTATGTGTGACTTTATTTCAACAGAAAGCCACAGATAATGTCCTGGCTATGGACATCATCTCCTGCTTGAACTTCCTTACCACACAGAACCGCTCATAATCGCAAATGTGCCTGACCCAGAAGCTTGGCCTCTATCCTCTCCAAAATGTAAGATTTTACATTTGCTGATCCTTTTACTTAACGTGGTCCACATGAAAGTCACGCTGAAAAGGAATGACTTGTAACAAGGTCTTTTAAAGATTATTTGTTGTCCTATCTTCACAGGGAACTGACAGATAGAACAGTAATACCTGGTGTTGAAACTTAATTTCAGAAGCTGACTCCATCTCATGATGAATAGATGTGCTATTTCCCTCTTTATTAATGGAAAAATATTACACTGGTTTGCATATCTTCATCTAAACAGTCAACATTTTACATAGGAAAGCCATGAAAGCAAGAATTAATGCTCTGATGGTCAGAGCAGTGATATGAATTAGCCTTCGTAAAATGATTAATGCTATACCACAGGATCTCCCACAATGGTTTCCCTACTAAAATATCAAAGAATCATCAGCTTGACAAGTTTCAGGGACAAAGGGATATGCTTGAATGTATTGTTTAAATCCATGCTGCCCTATTCAAAGGAGCTGTGCTGAGACCTATAGTTGGAATCTGGTGGATGGAATCAAATATACAAGAAACCGTATCTGCTGAGAAACAGAAGTTTGTATTCAGCTTTTAGCTAAGTTACTTGAGCAAACACATCAGATGAAACTTGAGATACATTACATCCTTATAAAATACATATTCCAAGTACGAGACAAGTAGAACATTCCTTTGTTGAATGTTTGATGCATCTTGCAGTTGGGATTGTCTGTGACCTGTTGGGAAAAGGTTTCTTTCACAGTATATAAAACACACATAAACTAAACCAGTTCTTATTCAAAGAAAAAGTTACTGTCAGCACCAGATGCTTAGTTAGAAGTGCTCAGAATTCTTTACCAGCCACAAAAGGAAACAGGAAAGATTATCCAAGAGAAAAAATAAGGCGAGGGGAGGAATATAAAAATAAATAAATCAATCAATCAGAAAAGTCACTCAGTTTTGCTGCTTGGAACAAGGCATCAGCCTATAATTATAGGTATAGTAGAAGGCATTTTTCTGCAAAATTAATACTTCTTCCCAGAGTCTTCTAAAAACATCTAGAAAGGCAGTTCTAGTTGAGCTTAGCATTAAGGTTTTCTCTTATACCAATGTATTTCTAATTGACTCTATTTATAACTTCCTTTGTTTTGTTTAAGCTAAAAAAAATTATTCCCTTTCCTACTGAGCCACTTCGATATTTTACAGAATTGAAGCCATGATGATAAGGAGGATTGTGATAGCCCTAGATTTCAACATGGTCTTCCTATCAACTAGTCTTCTTCAACCATCACTTGACAGTATTCCCAAGACAAGCAGTTTTAAATTATCTGGGCTCTGCTAAAATCTTATCCAAAAATAAGTTCTGTGCCAGCCAAAGGGGTCACAACGAAAAAAGACCTCAACTGTTTACCACCTTAACCCTTAAAGTCTAGAGATGAGTGGTTATTCTATCCAAAGAATTAAAAAAAAAAGAGAAACAAACAAACAAAAAAAACCCCAAAACCACCAACACTGCCCCCCAAACCCACCTCTTTATATCCCAAAATTCCAGTTTGAGGCTCATTTTTTATACCACTCCTAAAAATCTGCTGCTTAGAACCATATAAATCCATAGCAAACACCCAGAAATGCCAACAGAAATACAATAACTCTACTGAAAAATATACAATCTCCCTTTTATTTCTTCTTTTTTAATTGGTGATAAAGGTGTATGCCCCAATATTCATGTCAGATTTATTTGATTACTATCAAATTTCTTGATTAAAAAAGGTATGCAATGTGTTTAGTCATTTAAGTCTTTCTTAGATCATACAGAAGCTTTACTGCCTTTTCTATCTGAAGAGAAATCATCAGTGAATTTTACTRTACTTATTTACTTAAAAAAGTAGCAAAGAAAAATTAGACTAAGAATTTTAGTCACTATGATTTCAGGAACTTAATATTGAAACTGCCTAACCTGAATAGCCAGAGATGCAAAAGCTTCTTTAATCTCATGATGCTTAGGCTGCTACACTTGCTGTTATTGAGGATCACTACTTTTTGGGTAACAGACAACTCTTGTTCACCAGGCTGTTGATGTAAAAGCTAAGAAAGCTTCACACAGCATTAGAGATACCCAGATGGAGAACACTGCTAAAAAACAACACACGCACAAATAAAAAGAGCAACACCACAGAGGAAGTTCTGACCACTGGCTGTATTCCCAACCCTTCCCAGCTCTAATATACCTAGTATATGTTTCTAATTGCTCCTATATATGTCATATAAAGATACTGTTAGGGAAAAAGGAGGTCAAGTTCCTTTCATAATACAAGAGGCTAAAGAAGAAAATTAGTATTATTTTAGTAATGACGAGACACGATTAAGTCAGGAGTTTAGAGGCTGAAGATTTTGTCAGCAAGAGTCAAATACAATTCAGAGGCAAAGACGGGTAAATCCCTTGTTACTAATAAGAGGCAGCTAACTCAAAACTCCACCCAAAACTCTTCTTGTAGCATTTGCTAAGAGAAACACCTTAATGTTAAACTCAAGTAGAACAGCCTTTGTCGATGCCTTTAGATTCTTCTTTCCTCTCATTTTTGTAGACGGAAATCTGCTCCAGTGTTCCTTGAAGACACAATATTTCATGCCATTTAATTAAAAATTAATTGCAGAATTCACAACAGATGGGTAAGTCATCTACAGAGGCATTAAGAATAATTAAAGTGTATGGAGGGGGGAGGAGAGTGGAAGGAAGGCCTGCAGGTGACAGTTTTTTTGCAAGGATCAGGCAACAGAAAAATGGTGAAAATCACATTTTAGAGAGCTAACACTGATGGTGAAAATCTGTATTATACTGCAGCTCCCTGCAACACTGCACAAAGCTTTACAGGCTCCCAGAGGCCTCCAAATACACAAGAAGAGCACTGAGCAGCTGCTGCTGCAAACCAATAGATCCAACCAAAATTCTGTCAATCAGGCAAAATTTGAAATGGGAGAGAGAGTCTAGTCAACCATTTTTCATCTTCAGTTCCCCTTCTGTATAAAGGTGTGTGCACTTAAAAGATAAAGACACACATCACTGCTTTTGGGAAATACAAATCCAGTTACATTTAGAGTGATTGCTTCTTACATACATATTTTAATTACAATATTAAAATCTGAAAACCCATTCGTAATTATTCCATAGAACTTTCCAACAGATAAGCCCACTGTTTTCATAAACTCATTTGTACCCTAGCTGGTTTCTTCAAACTTAGTATAAAATTAAACTATACACAAAGACTACTTTTGGTATTGCAATACAGACGATGTTGTTGTTTTTGAATCCTGTTAGCATGGATGATATTCTGTAATTGCAACAGCATTTCAATCCATAGTTATCAACTGGGAAACTCCAAGGTGTCTCCAGATATGTCAACTATATTCCCAACAAAACCTTCATCTACTGTAAGTGCTGATTTTCCTATATGTACATATTTATGTTTTCTTGTACGAATTTCATCGTACTAATTGGAAATTTTGGAAATGAGTGGGATGCTAGGTAGAACACATACCCTAGGAAAACAACCCCTCACTTTCCTTCTGCACYCATAGGCAGATTTGCATGTTTTAAAAAGTAAAGTTCAAATAACTATTTAAAATTAAATCAGCTGCCAGCAACCTTTCACTAGAAACACTAGACAAAAGCATCTAATGACTACTGTCACTAGTAAAACAAATACAGCAGCTGTATCTTAAGAGAAAAATGTAGATTTCCTTAATCTGAGTGAGAGTTTGCCAAAGCCGATATTGCAGGTGGGGAGAGCTCTGGGCCTGCTTCTAGAACTCCAAATCTCCTTCACATCTGCCCTGATCTTGCGGCAGGTGTCCTGCAATCTGCCAAAGTATGGCTGCCTCTGCTGGAGGCAGACATTCAGCCCAGCCTCTACGAGGGAAACAGAGGAAGCACACACATGCATATGTATTTTGAAATCATCCCAGAGAACTTCTACATTAAATGAAAGCATACAAACCCCACATGATTGTGCTTTTTTTTAGCATCACAAAGTCCCTGTTCATTTAGCCTAGGAAGGCTGGTTTTAGAACTGCTCTTTTCCAGTCACAATAGTAGGATGGGTTGGAAAGGGCCACCACAAAAAGGAATATGAAGACGGAGCTGATAACCAGGCACCAGATCTAATATACTTGCAAGGGTACTTGAAAAAACAGCTCTGAAGAACAGACTATCTCAAAAGTTCCTGTTTGTAAAAGCCCTACAGTTTAGGGTGGGGAGCTCATTATTCTTGGGTCTCAAGGCACTAATTATGATACAAATTAAGAAAAATAATTAACAACTGACAAAGGAAAGTTTTCAACAAAACATCCTTTACGTGCTTTAGAAACATCTTTTATAATCAAACTGATTACCTTTGTAAGCAAGATCTTTCATACATACAGGTAATTGCCTGTAACTCCCTTTAAAAACTACACATGGTGCAAATACTCCCCAGAAGAATAAAACAGAAACAGAAAATGGAAATTTTAATGAAGGAGTGATTGAAAAATGAAACAAGAAAATTGCAATGGGATAACACTCGTAATGCACACTCCAGTAGACTATGTTTTGGTAAATAAACTAGTGAATTCACAGTATCATAAACTAACTTTCTGTCACACGTTCAGGCAAGGAAAAGGCACCACTTCATTATTCTGTAAGACCAGCTGTACCCCAAATCCTTGGAACTCATAAGCAAAGTTTGAGGGAGTGGCAGATGCATCTTTTGGATTTACTTCATCTCCTTTCCCTCCTGTCAGATTCAAAGTCCCATTTCATATTTTCACAGCTGCCATTTGATTATATATTACTTTGTAATGAGTCAGAACCTAATAATCTCTCATGTTCCACTTCTACTGTTCACTAATGTGAATTCAATTTCTGAAGAAAGAAAAAAAGAAATCAGACAAGGAACATTTTTACGTTTAGATTACTCTAAAAGAGAACCATTCTTTGCCAAGTATGAAATTACAGTCTACCACCTGGAGTTTCAGATCCTTTCGGTGTTCACAGAAAGAGCATATTCATACAGAAAGTCACAAAAGCTAAGCTATTATAAACATAAGTTTCAATAAGTCATTTAGCATTGCCTGTAGTAGCCATAAAGACTCCCAACTTATTTTCTAAGTAATTTATTTCACACCATAGAACTGTTTAGTTTATTGGAAAATGCAATGAATTGGTATCAGGGAAAAAACATAAGGACTAAAAGCACAGTCCATGTTTATATATTTTCCCCCTTTAACAAACTAACTAAACAATATTAGGAGGGGCCCAGTGATCCTATGTCTTTTCACATTTACTTTTAAAGTTGTCTTCTAACTGCAGATTTTTAGAGCTTTCTGGTCATGGATCTCTAATTATTTGATTTCCTAATCTTATAAACTCTCAGAAGAAATTTATGTTAATACAACGACCACGAATTCAGTTCTTTGGATATGAAAGTTAGACCAAGCAAGGACCACCACATTTTGAATATAACTCCATAGCTTTCAGTTGCGCATACATTCAAAAGGGTAATTTCAAATTGTGTATACTCATATAAAATACTACAGAACTGGAGACACAGCAGAAAGCCTATGAAAAGATGACACCTGAATTAAACTATCAGTAGTTCTCCTATTTCTAGCATTATTTTAGATTAATTACACCATTAAAGATAAGCAATAGACTAAAAAGACAGGAAAATCCTAATCATATACAAAATTACAACAGACCACCCTGTGGAACCGCACCTGCAGAAAACAAGCCCCGCGTAGCTGCATGTTACTTTCTCCAGGAAGTCTGGCTCAAGAACCTCTCACCTCTCCCTGTCTTTCTCTAACTTCTTGTTCTCAGATTAATTCCCACAATTCACAGCCACCTCAGCTATGCTCATACTAKTTTCAAGGCTACACCATAAAGCATAAAATCAGTCATCACTCTCTCCATGGGCACATCAAACTACTCCTAAAGAAAGCAGTTCCATGTACCCTCTTCTTGGTGACAGTTAAAAAATCTGCTTCTCCCCTGCAAATACTTGTTCTTGCCCTCACAATCCAGTTCATTGTGTTCTCCCAGCATCACAGTAGGAGCTAGACCTGGCTCATCCCTCACCAGCCTCACAGGCACAGAAGAACAAGTAGGACCTCCTGCAAGGACGAGACTACTTATGAGCAGAGTCACCTTTTGATCCCAGTGACAAGAGAGCCCCGTCTACCTAAAGTTCCTGTGACTTTGCATCACCAACCCACCGCAAATGCCTTGACCTGTCTTTACACCACTTCCAACACCCCACCTACACCCTCAAGTTCTCCTCCCTCCTGCATCTATCTTATAAAACTGAATTTTGCCTACGCGCAACAGCTTAAAACTAAAGCATCAAAAGTCACATGGAAGATATTACACCACTCGAAATCTCTAAGGAAATTATTTCTTCTAAGTGTCTTCATTGCCTGTAAATGGTTTGCAGTTGGCCTGAAATCATATCCCTTTTATAGTGTTTTTAAGGTTTATAGCAGCCTGAAAAACAGGACAGATAGTCAACTATCTATTGGTTCAAAAAATTCTCATTACAGAAGAATTCTTACAAAGAACATGAAACATTGTATTATTCCCCCCAACAACAACAAAAAAAATCCATGGCTGAAGTGCACAACAAATTGTAAACCAACTTTTACTCAAGAGATTGAAACGTACATTCTAGAAGAAGAGGTAGAAAACAGAGAAAGAAACAATGTAAAGTGGGAGACATTTTGAAAGGTCACTGGTAATCCTAACTATAAACAAGAATAATCAAAACAAGTTTTTCTACTGAACAAAGAAYTGACAATCCAAAACAGAGCAACAGGTACTCTGCCACACTTTGGTTTAAAAATACTATTTCAGTGATGCAAAGGAATCTGGGTTTTTTTAGGAAAATATAATTTTAGAGGTTTTTCTATTTGGCTTTTTTTGCCTCTTCTCCATAATGAAATTCTGCAATTTCCTTTAATTAACTCAATTTCATTTGGATTCTTTTATCTTACAATAATAAAAAAACTCAGTTGTAGTGGTCTAATTTTATTCTTTCAGCCATATACCACAGATTACAAAGAAAAGAACCTGTGGCCTACACTGCAGAGTGGTTTGCCTCAGACATACCAATTCCCTTCTCTCAGGAAAGACAAAATAAGTATGTTCCCTTTTATCAACTTTCACTTTTGTATGGATTACTTAGGAGGTTTACCTTTAGCTCAAGGACTGAATTCAGTATCTTCAATAAAAATATCAATTTCAAGATCAAATGAAACTCTGTTCACTTATATATACAGCTCTAAGTATTCTTTTCAGATGCTCACTTCCAGTTAGATAATAGTTGCTTCAAGGTATACCTACACTGTGCAGTGCAGTGCCAAGTAAATGACTAAGCTAAGTATATCAAGAAACAGATTAAAATAGCTCAGGCATAGCACTGCATTGGTGTGGTTATTCTGTTTCCAGTTGAATTTGAGGTATTAAACCTACACTGCAAATTCAGTGCTAGACAGAGTTACCCAAACAGTCAGAAAAATTTAATTCCTCCATTGGTCAGAAGAAAAAGCACCATGACTGATGGTGCAAGAGATCCCCAAGCATTTATAAGGGTGCATTTAAAAGGGCAGCAATAGAGAGATGTCAACCTAAGTGCCAACAAAAGAGACTCTTATGACAATGAAACTTCCCTTTGAAAATTTTTACGCAGGCTTATATAGTGATTAATACATTACAAGAAAAGGCCTGTACAGTTTTCGATTTCCCACACTGCTAGAGAATGGCTGTGTAGTTAGAAAATAGCGTACAGATTCTGTTTTCAAAAATCAATTGTTTGCTTCCTTTATTATCACTGACTCACAGAAGTAGTTTACAGAAGTATTCCCATTGATTTCTGCTGGCTGCAATATAAACGTGGCAGAATTAGATCTTCAACACTGTCAAGATCAARCCTCTGATCATCTCCTATGCTTTTAAAGCCCCTAAACTCATCAGACAATGACTGCAACAAACAGGCTAGAACAAAAAAAAAATCATAATCTTTTGCTTCAGCTTCATTACAAGTGTACATCAGCTAATTTATGTTAGGCCATGTAGGTGTATATGTATATGAGAGAGTCAGGCATACATGATGTGTAATTGCATACGTAAGGCTGGAAGAATTTACTGACCAGCTATCCAGGAATATATTCTCCCCTACTCAGCAGAAGAATAAAAAAATTAAAAGCCAGTTGTTTTCAGCTTCTGGTAATGGAATATGCATCCAAGATCCATGCTATGCTAGAGGTCTGTCCAGCTTACATTAAACAAATGCTGCATCTGTGTGATACAAAGGTTTGGAAAAGAGGGAGAAATTGGACCAGGTACCCAATTATTATATTTTTAACTATCTTTACAACAAAAAAATAAAGTCTTAGGAATTTTTTCTCCTGCAGTGATGCACAATGCAAAGAAATAAGACAGACGTCTGTTACAACAGCAGAAAGTCCTGGACAGAGACCTACAATATATTAACGTAAGTCCTGGCTTTCACGAAGTGTTCAATGAGTTACCAAGGTACAGATAGCCAAAACATATATTTAAATACCTTGCTAAGGTATGTCTTTCCAACTGTATTTGGCACATATATTAGTACTACATCATGTGAAACTCTCTTCAAACAAATTACAAAAGAAACAGTTGGCACCTGTATCAAATAGTTTCTTCTCGTTTTTGTTAAAGCATAAAACTGGTAGACATTACATTCCGTTTTTTCAAGGTCAGACACAAGGAARTCAGTCACTGTCCCAGTCTCAAAATACCAGTAAAGACATACTGTGCAGTATCTAAATTGAACAAATCTTAGGAAAACATATGTAATCTTTCAAACTAGAGCCCAAGGTACCACAATTATCTAATACTACCTTTACTTTTTAAAATCCTTTCTTTACTCATAGCACTTGAAACTGATGAACACTTTTTTCTGAATAACTTCAAGCATCCTTTTTTAAATTGGTGTAAAAAAAATGCCAAACTTTGTGGAGAATATTTACAAAACCATTACCAAATATATTCACTACACTTAGATCTTTATCAGATAGACATTTTGCCTTTGCTTTTTCAACATTCAGAAACAAATGCAGGAGAAAGCAATCCTTGGAGACAGTCAGTCTTTTTGGACCAGCACAGAAAAATTGCTGTTTGAAGTTCCAAGTGCTGCTCCACAGGAACAATTCTCTTGCATTGTCCCATCAGAGCTTCAGCCTGTTAAATTTTGTTTGAGTGACAACAAGCTACTAGTAGTAAGATTCTTTGTAGTGAAGAAATATATTTGCTATCAGAAACTGGAATGAAATTACCTACTCTGTGCAAAAGTAATAGTTCATGACTTATCCAATATAGCTGTAAAGAACTCATAAGACCATACCTCTCCTAGAAACTGCCACATCCTTTCAAGTATACATTTTACTCAGAACATAATTATTTTTTTAAAACGGCTTTTCATAGTAATAGTGTTCAGAAGAGTGAGACTCATTAAACTTCATACATAAAGAAAATGCATGTTAAAAACCTACCTATAGATATCAATGTGAACGATGGAATGTGAACTTTCCTCAAGTAACTGAAGTAGAATCTTTCCATACAAATTAATCAAAAGATCAAGCAAAAGCTTTAAATCACCACTACAGTATTGTAATAGTATTTCACCRTCAACAAACAACATTATTTCATGAAATACTCACGTAAAATGCATATTTACTTTAAAAAGGGAAATGCCCAAAAGAAAAGGAAATACCAAAGCATATTGCAGTCTACTTGATAACACAAAAAAGTAAATCGTCACTGTTCACTAGGAAGCAGGGCAATAAAGTTATAAACATCTTACTACAGCTTGATAGTAAATTAGTGTGTTAAAACCTACTCCAGATAGTACTACATTCTTTTGACCACTCTTCATATAGGTTTCTTTCAGGAACATAACTAATTGTAAACATAGATCAGTATCAAGCAAAGAGGCAGAAATCAATAGCGAATCAGACAGGTGCAAAGAACAAAATACCAACATGGTTTACTACAGACCAGTTACATAAAAATGCCACAATTAATCTCCTCATAAATATGGAATAGTATAACCAAACAAGTATGAAATTTAAAATTTTGTTATGAGTGGATAGCTAAAAAAAAATAGAATCTTAATATATGCAGCTTTAAATCACTGTATTCATTTTGAAATTCTGCCTGGTGCAACACATCAAAGTAATTTAAAAAACAAAATAAAGTTTGTTGAGTAAGAATAGGCTTGCAGCATAATTTGAAGCTTGAGCATGGGCCCTGATGAACAGCTGTAGGGAAAAAAAGAGTTCTCAAAGGCAATGACCACCACAGATACATTTTTCACTACTGTAACACTCCATAGGAAAAGCAGCAGCCTCTTAAATAATTGGATTCTACGTTATACAATAATTAAACACCCTTCACATAGGAAAATGTCCTCTATTTCTAAATCTACCTAATAATCACTCTTCCCTATTCAACATCTTTCCCATGATTATATGTATAAATGCTAAGAAAAATGCCTTAGCCACTATTCAGTTGGTTATGAGTAGATTTTATTATGTAATTAAGATGGGTCATTATTTCAAAGAGACACCACTGGAGATTAACTAAATGATACAATATATGGCATTGACTCAATTGGCAGCAGTATTTTTTGGGGGTCTAGAACAAGGTAATATCCTATGCAAGAGTTAAAATGCTTTGATCCATTCTGTCATCTCAAAGAATGTTTCTTATTAATGCAACAGAGATGCTTGCCAGGGTCTTCTTATCACCAGAATCAATGCTACTAAATGTGCTATATTTCAGATGTGACCTAACACTCAGGTTCTATTTTTTTCACTGTGGCACCCTTTTTACAAGAAAGAAGTTAATAGCTCTGCAGACTGAGCCACCTAACTTTTTATTACTATTTCTACTGAAGAGTTTCCTTCTTTCCTGTCACGCCAYATTGCTGAGCTCAGTTCAGGGGTACTTACATTGCTTTACTCACTCTGCATTAGCAGCGGCCATATAATTCCTATAAATGGGACTTGATCCTGAAGGTCCTACTCATAGATGTAAATGTATGTAAGTGTCTGATGAGACTGGTACTGTCTAATAAGTTTGTAAAACACACAGGCATTATGGAACTGTAACATATTATTATAAAACATTTACATACTCAAAGACTGCAAAACAATAGGATTTCCTTGCTATGACATATTTCCCTCCCACACTTGTAAGCAAAGCAAATTAACATATCAGCATACTTCATACTTTTAATCTAACACCAGCTCTTTAATAYAGTTTATATAACACAACAAAACTAAGTAGTCAATCTTAGCAATAAGCTAGAACAAGTGCAAAATAAGTTCCTTACTAAAACTATCTGACATAYGGATTGACTTTTCAAATAATTAAAGGCTTAATATGCTTGCCATTTACAAATCAAAATCAAGTGACATGATAGGCTATAAACCCGGAACCTGATCTTGCACTGGCACAACAAGAGGGAAATTCCTTCTACTTTCGAGTTGAGAAGGTCAAAACCAAGGCTCTGAATAGGCAAGGCCTTGGAGATATTACTGTATCAGTATGTTACTATTATTCCCAGTTAACCACAGCTCCAGTTTCTGAAACCTAAGAAATGAGAATGGATGGATATCCAGTTTGTACATTTTGTTTTGTTATACATTGTAAAGCACTGGTTCATCAGGGAAGTGGAGTTAACTACAGTAACCTGTAATTTTCTGTCAGAGTAACAGTGTGGTACATGACAGTGGAACAGCCATGCAGCTCCTCCCCTTGACCCAGAAGCTTCCAGATGCTTCTGTTTTCAAAGTTAATAGCTATTGAGATAATTACCTTAAGTATTTTCACATCCTAAAGGTTATAGTAAAATTGTGTTTATTTTATTCTTAAAAGTCTTCCACACAACACACCAGTTAAAGCATAACATATTTGCATGTTCTGTAATAAACTCAAGCTAGGCTATGGAAGAGATGTGTTTACAGCCCCTTTCATGTGTCAATAAATGTACAATCACTACTCAAAAGCAAAGTTTCTGAACTGATAGTACTTATAAATGGTCATATTCATTTAAGATTAAGAACTGCTTTTTATTTAACTTCAAACATTTAATCTAGTATCTTTTCCTCACCTTCCTGTTCCACTTTTTAAGTTTAAAGCCTGATTCAGCCCCATTGAAACTGAAGGGAGTTTTGCAATTAATGTCTTGAACCTGAACGCCATTACTCTAACAACTGTTCTCCTCATTTTCCTCCTGTTTATGTCCAACCTCTATGTCCTTATACTTCTGCTTCTTCATGCGGATATCACCTACCTTTGTCTCTGCCTGCTAATTCCTCTGCATTGTCAATTCTCTCTTTAAAAAAGCTTAATGATAGTTAAAGTATACAGGGGTTTGAATAAACTCGTGATGTGAGGATAGGGGAGGAGAGTAGACCAATGGTTTTCAATCCATTTTTGGACTCTCAGAGCCCTATAAAGTTTTCCTTTAAAGGCAGTATCCAGCAACAAATTTAAATGTACTGACAATATGGTGGGTTGGGGATTTTGTTATTAATCAACTGACATGGGCCTCTCAAAAACAGTCTGTGGAGTCCCAAAGGCTCCTACATCAAAGGTTAAAGACCACTGAACTAGAACTTCAGTTATGGAAGAGACTTCTCTGTAACTGTGATGCACCCACCTTATTTTAAGTACTTTTACACTGCTTACCTGTTCAGTGACATCATAAAGCRCTAAATCACAAGGAATTTTGTATTTCCACACTGATGCGTAAATTTGAAATTTTCTACTATAAATAAGCTAACAATGATTTATTTGTAACAAACAACAAAAATCTTTCCTAAAAACCCACATGCATGAAATTTACATTTCAAAGAAATTTCAGGCAATTGCTAATAAATCCTGTTTAGAATAATGCTTTTAAGAAACTTACTTGTACAAAAAAAAAAAACCTTAAAAAATAATTCTCAACTAAATGCAGAATCTTGATTATCCCAACTCCAGCTCCTAATAACCTCAAGCCATACAAAAAGTCTCAACATAAAGAATGAGGTTCATTTCTATGTTCCAGAACAAGAAAAAAAAATATTGCTAGCACTTGCATATAGCTGAGCCTATACCTTTAAACAAGATATGGGACAACCTCTGTTGGGGCTGTACTTGTGTTGTAGACTCCATGTTCAACACCGTTACTATACAATTTGAATCACGGGGTTTGGGTGACAGGCGCAGTTGGGGGCAGTTTTTAAAGAATAAACTCTTGGAGAACATTGAGGATTTATCAAAGCAAATTCAAGATCTTCTCGGTAAGATCACCGGCTGAAAACTTTAGACACTTATTAAAAATACCTCTGAAAAGAGTCAGCTAGAAAACATCACTTTATATTATTTTAATCTATTATTTTAAAGACAGGAAGCATGAGCATTCAGTGGGCAGAAAGCAAAACCGTTATCTACCTCACAGCAAGCTGATACCTTCACCATCAGACTACAGTTGTTTAATTTGTGCCTTTTTTTGTATTCCCTTCTCTCAGATTCAATAGGAGAAATGTAAGATAGCTCCCATCTCAGCCTCTCTAGAAGACTAGCTCAAAAGAAAGCAAGGTCTAGCGTGAAACGATAGCAGCAGATACATAACTGCTCAGCCTGTCTCACATAACTTGCAAGCCTACGTGCCAAGCAGACAACACTAATAACAAAGTTATAGCTTCTTAGCCCTCCAGGTAAATCTGTACTCTGTCACAGCACCTTACAGGGAGGGAATGGTTCCTTTCAAACTAACCCTAGAATTCACACCTCCTTCCTGAAAAGGCATTGTAACTACCAGAAAAGTACCTCCCTAACTCACCGTGAAACCATAATAAAGCAACCTACAGAAAGATATTAACCAAAGGTTTCAGCAGAACTAAATTTTAAACAACAGTGGTTTGTGGTGGTTCTCAAGATCTATTGGCTTATGCTATCATTCAAAATTATACACAAAGGAGTAGTTTGTACAAAAGTGATTTAGACACCTTAAGCTAAAGTAATTTCAGGCTCTGAACTCCAGTATCAAATGAATACCTGAACCGGGGATGCCGTTAGATGCCCAACTCCAAAAAGAATAAAGCAATTTCTGACATGTCTCACCTTAAGTATTCTTTTATCAGCCACCTTGGGAGTCTTCCCTCTCTGCACAATGCCTAAAGTATACTCTACTTTTAGCATTTCACTTCCTCCATGTATTATTCACAGAGGTTACACACCAGAGTCCCTTTGTAAATGTGGATCCCAAACTTTATTACTATCTGAAAACCATCATGAACCCTTCTGGAATTAAAAGTAAAAGGAGTAGCTTGGCCTATTTCAAACACTTGGCCCTACAGCCACTTGATATACTGATCTCGAGGGAGGTCAGATAAAGGAAAAGTTAATTTTTTTCTTATTTAGCATATTCATGACTACAGGTAAGGTCACACAAATTTATCTTCAAGTTTTTAATTTACAGAAAAGATCCAGTAAGCAAGCGATAAACAGGAAAAAGTGTTTATAACTATCTCGCTGCTGAAAAATAGCACTATCAAGTGGCAGCGATGAAAGTGTTTTAACAAGATTATTATTGCCAACAAAATGACAAATTAAGTCTCCCAAACTAAAAAATGGTAGTAAGACAAAAAATTATATCTAGCTAGTATGTCAGCTCCAGATATATTGGAAATGCTTAAATACACAYGAACCTAGTAAAATTCAGTCCTGAAAAGACGTCTTAACTGTGAGGGACTGGGTGTTCTTTTTGGATGGGGAACTCACTTACCCAGACTTCAAGTCTGTAATCCGTAAACAATTAGTAGCATCCAGTCCTACTTTTCCATTTCTGACCACACTGGAAATGAAGGGTGAAAGCGCTGGAGAAATTCTGTTCAAGGCAACTTCAGGTGACATTTTAGTATGTTCCTCTTTCCTTTTGTCTTGAGCTGCACAGGGATAGTAAAGGGGGGGGGGGGKGTCAAAAAATATCCTACTTATTTGACATAAATTCACATGCACTCTGCAAACATCAAAGGAAAAAAGCTAAGCACGCAAAAAATCAGAAATGTAGAGTAACTGAAGTGTGCACAGGTTTATAAAGAAAAAATAAACAAAGGTAATTTTTTTTCTCCTACCTCTGCAACATTCAATGAAGTCCGTTTATTCAATGTCAACATAAAAACAGACTTATGTCCCAGGCTCCTTTAATTAAGACCCTATCCCTATGAGAAAAAGAAATAAAATTGAGGACCATTCTGACACTTCACAGCCTAGCCCTTCTTCTGAGTATTTCCATTAGGAGTCTATAATTGACAAGCCATATTTGTTCTGCTTCCACTGAAATCAATGGGACTTACATTACTGATTGCAATGGGACCAAGTGTTTGATTCTCTCTCTGTATTATCATTTGTAACTTCTAATGCCACTAGTGTAACCATAATCAGTATTACTTTTACATTAGTTCATTAGGTAGCTATTGACAGCATTTCACAATGCCTTTTAAAGGCTAACACTGCTTATTTTTCAGTGGTATCACTGTACTCTTTGAAAGRCATCTTAATTCACAAAACAGGTCAGGAAGCTGATGTACATACATTTTAGGCACATCTTTTTCAGAAGTGCTTGCAATTGCGTGACCTCATGCAAAATCAATTAGGCCACTAAGTTAGCACACTTTAAGAACCTAATGCTTTTTAGCTGAAATGCAGAAACTGAGCATGCACACATTTTAACTCATTGCACCACAAAAAGGCTAGAGAATGTGGACAACAACAAGCTGTGGTAGGAGAAGTGGGAGAAAAGAAGGGTAAGTAACCTATTAAAATGCTAACTTAACATATTTGATCATATTCTTAGGCACAGAGTTCCATCGGAAAATTAATGGAACTTCACAGTTTTAGAAAACAAAGCTGTAAATAACTCAAGGTAACATAAACATGCCACTGACAAGCAGGTCAGAAGAGCTCATACTTAAAATTTGACCATTAGAAGATATATTTAAAAATAACCATTTAATTGGAAAACACCAATACATACTGTATTTACCTCCTTACAAAATGTGGCATATGGACTGCTGTATTAATAAGTGTTCTATAAAGAGAGCGCAAGCAACTCAAGGCAATAGTTGCAATTTTCTGTTGTTTCTAACACTGAGTTTGCAAGCATTAGTTGGTAACTAATGGATATTCCACAAACTGGTAATTCCCTGTAACTGGTAGCAACATTAAAGTTACACATTTTGTTCTCATGAAAGTCATTCACACTGAAATAGTATGAAGCAATGTTCAAGAAAGAGTATTTATCCTATCTGAATCTGAATAAAACCCTATCGTATCTGAATAAAGCTAAGGTCAGGCACTTTAAGGCAAACAAAAAGACTAATAAAGTAAGACTTCCTAAAAACAGTAATTATCTTTAATACACTGGTTCTTACATTTTGTGGCAGCAAAGCAGCTGAAGACTAAATATCCGTGTCCTGACAAACATGTTCTCTTTATGTATATGATTTGCTGTAATTGACAGTGGGCAACAACTTAAGTTTGCTTGGCAAACACCTACAGCAATTTAAGATGCTACCTCCCGTTTGTTACTTTTCTACCAAAAATTACTGCCTACTCACCTTTATTCCTCCCCAGAGGAACTGAGAGAACACAAGCCCATACTTGACCTATTTCAACACAAAGTCCAATGGCTTAGATTGAACAGCTAATAAAAATGAGTTTAAACTAAAATGATACTTTGCACAGGAGTGGCTAAAACAGGGCACACATTTCAGTCTGCCAGCTCTGCTGTAGGGAAGAATAATTTCAAACAGAGGGGCAGCTGGCCTGATGAAGGTAAGAACATCTTAAACCATGAAAAACATGCTGAAAAACAAGCTATCCTTCTCGCAATCTTAAAGGTATACACAAAGATCTCGGAGTTGGTTCTGCTAACGACATATTTTAAGGGGACTGTGTTATGAGGGTAGAATTGAGAGATGTAAGAGATACACATGGTGACCGAAGTTGGAACAGATGCACCTTCCAAAATGAACTGCAGGATGAGATTCCTTATCTTTTTGTTAATAAAATATGCAGATACTGTAAAAACAAGATGTAAATGACTGTTACACATTTTTCCTGGTTTTATTGCATCATTTCTTTAAGATCCACAATACCTTCTACATAACAAGCCAGATACACAATACTTAAAGGGTCACTATCAATTAAACTCACTGATTTATTTTGTAAACAAATGTCTTTACAAACTATAACACAATTAGTACTGTTTTCATAAGTCTCAGTTGTCATATACATATTTTTCCCCAGCTTAATTTTCCCACAGTACTGGAAACAGAACACAAACAAACTCAAGGGAATTAACAAAAACAAAATTCACTAGACTGTTTCCCTCCCAAAACAAAACATTTGAAAGAAGAAAACAAACTAATGGTTGAATCCTTTTAGATTCAGCAGCCCAGCATTACGACTTCAGGCAAATGTAACATATGCTTCACAGTAACCATAAAACCCCAGGCACTGCTTCGGGCACCAGAGAGCGTCCGGATGCGAGAGACTCTGTTCCTCCACCACCGGTAATAGTGTTATGGGCACTAAGTGAAGCCRTAAGAAGGCAAAGGTGAACACTGTGATGGAGGCCTTGAAGTGCGAGGGAACCCTTCCTGCCTAACCCTCTCGGCTCGGCTGTCAGCAATCTGGTTTTGTGGTTTTCACTTTGAGGGTGGTGGTAACGGGTGTCTGGCTTTCCCCTCTGGGAAAAGAGGGGGCCCACGACCACCTCCACCTCCTGCCACCGTGCCCCAACACACCCCCGCCTGCCAGCCCAGAATGCGATCAGCAACGTGGATTTGCGGAGCCCCGCGTAAACCCCCACGTTCCCTGCGCCTTGGCACGGGAAAACACACACCGGACTGACCCCCGCCAAGCCCCGCTCCCTCCCTGTCCGGGCCCCGGCTGCCGCCTCACCGGCCCCCGCCTCAGCGAGGCACCCTCGGCCACGTGCCGGCGCGACGAGCCGGGGCCGCCCCGTGCGAAGGCGGCGGGCCCGCCACCCGAGGCGCTGCCTGCCGCTCCGCCCCGCCCCCCCACGGCGGCGGCGCCCGAGAGCGCGCCGGGCGACCGCCGGGCGGTGCTCAGGCCAGTCGTCGCCCTGGCCGCACCGGCCCCCGCGCCGCCTCCTGGCCAGCTCCTCCCGAGCCGGGCCTGCAGCCTCCGGCGCCGGGTTCCCCCTCGCCCCAAGCACCCCGGGGCTGGCGGAGGGGGCGGGGGCCGGGGCAGAAGCCAGCCCGCCCGCCTGCCGCCCACCACGCCGCTCCGGCAGGGGCGCTGCTCCCGCCCGCCCCTTCCCGGCCCGTCCCGGGCCCCGCCATACCTACGGCGGCCGGAACACAGCCGCTTAGCAACGGCCGCGGCCACGCGCCCGTCCCGTCCACCCGCGCCCGGCGTGCGCGCCCCCGCTCCCGCCCCGCCGCGCGGCGTGCGCGCCTCCGCCCCCTGCCGCCGCCGCTCCCCGGGCCGGAGGGGTCTTCACCGGCCTCGATATTGGCGGCCGCCGCAGTGCCTGGGCGGACTGTCTCGCCGCGCAGGCGTGGGGCCGCGGTTTCGTCGCGGCGGGAGCGGGGCAGGGGAGAGGGAGAGGGAGAGGAGGGGAGGGGGCGGCCTCGCCAGCAGGCGTTCGTCCGGGGCACCCCTCCCGGCCGAAGGCCCCTGCGGGCCGGCCGCCACCGCCGCCACCTCCCCCGCCCGTCGCCCGTGGCAACAGGCGAAGCCGCCGCGGCGGCGGCGGGGCCTGGCGCGAAGGTCGGGTCCGGGGTCCAAGGCCCGGGCAGCGCCTTGGCCGGGCTGCGGGGCCTGGGGCTATCCCGTCCCCTGGCGCCATGACCGCTGAGGTGGTGGTTGTGGGATCCTGTATGACCGACCTGGTCAGGTTAGTACCCGGCGGGCTCCCGCAGGCCGGCAGGCCCCGGCGCAGGGCCGGTTTCCTGCCCTCTCTGGACGGAGGGGCCCCGAGGTCAAGGGAGCACAGGGCGTCACGGTGCCCGGGGCAGAGCAGAGGCTCCCTGCGCCTCCCAGGGGCAGGCTGGGCCGGGATGCACGCCACCTCTCTTGCCCTGGGCCAAGGAAGGCGGGTGTCACGTCTCTCCAGGCCGGGACAGGAGAAGTGGGGTCGGCGCCAGGTGCGGCGGCACGGAGCTCTCGGCCCTGGGCAGAGGGAACCGGGGCGAGGAGTTGGCTGCGGCAGGGGCAGGGGGAAGGAGCAGAGCCGCCGGTGGGGGCGGCTGGGCCCGGGTGATGTCAGCCCTGCAAGTAATACTTTGAAAGAAGACTGTGGGAACGGGGAGAAGTTTGAACGTGTTGTCTGCTGGAGCTTTGATCAGCTGTCTGTAACTTTAGGGAGAAGAGAGACTTGGGTTTGTGTTTTCAGCTGTGCTAGGTGGCTCGGCCTTAGCCTTGCCAGAAAAGCAGCATTTCATGCTAACCCGCTTGGGGAGTTGTGAACTCTGATCCTTTTTATCAGCAGAGGAGTTTCAAACGATTTTATGAAGGGAAATAGAGCTGGTCAGCTGTAACATGTTTTCAGTTCAAAGCACTTGTCTCCAGTAGAAAAGCGAGAAAGAAAGCTTAATATTGCAAAGAAACTGAAGTTAGCTCCATGAAAAAGTAGGTTATAAGTTGATTACTTGCAGACAACATTTTATGTGACACTTTGAAAGGAGAGAGAGAGGGAGAGAGAGAGAGAAGGCCTCCCAGGCTATTCATATCCAAACAGATCGAGAAGTGGAGATAGGAAAACCTCAAAAATTTAGCACCTCTGCACCCAAAAGCTGTTTTTTAAACTACTAAATCCTTTTTTAAAGAAGTGTCTTAATTCCTTTTTATACATTTTCTGGGCATTTGGCTTTTAGAATTAGGTATTTGGGTCTCTGTCTTTTTTTTTTTTTTTTGTACATAGGTAAGATTTGGAAACTTCTTTTAAAAATTAAAGTACAGAAGTTCATGGAAGCTCTTGGTTCCAGCAGCCTGGGTTTTATAGGGAATACTAAATATCGGAAGAATTCAAGCAAAATTGCAAGAGTTGGCAACGATGTGAACACTAACCTAAACTGGCTGACCTTGTCAGCCCCAGTAAACTTGCAAATCAGTCTTTGATTTGCACTCTTTTAAACACATCTGTTTTTAAACTACATATGCAGACTTGGTTAAAACAGGGTCTAAAAGTATATGTATCTGGACTGCATCAGCTTGTCCTGCTGGGAATTCTGCAGTGAAAAACAATTCCTCAATCTGAATCAGCAGACAATTATATCAAAGCCTGTGGGTCAAGAAAGTGTAGAATACATGATTAGAGGAATATGATGAGGCGTAAGTACAGTTTAGGCATAGACATGTGTTGCAGAAATGATGAAAACGCTTAAATAATCATAGAACCTGTGTCAGAAAGATTTAATGCTTTATGTAATCTGCAGAACACACTGGCAGCCTTCCAAGAAGAATAGTTGTCTTGTAAGTCAGAGTAAGATCTTGTAGAACTGATCTTGACGTTATGTGTGAATGAGCTATCAGATGCTTGTGACGTTATATTGAAACATAAAACATGATGCTCTAACCTTAAGATGTTCCTTTTCCTGTCTCTCTAAAATGTGGGGAAAAAAATCATCAAAAAATTATCTACCAGTTTAAGCACTGCTGACAGCTGCAGCTTTGGACTTTTTCTTGACACTTAAACAAACAAACAAAAAAGAAAACTCCCATTTTTTTTGGCTGCAAGTTTGATATTATAGAAATACAGTCATTTATTTGAAGCCATATTAACTGGCCATATTGTAATCAGAGATTAAACCATGGGTTGTAGCCATAGATGCTGTTACACTGAGATTAAGTGGTTGAAGAAAAGCCATTTCACTTTTCAGTCAGCTGAGAGGGTTTCTTAAATTGTACAAATGCTATCGCAAGAATGTATCTATCTGACTCACCATTATTAGCCTCTAGTTTAAGGAGCAGTGAAAAGCTTTTTATTAGTGATAAGGTAATTTACTTCAACTGAAAAAGAAGGGACAGCCTCTTTTTTTCTATTACTAGCACAGGACTTCAGGAATGTAATAAAATAAGAAAAAGAGTGGGTTTAAATTTAGCTGGCAAGAGTTTAATCTGACTGAAATCTCCATGTAGTACCCATGTAGATGTAGGTTAAATGTATCCTGTGTTACAAAAATCCTGGTAAAAATACTGGAAAGTATTAAACTGTAGGCTGGGATGCACCTGGGTGGAAGCAAAGCTATGAAATAGGGAATGACAAGCAAGCTTTATTAAATGTGGTAAAAACTGCCAGGTTAGGATATCTCTTGATTGTCTTTATATCTGGGATTTAGAGGGTGCTGTACATTCTAGGTTTAAAGCTAGGGTTCATTTCAGCAGGCGTGAAAGAGCATCAGGTTTTTGCGAGTTTGTTTTTTATGCTGATGTTTCAGTTTGTAAAAGACATGGACAGCAGTGATCATGTTAAATGTTTGTCTATCATCCTTTTGGAGGAGACTGAATAAACTAAATTAGGAGCGAGAGTCACGCAAAGGAGGTGAGACACATTTTTGGACGCATTGTGTTTGATAGGCCTGTTCACCACTCAGCCTATCTTTCCTAGAAGGTAATCCTATTGATTGAGACTCTGCCAGAGCTAGACAATGCTATGTTATAACTCAAACTGATAAAATACCCTGTTGGCCCTTTAGAATACAATCATGGCCCTCTGTCTGGAAAGCTAGAAGCTCAGAGTGGCAGATGTTAAATGGTAAACATTCCCAGGTCTGTAGAGGCAAGGTATTGAAAATCAGAAAGTTAAGCTTCAAGCTACCATTGGACATATGGTAGCCAGATTCACCACTAAAAAAAAGTTAGCACATAATGTTTTTACTCCATACAGTAAACTAATGATTTAAAGAAGTGTAACCTCTGTGTGAAATGGAAGTGTACAATTTGAAATTTGCTATGTCTTACGTAATGACTGAGAAGGAAAAGGACGGGGACCTTCTGTTGAAGACAGTATTCAGATGTARTTTTGGGAAATAATCGAGTTCAGAAGAAAGGGTAGTGTGCCTTAAAATTCTTTTAAAGGGAAGGGGCCCAGTGGTTTTCTTTTAAAACACTGTTCTCATTGGAAATTCTTTTCTCATTGTCCTGTAGCGCTGCAGTGGCAGAATGTGGGTTTTCTAAAGTGAATTTAGTTTAATCAAAACAACCTCACGTACATACATGCAGTAAACCACACTCTTTTGGCTTAACAGGACCAGGAACAAAACATATTTGTGGTCACAATCACAATCAACACTTCATTGGCAATAGCAGGCAATAGTAGTAGAAAACAAAACCAGCATTATTCTATATGATCTAGATATCAAACCAGACGGGTACCATCCATAGTATTATTTAAACAGTTTCTGTTCTGACTCATATTTGCAGACTGGTCGTGGCATTGGCATTTTAATTCATATTAAATCAGGACAAGACTAAACATATAAACCAATGAGAGTCAGACACACTAAAACAATTAGAATAAACAGGAGAAACTTTGGCATGGCAATTGAAAACAGCAGAACCAAAGAACAAAATGTAAGATGGAAAAACAGTCTTTGGATAGTCACAACAGCAACAGTTTTTCACTTTAACTCAGGAGAATGAGACCACAGTCCAAACACTGGAAAACTGTGTTTGTCAGGATGTTCAAAATTTGAAGTCTTAGCTTTCTGTGGACCTCTTTCCTTCCCTCAAGTTGCTTTATTCCCTGTAGGGAGTAGAACTAAAAGTTCTGCTTCCAGTCCCCCGTTGTAACAACCATCTTTAATAAATATTACAAGTAGTAAACTGATTGACTGAAAGCATTCAGCAAGAGAAGAAAGTCATGGCAGAGAAAGCATTGAGCTATGGAGTAGTATGTTGCCAGACTGGAGTGGACAGTGATGATAAATGCACATCTGGAATTAACATCTCAGAGTAGCCTGATGGACGCATCAAATCATCTTCGCTAATCAAGCACAATCTCTGCTTGTGCAAAATGGCAAAGGTATCTTCGTTASTGAGAGTCTACGTCTTCCTCTTAAGACTCTAGTGGTGGTTATTGTCAGCTGAAGTGCTGAAGTAAATGGCTCATTGGCTCATTGGAAATGTCCATGATCCAAAGCTATGTCTGTACTTTCTTTTTTAAAGTGCAATATTTGGGACAATAATTTCAGTCTTTTTTTGTAGGAATATGGAAAGGAATTTTCTTATGTTTCTTTTGAGCGAGTAGAGGAAGTATCACATATGACTTCATTTTCTTATTTGCTTTGTTTCCAGGTCTTTCACATGTGTTCTCATTTCCACCATTTCTCATGCATGCACAGTCACCAAGTCTCAGTGTTTTTTCTTGCTTTAATGTTTTTTTCTGCTGTTCAGCTTGACCTAGCAGCAGAGAAAAGTGTTCTAGAACCCTTCAAATCCATTTCATTTGTTTTTGTTTTTATCTGTAATGCTTCCCCTGCAGCAGCCACTCCTCATTCTAGTCAATCTGCCATTGCCAGCAGCATGGGAAAGCACAACTGTGAAGGAATACAAGCTTAGTCCAGTTGAGGAAATTAATCTTTTGGATCCAGAGAAAGGCATCAAGGCATGAGAGAATGTGTCATCTGTGAATTGTTTAGTTTATGTAATAGTGAAAAATCTGGGCTTGATTTCAGAGCCTGTACTATTCCCTTGTTTTCTTCTCTGACCTAGCAAAGTTTGGGTGTATAGTAAAGGCAGGATGCGCAGGCTCAGTGTTTTGTTGTTCTGCCCTGATTTTAGAGGACCTAAATGTGGTTTAGAGAAACTCCTCTTTGCCTTCTCTTGCCTGGCAGGAAGAAAGCTGTATCTTTAGGGCCCAAAAAGAAAAACGGGATAAAAATGAAGTTGATGAAATCCTCAGTAGTGGAATTCAGTAAGAAAATTGTGTTCTGTTCGTATACAGCTTTTGAATATCTGTAGTGGTCCAGACACTGCTCATCTGATGTGGGGCCTGATCCAAGCTCATTCATGTCAAAAGAAGCTTTTCACTGCTGTAAACTGTCATTAAATTGTTGTGCCCCTGCAAAATCTGAGTGATCAGTTTATTTTAGGGTGAGACACAGTTTAATGTTTTAGTGTGTTAAAAGTATTTGGTGTTATACCCCAGACCTGAAAAGCTTCCAACAAAGTTCCTCTAACAAAAAATGACAAAATATTGATGAGGGCAAAAGGAGGGAAAATATCTGGTTGGGTGTTTCCTAAATTAACACAAAATAACTAGGGCAAGGCCACCGATGACTTTTTTTTTAATCCATTACAAGAGCTGCATTTGCAACCAAGGTTATGAACCCCAAGCGAGAGACAGTGCGCCATTGATCCCAGCTGGCACTTTCTGAAAGAAACTGTTGTTTGTGCCACAGAGGATGCTGTGGATCCTCTCTGAGAAGGACTGGTGGTGCTAGAACACCTGCTCAACACTTGTCTTTTGCTCTTGTCCATGAAAACTTTTTTTCTCCCCTTCCTAAATGGAAATGTGGAAGTTTTAAAAGTCTTGGGAAACATGAATGTGAAACTGGTCACACAATGTCTTTTAACTTAAGAACAACAAAAGTCTTGCTTTCTGGATTCTATTTAATTGAAACCTCCCTGCCCTTTCATTTGGTGTCTTCATTTTGTGTCCTAAGCTACTGTGTACTGTAATTAGGCGCTGTCTTTCCTTCCAGAAGCAATTCCATTTCAGCAATAACTAATATGACTCGTGTTCTTTAGACTTGTTTATATAGTTCAGTTTTAATAGTATGTATTTATTAGTGCTTTTGAGCTAAAGAATAGCCCTTGTGGTACTACAGTCAGGCCTGTACTACATGAATGCTATAGCTGAAGTAGTTTCTTTGGCTTCCCAGTAACCAAGAGGTAGCACTGTTTGTCCTGCTATGCATTTGGAAAACATTTTGGAGTTGGAGGAGAGGAAGAAGAGCAGTTTGCTTTGTAAAGAGATAGGAAAAAGGTAAAGAGAAATTGGAGGAAGGTATTAAAAAGGGCAAAAACAATAGGAAAGACACAAGGTTTTACTGCAGAAAGTGTGAAGAGTCTATGGAGTTCAGGTTAAGATAAAAGGCAAGGAAACTACAATCCTATCAGTGACAGCTCCCCAGCTATCCAGAGGTCCCCTGTTTTTCTGCTTCTCTTTCTGCCAGCTCTGGCTGCCTGCTTGCTTTCTGCAGTGTTCTCACATGGCTGCATGGCAAGATTCAGGGAAAACTCTGTTTTAGTCCTGCTGTCTTCTCCCAGCACTAGCATTTTGGCAGATACGACACCCATAAGTCCTCTGTTACCTTCTCCTTCCCATGAATGAGTTCCCAGCTGTCTGCTTCTGTTCCTACCAGCTGCAGTGTCTGGTCTGTTTAAGTTTGTAAATTGCTTTGAGATCCTTCAAGATGAAAGGTTCTACTTAAGTGAGATCATTATCGCCTTCTACATTTCTCCACTCCCTGTTCTCGGCTCAAGCTTCTTGTTTCATCTCAACTTGGGGTCCCGCACAGTACTCAACATTCCCAGCTCACAGCAACACAAATCATACATAGAAATTGCAACTTCCAATCCTTGAGTTGTTTGACGCCTTTCAGAGTACTTCAGAGCTGAAGGTTAAATATATGTATTTTCTTGAGCCGATGCCAAAATACTTAGCACTTGCCACACTGAGAACGTACTTCTGCATTTGCGTCTGACTTCATGCTATTTTGTGTGCTTCAAGAGACTGTATAGTTCTCTTCCTCCCACTTCTGAAGTACTTACTCATTCTAGGAAGCATTCCAGCTACGATGTTGTTCTGTGATCCTAGTCTATATTCTTATAGCCATACTTTATTCGTGTTCTTGTGGTTAAACTGTAAGCCTGTCAGGGCAGGGATTTCACTCCTGTCTGGTGTAGTGAACTTACAGAGGGGAACCCTGACAGGAGTTCAGAGAGCTCTCTCTGTTCAAAGACTCATAGGCAGTAGTACAGTGTTTAGACAGGAGAACCCCTATTCTGTTCAGCTGCACGTCTAGCTGTCATCTTCATCTTCCATATTTTGACTGACTAGTAAGAATTTTTTCACTGTGTAGTGTCTATGTCTGTTTATTCCCAATGTCATTCACATTCCAGTGAAATTTCCCTCTTTCCTACGAAAGTGAGGTCATCTTAAACCTGTGTTTATGATACTGCAGTCATTTCCATGGCAGTAGACTATGATATCATCAGTGGAGGGTTATGCCTTTCCTATGTGTGTTAGCAATTAAAAATTATGGTTTGTGAGATAAAATTAGTGTTTATCAAGCTTTTAGGTTGAGTCCGTGTGAGGCTGGGAAACTATTGCCTAATTCTCCAGAGAGTTCACTTGGGTAATGGAGTAAATGAATCCAGAAACATTTTGATCCTAGCAGGTGATAAGTTTTTGGGGGTATATTTTCCTAATGGGAGAAGAAAATCAGCTACTCCATCTTGTGTTCTCTTGCCTGGCAAAGAACACTTGTCTGAAACACCACGGTACTCCGCATTGTTTTTTTATTCAGAGCTACTTAAATGCTTGACTTTAAGTATCACAATTTTCTAGTCTCATTAGACTGGCATTTTTCCCCTTTGGAGGTCAGTAAGCTATTATACACTACCCACAAAAGTAAAACAATGTGGTTATCAGTCTTTTCATCTTTTTGATGGGTGCCCTATTTGCCAGCTATCAGTAGCTGAATCTTTTTGTTGAACTTTCCTAAGTATGTACATGCTTTCTCATGGGTTGGTGACAGCAGAGGCCAGTTTCAACACTGTGATGGCAAAAGAAAATTCATTAATTTAAAATGTAGTGTCCAGTGTTAGAACAGTTACTAATGCTGCAAGATTAAAATGGTGGATTCACAACGTAATTTATTTCATCCCTTCAGATATTTAAGAATTTTTAAGTCAAGGAAGTAGACTTTTCTAAACAAGAGTGAAGAGAAAGAGAAAAAAGATTAGCTAAAAGTTTGTAGAGAAAGAACATCATCGATTTAGATATTGCAACACGAGACAAAATTTGTAGCCATTTTTTGGTAATGTAGTTTAATTACAGAAATACATTACACCTGTGAACATTTCAGCCTGTCTTTTTTCCCACATGACAGAACTGAACTCTCATAAAATATCTGTTTAAATAATCTGGGTCAGAACATTAGAAAAAAAATCTCAAAATGGTGTGCCCTAGGTACATACAACATGTCATTTCACAGAAAGTCTAGGATGTGAAAAGGTTGTTCCTGACATTATTACCATGTTAGTGACTACAGTAGAAAGAAATTCCTTTTCCCATTGACGTTCATGGAAATGGAACCAGGCTGGAATGCAACAAAAGACAGACAGGCAGAATTATTGTATGTAGTTTTTGGAGACTGAGATTACTAATGCCATAACAGACCTGGCCCATATTTACTGAGCATACAATCAGGTGATGTTACAGCAACCTCCTGAGTGTGCAGCTTCCCCATCATTCTGCATTCCTGTTGAGGCTTCATCTCTTTCTGGAAAACCCAGAGTAATACCTCTGAAGAAAATGAAAAGTCAGGAAGTAATAACATTATAATCAGGGAAGAGGGATAAAAGCTTGTTTACCAATTGTCCAATATCAACATCCGGAGTAATGGGTTTGTGTTCATTTCTGCTACAGAAAGGTGTCATTTTATCTCAACAATGCACGGTAGCATATGGCCATTGCTTCACGTTATAACATCCCACTTTACAGATAGCACAACTGTTGCCTTTTGGTTTCTGTAGGGTTCTTAGACATCTGTGCAGTTCCAAGTAAATAGCATGCAAAACAGCAATACACTGGGCATTGGCATTATCAGTACTTCAGGGTATTCCTTGGGCTTCTGCTGTATCCCAATGATGCAGATTGAATATTATGTTGTGTTATTAAARTGTCTATAATTTCTAGCCCCAATGAATACTCTTTTACCATATAACTCCCACAGTTTTTTATTGTTTTGGTTATCATCCCTGCTATCACTGGAAATTCTTTTTGACTATTTAAAATAAAACATCTCTTGCCTTTTCAGTCTGGAGGTATTTGCCATACAAGATTCACTACAGTCAAAGGGGAAATTGTCTAAAGGAACTCCTTTGAAAATATTTGTCACAATAAACAGTTGTTAGGCACTATATTTTAACACCCAACACTGAGAATATTGTATTTTCTTCCCCTTTATGAACCACAGAATGATATGATTTATAGTTCTGTTCTGTCTTGTTAATGAATTACTTGCTGGCTGTACTGTTAATGGAAATAACCATTTTCCTAGATGCATTTCTAGACATAAATATCTTTGGGTGAATTTTAGTACTCCTGACAGTAAAGAGCTGCTGGCACAAATCAAAAGCTGCAATAAAAATTGTACAGAGTCTATGGTAACAAATTTGTTTAAAAACACTCTGGGCAGGCATATATATGATGTTGCCTCTAAGAGCTGTCTGAGCTGTTCTTTCCATAGGAGTTTACCAGTAAGGTTTTGTTTGCTTGTTTTATATGTCTCCAGTTGTTAGCCCCTATATCAAGCTGCAGTAAGTTATTTGATGCTGACATCCTGGTTCCTTTCAAGCCTAGTACCATATACTTTGAGCCTGAAGAAAATACAGAATTATTTTTCACTAGTATGTTGCCTAAGTAGGTGCAGCTTTATAGAACRCGTTGATCTTTGTGACAGCTAATTATAAAATAAGAAGGTGGTAATGTTCCCGAATATATCAGTTGTGTGCTCTCTTCTGGGTTTTATTATTTCTTCTTTCCATTTCTGACTTTAGCCCATTTTTTCTCCTTTTTTCCTGCACTAGATCAATAGCATGTCATCCCTGAACCATCTATGATTTCCCCTTATTTGCCTTCATCTCTTCTKGTTATCTTTCTGCATCACGTTCTTACTGTGCATTTCTTTTCTGTATTGCTCTTTTCCTGCCTCTCATCTTTCAAAAAATAACTTTTGCTTCCAAAAAATCATAGCTCTCTTTTGCTAGTTTATTCCATCCATCACTTGCTATACTTCCTATCCTCTCTCAGATCCCTGTCTATACAAAATGCATAAACCTTGGTAGTATAAACAGCAGAAAGAAAAAAAACCATATTGGTCAGAGCTGAAAATAAAGGATAGGCAGATCAAGTTCAGTACTCATGTGGAAAGACATGTATTTTCCATGTTCTCAGCTGTAATGAGAGTGAATATGCCTTCCTTCTAATTGTCTGATCCTGTTAGTATTATTCATTGAGAATATCCTGTTAGTATTGTTCAATCTCTTTTTAAATTTATTTTCCTTTTCTTTTTTTTTCCCCAGAAAGAACAAAGTAAAAAATGACCTGTTGGGAAAAAGCAGTTGGTGGTTTTGCTGGAGCTCATAGTACTCCATATAGAGGCAGCAAAAATGAGCAGATTATTATTCAGTTTTCATTCCCTGTTGCTCATTAAATTCTGGGCATTAATGGAGACACAGGAGTTGTCCATTGGCAGGCATCACAAGCTAAGATTATACAGAATTACACCTTTCTGATAATTAGGGATTTGCTTTTCCCAAAAGGAAAAATCATGAAAAAGCTAAAGGTACTTACCTAGAGGAGATTCCTACCTGTCATGGCAGAGTTAACCTTGGCCAGCAAAGCCCAGGCACCCCCCCTCACCCTGCACATTCACATCTTTGCCCTGCAAGCCTTAACGTTATTGCAATCCAAGATTTTAGTAGATGCCTTTATAATTAGATTGAACTTCAGATAAATACTTAATGGGGTGGGGTGGGTTCCTTTTTTATTTTTACCTGGAAAAGACTGACGACAAGATTTGTAGGGGGGTCAGGTGTCCTGTTTTCTGCATGATAGTAAAGCAGAAGCACAGATTACTTTGTTGATTTACCAGTGTATAAAAAATCGTGATGACAAGAACAAGAACCCTGTGGCCTATTGACTCCACCATATTATTTTCACTTTGTTCATTGTTGTCTGATAAATCCTTTCTTTAAGAGGTAGAGAAAAGATTAATGTTCACATATGTCTTGTTTATCTTAATCTGTCCTTGGACATGTGAAGATCGCTCTTTGCTTGGGTTGCAAAGGTGGGTTTGTTTTGTTTTTTCTGCTTTAGCCCTGGTGTTCATCATGATACAATGTTCTGTTCAGCATAGGAACCGTAGGGAGCTTTCTTCAGTCCTGGGTGAGCACAGCATTTTTCAGAGACAGTCTATTCTAACATCATGATCAGATTGCCTTGAAAATAATTATGTAACTGCAATTCCAAAAATAATGTAATTGAGAGACATCAATGAAGAACAACGTGGGAGGCAAATAAAGTTAGAGAGTAGTAATTTTGAAAATTTCCACAATCTTTCTTAAATACAAAACAGATGTTTGGTAAGAATGATGGAATGTTTGCTGAGACTTAAATATCTGAAGATAGATTCATATTTGTTTTGGTTTTTTTTTAATCTCTTTAGAGCTTCAAGTTGAAAATTAAACGTTCTACAGATTATGAATTCATCAATGTTGTGCCCACCTTTTCCCAAAATTTAACTGCTAGCGATGTGAGGAAATGTTACAGGTTTGTTGTTCCATGAGAAAGCTTTTTACTTTTGGCAATTAGTCAAATAAATAATTTCTTTGTGTTGAAGGTTTCCTACTTCTAACATAATTTAGGAATTTTGATCTCTTGGTGATACCGTTATTTCACTGAAGTGCAGTACGGTGCGCTACCATAAATGCTTCAGGACATTCATCTGGATGCCTTCTTATTTGTTTCTTCTCTTAATATCTAGGAGGGTAAAATTTGCGTCTGCGCAAAAGGTCAACAAATGTTCGTTGAAGTTCTTGAAGAGCTGTGGAYGTCTGCATTCATTCTACATGCTACAAATTTCGGTCTTTTTAAATTGAGGTTGTGATTGCACCTGTAAGAAGGTATCACTCTTGTGGCCCTCCTGCCTGTAGTCACAGCCATTCATTTAATTTTCTCCTTTGCTAGGGATTTTCGCCAGTTGTTTCAGTTCAGTTGTTTACCCATTCGGTAATAAGATCTACAAAACAGTTTGTCTTTTGAAAAGTGACTGCTCTTTAAGTATCAATTGTTTTGCCTGGTACCAATTTGGGTAGTGTTTCTACACTGTTCGTTACTGTGGGCTAGAGAGAGAACCCAGACCATCAGACATTCAAGCAATAACCAATTATTTGAACTGTCTGAAAAGTTAAATTTTTTAAAGAAAAACTTGTCATTTTCAGGGACATAGGAGGAAGAAAAAATAAATATTTTCTATGATTTCTAATGGTCTCTTAACAATTTTTTCAGTCATTAAAGATATGAAGTGAGACTAAGAACCTAGAACAGGATAGCCCATATTTAAACCAAGCTGTGGTTAACTAAATTCCTGAGGCAGTCTCTTTATAAATCCTGAAAGTTTTCTACCTTCCCATAAGATTTTTTAGTGGATTATTAGAAGGGAAGAAAGCATAAATGAGTCAAGAACATCAGATTTTGTAAAGAATGGTGGTCTTTTTGGCTCTGTGTTATGGATACTTTCCCATAGCACAAGTTCAAATCTTTAAAAATTAGCTAGACAAAACAGATCAAGGCTAAACCAAAAAGTCAAGCCAGATTCAAGAGAGGTCTAAGACTTTTTCACCACGATGTACTAATATTCCTAGTTAGAGGCAAGAACTGTTCTCTCCTTTGTACTGGTTCAGTTCTGAGAATCATGAAAGCCCAGTAAATTGTATGTGCTAGACAGTGGCTAGTTACACCTACTCTAATCTCACAGGGATTTTCCCTGTTCTAGGGAATTCCCAGGAGGAGAGAAAGATCCAGTTTTGTTCAGTGATTCAAAGGGAACAGAATCAAAGCTAAATTCTAGGCCTTTACATTATATTCCTTTTTATTAAGACACACTTACATGCAGTATTTCTGCTACTGTTTTGATACCCCTGATGATCTTCACCTTTCTTCAGCAGAAAAAATAATGTCTAAATGTTTCTTGTGATACTATGTAAATGACAGTCATCTTAGATAATGTGGTACAATTTCTCTTTCCCTCTGAGTTGCCTGATGAGAATATTGCTTGCTTTTTTCTTTTTTTGGAGAAAAATGTTTATATACTTTTCTATTTTCCTTTCTCATGCACATGTCATTTCTCAGAAACTATACTGATACTTTATGCTTTTCTTCAGTATGTCTAATGAGCTAAGTATACTCTACTACTGAATTAAACCTTAGTTACATAGTATTCAGTGTTTTCAACATACAAAGTAGTATCAAGTCAAAGTTTCGACATTGGCTTAGGGCACTCTGGCTGTACTGCTGCYAGCAAAGGCACTCCTGCTCCTCCCCTCACTCACCTTCTCCTCAATCCTGCAGGTTCTGGCCCACCCTGACTGCTCTACAGTAAGTTGGACCAATTTGCTGATCCAAATTAGAGTGACCCTTGGAACAAAATATTTTGAATTAGGAAGCTCTGTGAGCAATAAAAGCAATGCAAGAGAAACAGTGGGAAAATGTTGCTGAGGGGAGGGCATGGTTTTACATCAGCTAAAGCTAACAGTCATAATACATCTTCATAGTACTTTCTGGTGTTGAAAACAATGAACAGACACTGGTTAGGTGTCAAGAATCGGAAGCAAACCATGATTAATTTATGCAAATGCCGCTAATATACATCTCTCCGTTTCTCCTCCTTCCTTCTTCAGACTTTCTAGCTCTGAATATGATCTAGTCACTGCTTAGATGGGAACTTTTCAAGAAAACCCAGAATACCAGGGAAAGGGGAATTAATGACTCAGTAAGTTGTGCTTTCACCTCTAATTCAGTGCTTCAAGAGAGTAGTAAAGGGTTCTGTTCTGTTTCTAATGCGATCCTTCCAAAGGGATGTCTGTCTGAAAATACAAATGCTAATCTGCTCTAGCCTTTAAGGGAACTTGTGGCACRCACTTACTGGAAGAGAGGGTTGAAGTTACTGCAATGATGAAATTCTTATGTGTGTACTTTTATTCATCCCAAACCTCTGAAACATAAGTGGATGTAAGATTCTTCATTTCCCATGAACAAATGTGTGCAGCATCGCTGTGCACTTTACATTTAAATACTGTTTTGTAAAAACTCAGTTGAAATTCTGAGTGATTATATTCCTTTATTTGTAATGTCCAAAGTATTTCAGGATGCTTCAGTCTGAACTTTCCTCTATAAATATGTAGTAGTGCAGTATTCAGTAGTACAGTGCACAATTTGCAAAACATGTTATGTAGTAATTTTATTTCCCATCCAATAAGTGTTGGAGGTTTTCAAGTTTAGTTTCTGGTTGTTCATAAGACGTGAGAGCTCAACATCCTTTGTACCATTTATCCTCTCAAAGCTGAGCAGAATTTGTCACATAAGCAAAGAGTAGTCTGTTGGATAGCAACTTAAATTTTTTTTTCAGGGTTTTCAGGTTAGTGTTTTCAAATTACGTAAAAGTTGTAAGTGGCTTTACAAAACATTTTATGTAACAATTCTGAAAGCCCGTGTGACAGTTTTTCCAATTAACTTATTTAACCTAGTTTTGGAGTAAGATTAGCTATTTCATCACTTTTAGGCTATTTTGAGTATTCTTTGTGGCACCATCAATAAGCCAAGAATTTATAGGGTTCCTTAATCATACAGATTACTCATCATTGCCTGCTCATAACAGAAGCTTGAAATGCTCATTAAATTTGTCTGATGTGAATCAAAAGTTAGTATAGTTGCAGAATTAAATGACAAGAGAATAGCATTATATTAGCAAAAAAAAAAATTCTTGAATACCGGTTTCAGTGAAAGTGAAACCTCCAGGCTTATATATAGATCAGTACTCTGAATTTGTTTAATATGGAAAATAAAAATAGGCTTAGGCTTCTGGAGTGGAGAATTGGTCTGAAAGGATTGGCGATCATGCCTGAAATGTAATAAGGTGGGGTTTTTGTTTACAGTGAGCTACAGGAACTTGCTGCATGTTCTTGCCTAGTCTGTTAGCCTATTTTTAAAATTGGCTAATTATAAATCACTGTTCCAACTTGATCCTTTGCCCTTTGCCTTGTACCTTTCCATCAAAACAATAAAAAAGGCTATCTCCCCGTCTTCAACAAGCTGTTTGATTCCCGCAGGCAGTTGTTATGCCGTGCTGCTTAAAACATTGAGACCCAGATTCTCATCTCACCAAGGCTGTTTTTTCACCAGTGCAGTTGTAATGTTTCCATCGGAGTTGCATGTTGATGCCAACATAACTGAGCGAAGAATCAAGTCATGGTCTGGTCACTGTTAAAACAAGAATATGTATGGTTGAACGAACTTCTTGAAAATGCGTATGAACTCAGAGCAGCGCTATTAGCAGATGTCTGCTGGGATGCCACAATTGTTAATCTTTGTCTAAAAATATATTAGCTTTTTGTGGAAACAAATTCTGTTTAGAATAAGCTATAATCTCTGAAAAACACCCTAAGGAAGGAAAATGAATTGAGACTTGATACCATTTTCATACTGCAGAATTTAAATGAGACGGCAGTGTGAGCTAGTGGATTGAGCTGATCTCTATTTTTGGTTTTGCCACTGGCTTCTTGGCTGAACCGAGGCACAAAAAGGCAAAATGACTTGCCTAAGTTTCACACCCACAAAACAGGAATAACGATGTTGTTCTGCTTTTTAAAGTGTAGTGAGATCTGTGGATGAAAGGAATTACACAAGAGCTGCTATTACTATTTCTTACCAAGGCTGGGTGAAACAACTATTCTTTACTGAATGGCACATAATTTTAGAAGTGTGCGTGCAGTGCCCTGGCACTGGCTGAATAGGAGCTTCCTCAGCTGAGTTTTGTGGCCTTCATTCTCTGGTCCACAACCATCACTACTTTGGCTTCCAATGGTGAAAATAGTGATAAATTATAGATGTTACCATTAACAAATACTATTTATCTACACTCATTACACCTTATTCCCTGAAACCTTACAGTTACTCATTGTTGTAAACAACCTGCCAGATGCTGCTGTGGGCAAACAGTTTTAACTTAGCAACCCTCTCCATATATATATAAGGTAGCTGTAAGTATATTTCTAAAAAGCTGTTATATTTTTATTTAAAAGGGTTTAAACATTTCCCAACAGAATGTTCCTGGCTCTGCCTCTCTGGAAACAAAATGAGTGCCATTAGCTGTACATGTGAGCCTTCTGGGGTTTCTCTGTTGTCACCCACACAAAATAGACCTGCTGACTGGGTACCATACCCTCACACTAAAATCTGGGGTGCTCTTAGCGAGCATCCCTACTTAGAGTCTGCGTCCCTACCTGCATCTCTCCGGAAACCTTAACTACTGATGAAGCACAGACCTGTAACAACTCCTTCAAAGGAAAAATCTTARTTTCTGGGAGTTCAGGACTTGTTTGGCCTCATTAGTTTAATTTTAGGTTTTCTTTATTTTCTAATGATCCTAAACGTTTGGGCTGATGGATGCTGGAATTGAAAATTAGTAGGAAAAAATGCTTGCTTTTTACTGAGAATTTTCAATAAATCAGGCTGTGCTCTGTCATTAAGTCCATAAGATTTTGCAAACACCACTATGCCCCAGAAGTTGCAGCATAAACTCAGAAACTAATATACACGTATTCTTCATATCCTTTTCAAAAAGCACTCTGTAGTGATTTGCTAGGGCAGAAGCATGTCACCTTTTTTTCTGAATTGGAGGGCTGGCAATTTTGAAGCTGTTGTAAGGTTTACTGGTAAAATAATGTTATAAATTGACAGAACTGAAGTTAATCTCTTTCTCATTATGGCACATTCCTCTGCATTCTTTCAGACTCCCCTTGCCCAGTCTCCCTTTCTTTCCTGCAGACTTTTGGAAACCTGTCTGAGCTAACTGTCATTGACTGAGCGGGTCGCTAGTACATCGTAGGAGGCCTTCGCTCCACATGTGTTGTGAACTCGTTTGTAGCTTTCAGAGATAGAAGGAATTCCATTTTTAAACCTTGTGCCTGGAATGTATGGCTTGAGGAGGCAGACATTTTGGTAATCTGAGTGTTGTAAACACAGCTTTGAGTTATGTATCTTAATAGAAGCGGCAAAAGTAAGCTAGCCTTTTGCATTCAGAGAAATTCTTCCACATAGTCTCGGTGATGTCTTTTCTTCCTTTCAACTTCTGCTGGAGGTAGCAAAGCATCTGGTAGGGTTAACAAAATTACAGTTTTGTTTTGTTTTTTTCCAAAATGGAAATTAAACCAGCATACACTCCCGATCGGTCTCCGCTTTTATTAGTGCATCTGGTTCTGGGCACCCATCCCCAGAAGGAAATAAATGTAATTGGAGTGCGTTCAAGAAACAACAAAATGCTGAGAAGTTGTAAAGCTTGATTTCTAAGATAAAAACTTAAAAAAGAAAAAAGTTAAATATGTACAGTGAGCCTGAGTGACAGCAGAGGGGAGGAAGGTTTTGATAGCGATCTACAATTTTGAGGGGTGTGAACACCAACAAAGTGAAAAATTACTTAGGGTGGTTCAAGAAGGTATAATTAGATGTAATGAAATTAAATGAACAATATGTAAACTTGAGCTGAATGTTACAGTAAAACAACATGAGCAGTGAGATGTATAGATTTATTATTTATCTGTATTGAGTTAGTACTGGGGAATCCCAGTCAGGGATCAAGTGCTTCTTTTCCTGTAGAAACATGAAACACGAGGAAAAGAAATGCAATCCCTCTCTTGAGTAATAAATGAGAAGCTTGACTGGGTGGTATATAAGGAATAAACTGAAACTGGTGGGATGTGGAGTAGAGACACTAAAAGGTCTTCTGAGTCTTTTTTGGTCTTACTGGCTGGCTGTTGGACCATTTAGGATTATAAGAATGTAACTCTTATTTTGAAGATGCTTGTTATTTTCAGTCACTAATGTATGTAAATATTGCTTTGAATTGGAATAGCCTTACTACACGATTGCCAAGAGTTGGAGAAACTATCCTTGGACATAAGTTTTTCATTGGTTTTGGTGGGAAAGGAGCCAACCAGTGTGTCCAGTCTGCTCGACTTGGGGCCAAGACCTCACTGATCTGCAAGGTAAGCATTGACTTGCTCTTGGATTACAACTGAACCAAAAAGTTCATGCAAATTCCAGTAAACCTTTAGGTGACTTACAGAAAAGTTGTTGTGGTTTTTTTTTTTAATCCTTCTCTATAATTCCCTTTTCTTTTTGTTATTTCAGCTATAAATTTAAGCATGAAGGAGGCTGTTTTAAGCATGCTGCCAGAACCAAAGACTAGTTGGCTAGAGATTTGGCAGAAATTGCATATAAAGAAGTATTGCAAAACTTAGATTGATGTATCATGGAAAAGAGAATTGGAGAGAATTTGAGATGTTCAAAATTTAAATAATCTTGATTAGCCCCTCCTCTTTATGTTCCCCACTGTTACAACGATCAGGGCTTCATTGATAACATTCAGGTGCTAGGCAGTATAGTCAATCTGAAATTTACTTTGTAGGTGACAGACACTGACAAGCTAGTAACGAATTTGAGAAGGAATATAAAACTTTGTGCTTCAAGGATTAAATCATTATCTCATTACTTGATATTAGGATGAGATGTTCCCATCCAAATTCTAGAACCTTTGCATGCTTTGGGATTTTTTTGCCCACTTTTCTGAAACATCTGATATACAGCAGTTCTAAAGACTGGCTCACAGACCATTGGGCTTATTCAGCTTGGCAGATGCTATATTCTTACAATGCTTTTCTTTGATTTTAAACATTTGATTAAACGTAAGTTTTGAGTGATCATTACTAAGGTTAAGATCAAATTTTCTCTCTCTGTGGCCTCTGTGCTAACTGTAGATGAAACTTCAACTTGACTGGACGTACTTTGTTATTGCCATAGCTGGGGAGGATGCTAGATTTGTTGGATCATTGTCTGTCAGGGATTTTTTGAGAAGTACTGGAAACATCTCAAAGAAGCCTTTCTCACTGATTTTCCAATCCAATATTTAGGCTAAAGAATGATAGTTATAAATCTAAATTACACCTGCAAGCATTTCTTTGGGCTATTATCACTAGTTGTTCTACAGTGTGTGGGGTTTTTTATATTGGCAATGTTTGTGCTTCTGTAATATTGTGTATATTTGATTATCTTTGCATTCAAGAATGATCAGATTCAAGTACAAGATGAACTGGCAATGAATTTCCTGCTAACATTTCCTGCTAAATGTTAAAGGTTTTTTCCCACTGAAAGTGTGAATTTTGTTTTATTTTTTAATGATCTAGCCTTTGCTCAGTGCATACATGTTCCTGGAAACATTTGCATTCCTAATAAGATTTAGCAGTTACTATAATTTCTGATTACTTTCCAAGATCATATTTATATTATTTCAGTAAAACCTAGTCTTCTTTATTTCTTTCTTTCTGGTGTGTATTTATTGGAGAAAAGAAACAGCAGAGAATGACTAATAGCTATACATTTTGTATTTTTTTTATTTTAAAAGTTAATATTTACTTTTTAAATTAAAAATGCACCTCATAGCCTCACAAAATAGTCTCATCTCATAGCAGTACAGTCTTATACCTGCATAGGTCAATGGGATGTGGTATAAAGTGTCTTGCTGAATAAACTAAGAAGAGTCAGGCAATAATGAACCATTACAATTCAATTATTTTTACTTTAACAAGTCATCTTAAGTATTCAGTGGTTCTTAAAACCAAATTGCCCCTCACACACACTCTGTGCTCAGTACATGCTTATGTTTTGGTCATAATTCCCAATATTTTTTATCCAGTACAGGTGCAACAATGGCTTCTACAATCTGAAGTTCAAGGAATGGAATCAGTATTAGTACTAGGGGGACATTCTGCTGGAGTGTGGCATCCTCTTATAAGGACTGTAATTTAGACAGAGGATGACCTCAACAAGAGTAGAGGTAGACATCTCAGGCCAAGTGACAAGGCATTCTTCATACCTCTCATGCTACAAAAGAGAGCCAGTGACCCTCCGGTGAGGGTTTGAGAGAGGGAGTTGTGGAATGACTTACAGTTATGACTAGAGATGCCACAGAATGCTGTGGATTTTAATGTAAAATCCAAGTACTGACTTTGAGTAGTGGAAATGCAAACGGTGTTCTACTTTCTGCCTGGATGTCTCTGCAAGTGGCTGCAGTTACTCTGTGTTATCAATATGTATCACAGTATCAGTCTTAAACTCCCCTTCTCGTATTTGCTCAGTATAGTAAAACAATGTGTTGATGGAATAGTTGCCACTTCAAAAAGACAAGACAGACAATTGTTCAGAGAAATGTAAAGGATTACTGTCAGGGAACTAAAGGATCTAAGCAAATAAATTAATTGCTTGTGCTCACACAAGAACCCTGTTGCAGTACTGAAAAATGCACAGTGATCTTGAGAGTCCAAACTCCCCAAACTTTTTTTGTTTTTTGTAGTGGCCATTACCAAAAAAATCTGTTAAACATCCTAGATTAAGATGGTGGAGGGATGTTGGTCTGAAAGATGTTGTATGTGCTGAAAAAAGTCCTGTTTTACTTCTGACACACAATTTGGAATGATCCTCACTGGACATTGATGTCACTAGCCTGMTATTGCATATACTAAATTCTACTTAAGCCTCAGCTGCACTTGATTCCTACTTAGAAATAGGAAGTGCTGTATTGCCACACTGTGTAACCTCTCTCTTTAGATGATCTGTAAGCCAAATTGAAGTTGAAGTGCTGTAAGCCTGAATCCTCACTTCATTATAAGAACATAGCTATATGTCAGATGCAGCCCAGAATATGATGGATATCTTCAATTGTTTTTTCCTTTTGTATTACTGTCTTATACTTGTCTTTAGTACCTGTTTAATTCCCCAATGAAGAAAAAGAGTAAAGACTCTCAGAAAACAAGAGCACGTAGAATAGATTAAACAAAAAATTGTTATCATGAGGTACATGTTTTTGTTGTAATTTATTTTCAGGTACAGATGAGTGTGATTCTCTAAGCTGCTAGAATTTTAGCTGCTATGATGCCAGCCAGCTCCCCTAGCTCCACATGGAAAACATGATAGTACGCAGGGAAAACCCAGAATGAAAAATACTGATGTAATTCCACTTATTCTAATATGCAAACTATGTAACCATAATGCTTGTACAAACGGCTGTTGTTGTTAAGAACTCAAGAACGAAAAAATGCTATTTCAGCACATACAACATTCTGTGGTCAGGAGACAAAGACATTTATTTTTTTGTTTACCCAATAGTCCATCTAGCAGGGTCTGTGCAAAAGCAGAAAATATTTAAAACAATGTTAGATAATTTGACATGGTCAATAAATATGCCTTTAATCTGAAACAAGTCTGATGCCCAATACTCTGTCTTCCTTGGGGGGAAAGCCTGAATGGAAAGATAAGCCCTTTAAACGCACTAGGATTAACTGGGTTGGATGCTGATGAACTAATATGGAAAAAAGTTTCCAGAGGAAAAGGACCTCCATGGAGACCCCTGCAAGGGCTTCCCTCCAGCACTGAGATGTCTTGCTGTGAGCAAAAGTACCACGGCTGATCTCAGTTGTGACGGTTGAACAGTAAGGGATGCCTGTCTGTTGGTTATGTAGGACCCAGAGCTGAAGGAAGGAAGTTTCAGTTGAGCTTTTGGAAAATGGTTATGAAATATTTCATTGCTGAAATAACTGAGCAAAGCTTGAGATTTGTTGTAAAGCTTTGTAGCGGTGAGGCAGGGAGAAGGTGATACCATCAGGCGGAAYGCATTCCAGTAATACAACTGTGAGGCTGCACAGATGAGCACGACAGGTTTAAATTGCAGATGGCTGCAGTCATCCAGCCTAAAGCAGTCGGAAGATGCAGCTTCTGACAACCTGCCCTGTCTGGCAAACTGGGAGTAGTCAGAGATACAGAAATATTCTAATATGTAAACAATGAATAACACGGTGACCAAAGTAAATGTTGTTGGGGTTTTTTTTTCCATGTACTAGAGGAATGTTACATCTGGTTAGACTGTTTCAACCTAAATCGCTGTCCTCCATTGGTAAAAGACTGTGACCACCCCTAATAATGCTTTAGAAAAATCCCTCATACATGTTGTAGGAAATGAAAGTATGTTTCAAAACATGGTTGTGCAATAGAATATGTGGGAGAAGGCTCATCCATTGGTGACACTTTAAATTTTAGAATTCTGAATCGCAGGGTTTGATTTCTGTGATCACTAGCCAGTACTCAGGCCTTCTCCGAGCTTTCTAAAGGACCGAGCTCATAAACAGACAAATTTCTAACAGCAGGCAAGAGAGGCAGCTGCTTTGTGCTTCCAGTAACTCAAATACAGCGTTAGCTATTTAGTGCTGTTTTATGAGAAGATGGATCATCAGTTAGGGCTCCTTGTGTAATTCCTTCGTTGTCTAGACCGTGACCAGGATCTTGATTTGGCTTCTAATCTGAAAGATGGCTTTTTTTCTCCTGCAAAAATACTTGCTGTAGCATTGGTCAGTCTTTGRTGCCACTCAAATAAAGAACTTGCTCTTGGAAGTAGGAGCATGCACTATGCGTTCTGAAGACATAGGCTAAAACAGGTGAATTAAGAGTTAAGTTGGCTTTATAAATATACTTTAAATGCTATTTTGACATTAAGCAAGTTATACCATTTTTTTTCTCCATATACTTCACCTCCTTTGTTCAGCTTGTGTGATGTAACAAAAAGAAATGTTTATTAATCTGAATAAACAGCAAGCAGAATTCTGTTCAGCTAAAAGAATTAGTGGAGCTGAAATTACAAGCTCTTTAACTTGCTGTTAGAAAAACGATAGAGCATAGCTTGACTCCTTAACTCAACTTGGTCTGCTCTTGCTGGATAAAACAAACAAAAAATGTTGAATTTGTAAACAGTACATTTAGTACTGAGAATTATAGAAATCAGCACTGCCATGTTTATCGTCACTTTTTAGGCCATAACCACAGTTTGGTATTTTTCTACCGAGGAAACTTGAGGTAGAAAATTCAAAATATGAACTGCAATTAAGAAGGACACTGGAGTTGCTGTAAATGCTTTCAATTCAAAGCTGAATAGTGATCCAGGAGTACCAGATTCAGTACACTTCCAGAAAACTTCAGTGTCAAGGGAACACAGTGGTTTTACGAGAATGAAACTTGACTATAGCAACATGGGTATAGGGAGGAATTTTGTAATAGAGGAATATAAAACTGCAGAACACTATTCCTATTGTTTATTAATACTATTAATACATTTTACTATTATTTATTAGTTTATTATTTGTTTATTAATTAGGCAAAGTGCTGCAAAACAAAAAGTGTTGAATTCAAATTACGTTAGACCATTCTGTTGTCTAGAGATGATCTATCCTCTCATCCTTCTGTAGAGAAAACCTATCCTTTTATCTTTTGTATAGGTCGGGAAGGATTCCTTTGGCAATGATTATGTTGAAAATTTGAAGAAGAATGGTATTTCTACAGGTAAAATTTTACTTTAAAGAAACCTTTTGTATTATTTTTAAGTTTTAAAAATTGGTAGTGGAGGATTTCTTATTTTATTGCCTTATTGGATATGTTTTACCATTAAGAACTATGAATAATTGTTTTGATGCAACTGGCGGAAATGAATGGATATAGGTGAGAATATGGGGACTTCGGAAATCAGCTCTACCACTAAAATAAAATGTAATGTTATTACCTCTAAATCTCAGATGATTACATCAGTGCAAGTCACCTGAAGATAACTTGCTGTTACGCAATTGTTTAGGCTGGCATTAGTGATGGTAATGCCTAGTGAGAAATTGAAAAATTCAGTCTGATTATTCATTCTCAATTTAATGTTGGGAGGGGAGGGACAGAGCGGAAATGCATTTGTCAACTCAGTACATTTCACCTTTATTTCATGAAATGACACGTGCAGTCATTTTAGAGGCTGCAGCCGATGTTTGTTAACACACATACATACAAGAATCAATGTTAAAAGGCTTTCGGGAAAAGGAAAAATTAAGCATTCACAATATTGTATTATCTTTGCACCTCTGTAACACTAATTCTCTTTCTTGTTTAAATGTATTATTGTGTGCTGCTTTACTACGTGATCACATTTTTGTCTACATGACTTTTGTCTCCTTCAGAGTGGGCAAGGATGGGCAAATGCAATCACTACGTGRTAATTCAATATTCTGTTTATCTTTTCTGTTTAATGTGCAACCACAAGCTTCATTTACTGCATTATTCAAATCCTGCTTTAAAGACAGAACTACCAGTATTTTGTGAGCTTTTTTATTATGCTTAACAGTATAGCATCTAAATATTTCACAAATGTATATACAGGTTTATTCGTTGCATATCTTCCAACTTACGCAAGAAACCAGGCAAGGATACCATAAAAACAGTGTCTGTTAGTGTAGAGTTCTAAATCTCTCTAAAGCATGCCTACCTCGTGAATAAAGTCTTTGATCATGTAAATAAAGCTATTATAATGCATAGCACTTAATGAAAATGTGTATTCCACAAGGAATCTTAAATCTCATGTTTTCTGATTTAAACGATTGATCTTGCAATCTTAACATAAAATTTTAAATAGTCTTTATAGCAGCAAAAGAAAAATGTAGGAAAAAAATTCAGAAATTCCATCATATTGCACTTCATTGATACCTAGATAGATCAGTTGAAAGGTTGGAACATTTAGGTCCAAGGTATCAATTTCTGCTGATTGAGTTAAAAATATCTCAGAATGGTATTAGACTATCATGCCCTAGTTGATCAGCCCTGGAGGAAGATAGGATGTACTGCTGGTGAGGCTGGTCCGAGATCCCAACTTGCATTCCAAGATTTGGAGGCAAGGGTGATTCAGTGTGCACAGACCTTTTTGCTTAGGACCATCTTATTTCAGTCCCTGGCTTTTTATCTCAGTTTAATCCTCGTCTAGCCTATCCCTGTGGTTATACATAAGGATACTGGGTACTGGATGAAAGTCCTTGCCATAATGCCAGTTCTGCCAACTTTCATATACTGGATCCTTGTCATATGCCTTCTTTGTTTACGTTGCTTTTCACCTTACATCACCTTGCCCCTTTTCCTTCCAATTCCAATGTTTCGTAATTTTCCCCTTTCCCAGCCTTCCTGTCTTCCACAACCTATCAGCTGCCAGTGCTGCTCAGACCATTTAGACCTTTATTGATGTGTTGCTCCCTCTCCCACATTTGAACTGGGTGGCTTGCTGCTCATGCTGCTTATTTTCTGAAGGAAGAGCATTGAGAGCACAGAAGTCGCAAGTTCTCTGCTTTCAATTCCAGTGTGCAGACCTAGCTCATGGTGAAAAGAAGCTATAATTGCAAGGAAAGTTCTGCTCTGACCCTTGTAACTGAGCTAGGTAAGGGTACCTCCAGGGCAAGTACCTGCAATACTTTAGCAAAATTGAGTGAGCGTGATGTTATGTGTTTTTTCAGCCTTGTTCAAATCTGAGCAGATTTTTAAATTGGCCACAAAAGGCACATCTTGAGAAAGAAGCCAACCTTTGCCCAGCATCAAGTCCATGTTCTAAAATGTTAGAACACCAGAGCTTCTTAAACAAAAGGTCACCAGAATTTGTCTCAAATAAAATAGTAGGTTTTTCTCAAATAGAGTTCTTGGGAAAGAAATCCTCAACTTTTTTGACAGTTTTCTACTACAGTTCTACCTAAAAAAACCCCACCTGTCATAGAAAGTTTCAGACCACTGGTTAATATTTGATAAATTTGCTCACAGCTCAAAACAGGTTCTTACAGTAGTAAATATGGAACAATCTTTATAATAGACAGTGCTGCCAGCCTCACTTATAGCTAATTTATATGAATAATAATCCAAAGAGGAAACATATAGCCTCAACACTGCCTTCATAGCACATGTTAATATTACTGCTGAAATGCAAATCTACAGAGAATTAAATGCTGTGTTGTTTTAATATTTTAGTTTTCTCCAGCCTTGACTCTATTGTTTTATTGGATAAAAGAAATACTTCCATGTAAGAGTAGAGTGCCTGAGAAGGCTGTAAAAATAACGTGCTTTCTCTAAAGCAGAGATGTAGCCAAATTAAAGAATGTTGGACTCGCATTTCTGTTTTGTGGGTGTAAATTAACACTTTTTGTTGTTGTTAGCTTCTCTGGCATTGTTGCACATGAAAGAGTAATTAGCATTTTTAAATTGCTGGAGGTTATGGGTTCATTTTATATTTAATTCAATTAAACTGCATCACATGCTATTGGTTGAAAGTAATGTATTGAACTAATGCATGCTGTAACTTTTCCCTTTCTTAGCATTTGTAGGTCAGACTACAGATGCTGCTACTGGAACTGCTTCAATAATTGTCAACAGTGAAGGTACATATTTCTACTCTGAATTGTCCTCTTTGTTCTGCCTCTACAGCCATAAAAGAAACCTTTGCCTTGTCACTGTTAATTGTGGAATTATTTTTTCTACATCTTTAATTTTTTTCATGATCTTATTCACACTTTGTTGCACTTCCTTTTATTACAGGCAGTGTTGTAGAATGAGGTGCCTAAAAGCAGCAGAATCAAATGCTTAGATTAGCAGTGTGATAGCCCTAATTCAATCAGCCAGCTGATCTATCTAGTTTTATATTGGCCAGAACACACAGTGTAGCAGACAGTTAAAGCTCTCCTTTTTCCCCACAACTTACCTTGCACTTTTACTATGAAGAAAAGGTTTGCTCCTCAGCACACTAAGTGAGTCATTATGCCCTGAATCAGGAAAAGGAATTGTCCTTAGTGTAAGTAGAAATATTTATGTTGATCTTGTAATATTACCACAATTCTTGATCCCAAGTTGCATCTGCAGTGATGAATACACAGTGAAATGTTTTTTCTGTGTTAATTTTCCTTAGCCTGGGCCTTTGCTCTCCTATTGCAGGGGAAGAAGAAAAGAATATTTGGCTTGTTTTCATATTCTTCTTCAAGATCGCAAAATTATCCTCTGAAAACTTTCTGTTTATCTTTTCCTCAAGCAAGTTGTGCTATTGAGAGCTCTTAAGAGAAGTACGTGTGTCTGGATCAAAATTTAAAGCTCAGGACCAACAATGTTTATGCAAACATAACAAATTAAGTGTGATTGGATTAGTTCACTTTCGGTGCAGCTAAGAGCCTTCATTTGAACAGTTGCCACAGCTTAGCTGACACATCAACTTAACAAGTTCCTATGTAACCTGATGGTAGTACATTGGGCTACAGCTCAAAATGGGAAAGGAAACATGACTATTCGCTCCAGGAGCAAACCTGGGAAGGAACTGTGACTAACGGCAAGTCTACACAGGAACATTCAGGAAAATTAGGCAAGTTAGTTGGAGATGTGAGTTTAATTTTCTCTGAGTAAGATTAATCAAAACCTTGCATGGCAGCTCTAATTCAGAAATAAGGTAGCTCTAATACATTGAATAAACTGGATACCTGCCTCTTACTTCCTTCTCCTCTTGGTTTGGGTCAGCAGGTAAATTACCACAGCAACTCTTAAGAACTTCTTTCTTATGCCACATACAGTCACTACTCTTGCCATTGTAAATGGGAGAGAGAGTGAGAATCCAGTAGCGTGCTCCCAGGCCTCAGTGTTTTGTACATGTAACCATGTTTTGCACTAGGTTTGCTGTGCAGAATAGTTCAATAAGAAGCAGTCTTATTACTTCCCCATTCATATGCATGGCCAACTAAAATAAACATGGTCTAAACTTGAATGAACAGGGGATGACCTGTTAAAATTATAACACCATGAATATTTCTGAAGGATAAGGAGCAAAACCATCTTGTGGATCTAAAACCTTTATAAGCACCAGGAAAGGGAAACTGATTGTTCAGTGCCGTGAGGTCCACAGTGTTAGTGTCAGCGTGAAGGGTCTCTGATAGTCTTGTGATGAATGCAGTGAGATGAATAATGCATAATGTCATGCAGTTTGTTTCTTTCAGAAACTAAAAAATCCTAAATTAAGTTACCACTGGCCTCAGATTTCACTTAAAATGTAGCAGAAGAGCAAACCTGGTCAGAACTATGCTGTAAAGCAAACAGATGCACAGAATTGGTAATGGTTCTGGTTGTTACTTCTCTTTAAAACCATCTGGCGCCTGAATTGAGTACATTGCAATAAAGTAGCAGTATTTATGTGCTTTGCTGTTGCAAGAGACACTTTTTTTTTTTTTCCTGTAGAAACCTGGCTGATTTGACCTAAACAGGTTTTACAGCACTTTTCAAAGGGCTTGTCTACACATGCATGTTTTACCGCAGTAGTTGTGCTGGCATAGCTGAAACACCACAGCATTCAATGCACTGAAAAAAAAGCAGTTTCTGCTAGTTCAAATTATACCTAAAAGGGAAGCATTTGAAGTTGGGGGTGATGGTGTTTTTTGTTAAGACCACAAGGGACAAATAAAAAACATAAAAATACATATCATGTCTTTAAATCACCAAGTTTTAATTGCTGTATTTTCACACACCTAACCTGCACTTCATCTTACCAATTCTTTACAAGTACCGATACTTGGGAAAAATACCAACTCCAGTYAACTGAGTAAAATCACAGGCAGAAGTAGGAGAAATACTCACGTAGAGGGAGCAGGCTATGATGAGTGAGTGAAGGCAGAGGAAAAGAAAGCTGCAGAGAGCAGAGTCAGAGGAGGCTCCGAGGTAGAATTTCCCTGATGTTACCTGTGTCTATCTAGCTGGTGCTACTGAATTTCTGGGAAGATTTTTACTGGTTACTAAATTGCACAGCTATATATAACTCATTGGTTGTTGTAATTGGCAACGTACTAAAAATTTGAAAATTATCAGGCACATTTGATATTCTCAAAGTTGCATCATATTCTGGGACAATACAGTGTAGTTTCAATAAAAGATAGAGAGGTTAAATCCCTGCTGTAGTGCAAAATGGTGGAGAGATGCTTAACAATTTTATAGTGCTGCACTGGAAAACGTGCAGCCCAGAGATGCTGCAAAGGTTCCCTCTGGGCTGGCCTCAGAAATCTGTGCAGAAATCTTTTTCTGGAACTTTGTATTCCTTTCAGTTGTTCTCTTTCATGCGACTGCCTCTTCAGATAGGTTTTCACTAAAGATAAGCTTCAGTTTACCAGGACCCTGTACACTTTGAATCTGTACTTTCTCTCTTAAGAAGAAAAGCTGGTACATCCAGCTGCTTTTCTTAACACGTTTTCTTTGAGGTGCATCGCACCACTTTGAACCCCAGTTTTTGTTTCCCCTTTCAGCCTGCCTTCTTTCCACTAGCTTTGTCACTTATTACACCTTCTGCTAACAGTGTGCTATTGAATAGTAAGATTTGAATGGTTTATTGAATGGTAAGAACTCCATAAAGTGATGATGTGTGTTGTACTTTTACGTCATACATAGGGAGGAAATAAACCTCTTTATGGATAATTTTTTACATGATTACCTGTAAAGTTTATTGCAGCTTTGTCCATATCTGGTACTGACAGTTGACGGCGTCATTAAGCTGGCCTGACTGGACCAGTAGTTTGAACCAGTCTGACAACTTCCGTGTTCATAGCAAAAATTCAGTGGAGGGACAACAGAGGTTGGCAGGTCGTGATTAAAGTGCTCTTGATTATTGCAAGTTAGGACTTAAAGCTCACCTACACAGAACACTCTGAGATAACCCTCACTTGAGATAGGCATTGTGCTGACTTTACGATAAAGTTATTAATCATTCATGAACAGTGAATAGGCATTATTCACTCACTGTAAGTGAGTGTAACTTCAGTGCCAAACCACTACTAGTACAAAAACATTCAAAATATATATTTAGATAAGGCTAAATAAGCAAAGCAAACTTATAATACATATGCCAGCTTGTTTGAATTATACTTTCCAAAGAGAAAATCTTTGGTTTGGATCTTCAAGGTTATTAAGAAATAACATGAATTTTTATAGAATTTCTATGTATTGACATTCATCATGAACTTGAATGTTTTGCGTACAAGACTATTCAGTGCTCCTACCAAGTAATTGCGTAGAAATTATGATACCATGACACACCCAAAACTTGCCCTCATATTCATGAACATTCGTGATTTGGCAGCAAATGTTTTTCTTGTAACATTCTTTTCTGGTCACAAATATCATCTTTTTTCCCTATGAATTATTATGCAGAAGCTCTGCAACTATTGTTATGATTGCATTGTTCGAAATTTTGGTGAGTTCTAAGCACTACTGATGGCTTTTAGGCTCGTCATCCCGTTTTAAAAAGTGAGGATTATTGCAATGTGGTATTTACTGCTTTGCCTTTGATTTTTCCGCTGGCATTTCTCATCTGGTGGGATCTATAAAATGACACTTGTAAAAAAATCTAGCTTGAGTTACCCATCTTTCTAAGAAGTGACAGTAGCAGGTTTAGAAGCCCAGCTGAGGTCAGTATTTACATATGCAGCATTCATGCTGTTTTAAGTATTGATTGGACCCAATCCCCATCTGGTGTAAGCTTGCACAAGTTTATCAGCTTCATTTAGCTGTTCTAGCTTATAGCAACTGTGAATGTGGCCCTTAATATTTTAGCTGATGTCTGCAAAACTTAAAATTATATAGATGCTCCCATGAAAACTGAGAATTTTTAGTCTAAGTAATGATATGTTAGAATTAACTGTAATGCAGTAAGTATATTTTTCTCGTTCTTAGTGYGGGCAACATTTTACCTCACTTGAGCTGATTCAAAGTTAGGTGTACGGTTTAAGGCTTCACCTAGAGTTAACAGAGATTCATAGGCATTTCCAGACAACAGTTTATCTCCTCCTCAGACAGATATCTAAGATATGTAAGATTAAAAAAACTCTGAAAATACTTGTGTCTCCTCCTTGTTGAAGGAACATAGGAAACTAATTTTTAAAATTTTTTTTTTCTTAGAATTAGAATTAGAATTTTTTTTCKTAGAATTTTCTAGAATGTAGAATTTTTTTGAAAACTTTAAAAATTAGTTGATGTTGGACAAGATGAATCCCACCCCTCTTAGCCATCTGTCTTTAACTCTGTTGTCCCTGGTGCTGATTTCCCATCTGACTTCACTGGCAAGAAATAACTGCTTTCAACAAAATGGTTGCTGGTAATACAAAATTCTGGTATTAATTGTGAGTGCATGGGTCCAGATTCTGCTTTCATGCACGCTATTGTAAGTTTGTGGTGGCTGCTGTCGTTCACAGTTAGTGGGATATATGTAGCTAAGAACAGAATGCGGCTTTTTCTCTAAAGCTTGGGTTAAGTCCCCCCAGACTGTTACACCGCAGCAGGTACTGCATTTCCCTGGCAGGTTTGAAAGCAGACTTTAAGTCTCTGACCTTTTGTAGTTACAAAGAAAAGCTTCTGACTGTGATCCAGTGCAGCATGGCCTACCTTGAATTTGCACATATGGGTTTAAGCAAACAGCCTTCCTTATCGCCTTGGGCCATTAGCTCTAAAGTCTAATAATAATAATATACATGTCAGTACAGCTAAATAGTTCAGCAAGATAATGCAGCAAGACATGTGGATAGAGTCTGAGATTCTAGGTAGCACAGAGTCCAGGCAGAAATGGAATATATTTTTGTTCCACTGATTCCCTGCCTTTTACTGTTTGCACTGCTGCACCCTATGAGCTTTCCAAATATATCCTTGGCAGAATAGGTGAAATTTGCCTTTGAATGTTTCCTCAACAGGATTCAGATATCTTTGATAGCATTTACTTGTTGCAGAAGGTTTTTTCTTTTTTTTTTTTAATCCGAGATGCCCATCATTGTCTGTTGAAAAGCAGGGCGTTGGCTTTAAATGCTGAGGTTTTGCTTTTCATATGCAGCTGTTCTGTACCAAACCATTGACAGCAGAATTGCTTTGGAAAGCTTGGGCCCCTCCCTCTGAGATCACTATATTATTCTTTCCATTGTCCTGCTTTCTTTTCAGAACATATTTAGGGAGACAAGCTTTGCACTTTTCTTATTGAAAGGACTTTGAAGTCGCATTCAACAAAAATAATGTATTTAAAAACATAAATATTTATTTACAGAGTAATTCAGTTCATTACAGAATTGGTAGCCTTTAATGATTGGCAGTCCATAAAGGAATCTTCAGCGGGGGCAGGCTGAGCCTGTAAATCAAGGAACAACTGACTTATTGAATTTAATACCCGAGTGATTAATAATAAATTTTAATTTGAAGGCACCCATGCCTGAAGGTCTCTAGGTGTTGTAACAGAGATTAAAAAAAGAAAGAATGAATGAAAGAAACTGCAATAAAAGAAGGCAACTTGCATGTCTGAAGAAAAACAAAAGAATATTTGGAACCTACGTAAACGAACCTCCTCACCTAGCGAAAACAAACTACAAGAATGAAAAGGATCTTAGACGTGCTTTGAGATACTGCTGTGCTTCCGCACATATAACTTTGCTTAGACCATTCTACTGGCCAGCTTTAAGTGCAGAAGAATCTGTCAGCCACCTTCTTTACTCACTCCTGATAAATCTTTCCTTAGACATAGGCATTACCTTTCTGGGTTTTGGTGGCAAGCTGATTCTGGTTTTCATGATAGTTAGGGGCCCTAACTTGAAGTGTCGCAGGTAAATGGAGCAAGCCTGCTCTGAAATCTAAAGAACATGCATAATTTTCATAGCTGTGTGAAATATTCTCTGTTTCCAGCTGATGGGAAAATTACAATTTTTGTGGCATTTTTGGCATATGAACTCAGTAATCACATTGATGCTTTTCTCTTCCAAGTGCTACTGGAATATTTTAGGAAAATGCAAATATCAGTCTTAGTGTATGCCTCCCATCTCCACTGTGACTAGTACAGTGCTTCTTTAGAGTTCATAGAAAACACCAAAATAAGACTGGGAAAAGCCCATACATAACTTTTCCCAAAGAAATATACACTGCATTTGTTGTGCGGTGTAGCATTCATTAGTCCATTGATCTTTTTTATTATCTTCTGAAATCTTTGCATATTTCAAAATGTCAGCAATGCGTACATTTTTAGTGGGGGTTTTTTGGAAAAAGCAAATTGAAATCCTCGTCTGAAATGTGTTGTAAAAAAGCAAAGAATTTTTTTATGTACTTCATTGCAAAAGTTAATGTAAAAACCACAATATCTTCTCTTTAGGACAGAATGTTATTGTCATAGTCCCAGGAGCCAACCTGCTTTTAAATTTTGAAGACCTGAAGAGGGCTTCTGATGTCATCCATAAAGCCAAAGTGGTTGTTTGCCAGCTAGAAATAACACCTGCTGTTTCTCTTGAAGCTCTGAAAATGGCACGTGCCAGTGGAGGTAATTTAACATAAGCCATTCTGTCTCCCTCATTTGTGAGGCATGAAAAATATTCTTTATCGTGCTTTCTAAATAAAGATCCTGTGGTCTTTTTTGGTTTCTGTCATACTAGKTTTATTTAGAAATGAAACAATAGCCGACAAATTCATGCTACGCTAATGAAAACTGAATTAAGTTTTAAAATTTTGCAGTGTTTACCTTGAATGGCAAATAAACCCATACTCTTATGATCTCCCCGTATATGTCTGGTGCTGCCTTTCCTCCTATTTTCATGCTGTGACTAAATACAGTGTAATGTTGTTAGGTCAGGAACTATGGGCCTGACTCTGGTATTATTCCAGAGCAGAACAAGCATAATGAACACAAGTCAGTAAAGTTCCACACACAATAAAGTGAATGAAATGACCTCAAAAACAGACTTATGCCCTTGTTCTCCCAGCGTAGCAGTGGGTATGGCTGTGGTTTTCTATATAGAAGTTAACATCCTTAAAGTAAAATAAAAATGCTTTTTCTTCTTAACCAAAAATTCTTAGACTGTGACTTGGCATGCTGCCATTGAATAGACAGAGTCATGGTCTGTGAAATTATTAGTAAATTGTTACTGTGCTCTACTTCTAAATGTAGGCCATTGTTCCTTCAGTGTAGCATATAGGTAGATAAAAGCTGACATTTTGCTTGAACAGGATGGGGTTTCACTACCGACATGATGTTTTTTTTGTTTAAGAGCCTGTAGTGCTTTCAGTTACTCAAGCACAATTACCGCTCTGTTTGAACACTAAGTAAATAATGATGCAAGTGGGGCATCTATATGAGATTAAAAATATGTTCTCGTCTATCCGGAAGATAAGACTGGGAGGGACAGCGCATAGTATGGTCAATCACGCAGCAGGTCAGGGATGGAACTGGGATCAGAACTAACTGGTTCCTTGCAGCTGGCCCCAGGCTTGCTCCAGTAGATCATAGCACGTTGGGATTGTTGACTCCTCAGTCCTCCTTCTGCGCTGAGGTCTGTTGTGCACCTGTTGTGATCACTAGTGTTCATGCTCTAGTGAAGACGTCAGATATAGCAGAACTTTATGCATCGTGTTCATGTATTTTGTGCTGATTTAAGCAGCTATGTTAGATGTGAGGCTGGGAGAGAGTGGCTTCGAAACTGTGGTGGTAATAGTCATAAACTTTATAAACAGAACTGTGCATGGGGAAAAATTATTTTGACTTGTGTTTGAAATGTCAAAACTGGGCTCATGCATATCTAAATAAAAATTAAAAACTTCAGTTAACTGAGTAGCACCTGGGATGCCTAAAATGTAGGGCAGGGGGGAACAGAGCTTAGTATATTTTTTCATTATAGTTTATGAAAATGGATAAAAGCATTCTTAATCTAGTGGTTGATGGACTGTATTTGAGTCATGARTCAATATCCATGACTTATTTTGTCTACTTCTAACTCTATGCATAATTTTGGTAAAGTTGCTTCACACTTCTGTCACCCCCTTACAGCAAGATGCCAGCCTGTGACAGAAGAAAAGATAGGATTTTTTTTAAAGGCAATTAAAAAAAAAMCAAACCTGATACCTGGAACAGACACGCAAGCATTTAGCAACTGTAGACAGCACAATATAGCGAGAAAATATAGGAGTTAACTGTGGGCCAGCCATAGTTCTGCGCTGTCAGTCTGCTATCATTGTGCAGCTCTCGTATCAGGAAAGCTTTGATTGCTTCTTCTTTGAAGCAGTAGGCTTGTTCAAATGTTCAAATGTCATGTGCAGTCAAATCTAAGTAAACAGCTGAGTTTGTAGCACTGTAAAAATCTATCCTTAGCCAACTGTAAATTGTTAATGCAATTTCCCTTCCTTTAGCCTGCAATCATGTATAATGCAGTACTGCATGTTAGGATGTGCACTAGACTATTTTTGTTTAAAACAGATGCATACCCAGATGCTTCAAACCTCTGTTTCAAGGTTTTTTTGCTTTTCTTCATTCTTGCTGAAAGAAATAAACAATAAGATGGAGAAAGAATGTGGACACACAGGCAAGAACCCTTTACTTCTGTTCAGTGAACATCATCTAGATCTGTAAGCTACAGAGGACATCTCACATTCTGACATCCTCTCATTGTGATGCTGATTGTTAAAGATCTTGTGACAATCTTGGGGAGAAGGAAGGAAGGGAGGAGGAAGGAAGAAAGAAAGAAAGGAAAGAAGGAAGGGTTGTGAATAATTATATGAAGTGGGTATAAATTGTAGTGGAAATCTGACTGGAAAACTGTAGGTTTTTAATGGCAACATGTTGTGAAGCTGCTGCTGCTTCCAAAAGGGTGACCACTTCATTGATGGGCAAAATGTTATTGTATATCAACGTCTGTAAAGCAGTTTTCGGGCATCTGTAATGACAGATTCTATAAAGGATGGCTAATAATGTCCAGCCTATTAATATTGCAGTGAAGAATGAAAATGTATCATAACCAGGGCTGTAAGCAGCCTCAAGGTTGCATATAACTTGCAAGTAAAGGGTCTGTTTTTCAGGTGTTTCAACTTTCTAATCACGGGCTCCAGTTTTTCATAACAGCTGTTTGTCTGTGGTTAAATTCTTTGTAAAATTTCTGCTAAAGCATAGTGGCTGCAGAAACCAAGCAACAGGAAAATGCCTCCCGCCCTGCCCCATTTGAAGTATGAATACTGGCTACCTTAAAATTTACTTAAGACTTGATAGCAAGGGAGCTTTCTTTTTAAGATAAGCCTTTACAACAGTATGGAAATCTGCCTGATTTTTACTGTGTTATATGCCTTTGGAAAATAACTGCCTTTCACATAGACTTGAGAAATTGTTAGAGCTTCACAGCTAGCTTGCCCTGGGAGTCTGTCCATACAGGCAGTTGTCAATTTGGGCAGCATGACTTGCAGTGTAATGCCTGAATCTGGTTTTAGACAACTTCTTTTATACTGTTAAAGATCTCTTATAGGCCCAGGAAGTGCAGAGCAGGAGCTTGCTTGATTTGAGTACAGAAGAGAAAAAGCTGGTCGGGAATGGTGGGGAGGGAGAGTAGATTTCAGTCAAGGGAAGTGTAGGAGGGATTTGCTTGATCTTGAGGGTGGCAGAGGAAGAAGGAAGAGRGAAACTGAAAGCGGAACAAAATTGGAACGGAGAATAGGATTTATTGAATTGAGGTTGGAATATGGAGGTAGAGTCAGGGAGTAGGCTGTGAGTACTGGAAGTGGGAAAAAGAAAGCATAGGAGGCGAGCGTAAAGAGATATGATGTGATGAAAGTTGAGTGAAAAATGTTACTATTGCATAGTGCCTATGCAAGGAGACATAAAGAATGGACACTAGGTAAGAAGAATGGATCTTGGCAAAGGGAGAGAAGGAATTTGGGCAGAAAATAATTTGGTGTTCCTCAGGGGGTCCAAACAGATTACCCTGTTCACAAGCCATGCTCTTCTTCACAGCCTGAAAGAGAATCTTAGGGTTCCTCTATCTCCCCCCTGCTCAGCAAATATTAAATATGGGAGCAAACTAGTAGTAATGTATTACACCCTGTTCATGATGAGTCTGTATTACTTAAAACCCAAGTTGGAACACTTCCAGTGCTGCTCCTGACCCATGTATAAGTCGGTATGATACCACATGACAAAGTTTGTTTTCCAATATGTGCTGTTTGTTTGTTTTACCTAGGAAAGTATACCTTAAAGATTTGTGTTTAAAAATTTATTAAGGTTGCAATTCAGAAAATAGGAAATGCAAGAGTTAAGGTTGCCTGTGAAACCTTAATTTGTCTCCTTTCTGCATATGTATTATGTTGCAGTCTTTAATTATGTGATCACATGCTGTTTTTCAGTGGTATGTGATCATATAATTAAAGAGTTTATTATAATACGAACTGTATTGTAATAATATAAGGGAGCCAAATTAAGATTTCATTGGAAATCCTATACCTGGCATTTTCTGAGTAGAAGTCTCTGTCACTTTAATACTCTTTTTAATGAGGCAGGTAGAGAGGCATGATAAAGTTGTACAAAGGCTAAAACTTTCAGAGTGTTAATCAAAAAGGTCATCTTCTAAACTTCTTGGTACTCAGATTTAAGTCTTTGTTCATCTTTCTCTTTTAGGGCATTAACTGGGATTCAGAAGTGTTCAGGGTGTCTGAATATTACGTGCTATAGCTTAGGGTCTAAATATGCATTTAGGACTGAAAATTTAGGCATCCAAGTTGGAAGATTTGATCACTTACTATAAGGAATATTTCTAAAGTAAAAGAGTGTGCTTTATATAAAAATGATGGCCTTGTGGTTAAGACGCAGAAGTATTAATCATAAAATTGGCAAAGTGAGAAAGCAAATCTGCAGACTTCCTGTGCTAACAGTGAGTAAGTCACTTATACTGTCCTCATGACAAACCTTTTCTGCTGTTACACGGGGCCTTAGGCTACAGTTTAAGGTTAGGTTAACTAACATATTCTACCACGTGTTAAGTTTAGGTCTAGCTCTGCCAGATAGCATATTAAAAATATACAGTGCCTTGTCTACACTACAGTTTTATAATGTGGCAGTTTGAACAAGTTAGGTAACACATTCAGAAGCACGTTTAACTCCTTGTCTGGACATGCCCTTCATTACTCCATACCCCTGTTTCTTCATGTACAGAACACAGGTAACAACAACGAAAAAATTCTAGAAATAAATCAGTTCTTGTAAAACTCATTAAAATCCTGGAAGAAGCATCATCAGTTAAACAAATTGCATTACTGTCTAAGGCTTTTTTCCCTTTTTTTTTTGATTTAATAATTTCTTCGTTATTTTTTCTCTTAGTCTTCTGTCATGTTCCCATCATGACAGGTGCCTGCACATGAATTAGAAGGGAACTTTAATATAATAAACAAAACTTTTAGCAGTTCTATAAAATGAGGACACAGAAACTGGAGCCATTTGTGTGTTGTTAATAGTAAACATTGTGGGCTGTGAATTAACCACAATGGTGTTTCAGGTGATGGTTTATGAATCTAAAACACTAGAGATTTAGACTTTCCTTTTTTTTTTTTTTTTTCAGTAAAGACTTTATTTAATCCAGCTCCAGCCCTTGCTGACCTAGATCCACAATTTTATACCCATTCTGATATCTTCTGCTGCAATGAAACTGAGGTAATGGTCATATGTCATGTTAAAAAGGGAGTCTTAAACAGTAAAATTTCAGAGAGATTCTGTTCTCAGAAACGCAGCATAGGGAGCAGGAAAACTGAGGCATGCTCCTCTTACATATGACTTTTGGAGGTGGCAAGTTTGATCCCTGACCTAACGAGCAAAGAGGAGTATTCTAGAATACCTTTAGATTGCACTCAAAATTAAATTAATTGTTGGCAGTGGGAAAGTTGTGTCCAGCCTTCGTTCGTTACAAGTAGATGAGTAAAACAAATCCATAAAAGGACACTTTTAAAATGTTATCACTGAGGGGTAAATATTAAAATAGATCCTTGTCCTTTTTCTGCGGTCCCTTGATATGATTAGCAGGAATGTGCTAGCCATAGTGTTCTGACAGTTTTAAACTCACTTGCCAGGAGGTGATGCACGCATGCTGCACTTGATGGTAAATAGCAGCTTCATATGCCTCTTCCTGTCAGGTCTGTTTTCAGTGAATCTGTTTCTCTGGCCCTTCAGCTGTATGTTTTCCCTTTTTTTTTTCTCCTTTCCCTCTCTTTTCTAATTCAAGTGTGTTATTTCTCCCAAAGGAAATTATTTTTGTCACAAGAGACAAGTGCGTCTCATAAGGCCTTTGTTTAAATTTCCTATTTATTAGCATTATGCATGCTGTGTTCCTTCCCCTCACCCTCTCTTTATATAAACAGGAATGTGGGAGAAGCAACCTAGTGGATAGAAGCCATACCTTGATCATAGTTAAAGTTATCTCCAACAAACATGATTTCTGCAGTGAACATGATACCTTTGGGTGGAGAGGAGGGGGAAGAGCTAAGAGAAAAGCATGGCCCTGCTTACTTWTAGGATTTTTTGTTTGATGACAATGTCTGTCAGAGTAAGTTCTTCAAGACTCAATTACCCTTTTGAAATTTCTGTTAAAACCCATCACAAACCATATCAGAAGTTCTCAGTTCACGAGTCTTCTAGCATTTAAGGGTTGGTCTAAGTAACCCCAAAGGACATCTGAATTTTATTCTGGGGTGTTTCAGTATGTGTCTACCAAGTTCAGATACTCCAGAGCATTCAGGAATTAGCAAAATAGCAAGGTGGGAGATGCCACGGCTCCTCAGGTCTCTGGAAGGCAAAGTTTCCGGTGTGACTGGCAGCAATATCATTTGTGGCTCAGACACTGTCCAACAGCTGTCAGAACTCAGCTATATGTAATGAAGAGGATGCTAAGGCAAAGTATTTATTCTTGTTCAGGGGACCTGCAGGACACCCATATGGTGTTTTCATCATGCCTTCAGAGAGCACTTATGCCTGGACTATGCCCCTGGATTGGCTAAATGGTGCAATGGCACATATTTTGGGCTGAGAACACCCATACTCTCCCACCAATTTAGTAAATGTCAGTTGTTGTTTGCTTTTTTCATAATGTCACTAGTTACTTTTTTTTTTCCCAGCGAAAACTTATCCCCCATATGTTAGAAACAAAACTTCGTTTTTCATTACTTGTGTATTCCTGACTTTTCTCTCATTGCTCTTTGCAACACACATGTTAAAGTTTTCCCTTTGTTATACTTCATTGCTAGAGGACAGTCTTGAAAGAGACATTCTTTGAGAAGTTTAGCTTGCTGGAGCCAGGGTGTATTATTATTACCATCACATGGAGAAAAGAAAATTACTTCTATTTGGAGAACAAGAAATACAGGTGTATAATTATAATAGATCCCTGCTCATTCATCTACCTTTCCTGCAGAGCTGGGGCTACAGTTTGCATTCTTTTCTGCTATTTTCTTTTAAAAAGTAATTACCATTGGAAGATAGCTGGGATCACTGTATGCACAGTCAGACACAGAAATATGCTCTCTACTGTTGAGGAGGTTTATCTCTTCTGAATTTATGCAAATGGTAGACCTATGGAAGTTCCTGCCAGCCATATCATGGGAGCACAGATCCAAGTGTGGGAGTCCTACAGCATATTCTGAGAACAAGAATGGCACATAAATACCTTTGCTTTTAACAATAACCTTTTCATACTTTACAATGAAATCAATTACATTAGCACGACTGTAATAATCAATTATGTTTGATTTCATCCTCTCTGTGTGTGTTATTTGTTATTGAATTGATTTTCAGCGATGAACTATTGCCATTGTTCCTTTCTTTTTGCTGAGAAAAGAGGAAAAATGAAGCATTTGTTTTTCTTATGTCACAAGTTTGAAAGTTGTTTTTTTAGTAATTGTTATATATTCATATGCCATCTGTTTTCTGTTTTCTTTCATGACTTTCTTTACTTTCAGATCCCTGTAATGTATGCACTTGAGAAGTTTGATATAGAGATAAATGTTTACATACCCAAATAAAGGTTACCAGTCACGTCTCTGTATGGCACTTAAAAGCAATAAGTTAATTCTACAAATCTTAAAGATAATTCTAATTTTTTAAACTTTGTCTATTCAACCAACTACATCTGCATTTCCGTCATCTTCTTAAATCAAGAAGTACCTAATGACTTTGATGATCCAGAATATATATACTGGGAAAAGATCTTTTTATACTTTTCTTTTTATTTCCCTCAGTATCTACTAGCAGTCACAGTCAGAAAAGAGCGATTGGATAAGATGGACCTTTGTTCCGAGCCACTGTGGCCATTCTTTTTTTATGGATTTTTTGTATTATTATTATTCTCTATGGCCAAATTTGTTGAATGTGCTGCTTACAACTGCCTTCCTGAGATGTTCTGTTCCAGCTCCATTGCCCCTCCTACTTGGTATTTCTAAGTCTCAAAACTTCCTTCTAGCCAATATCCTATTTATGTTCCAGCCTTACCCATTTTGGGGACTTTTTATTTTTTATTTGGGACTTTTAGGTACTACCAGAAAAAAAAAGTGTATTCTGCTTTATCTTTACTAAGTCTTCTAAATAGTTAATAAATCATCTTGAGTTTAAAGATGAACTCTTTAAAGCTATCCAGTTCAACTGTTTCCAAAACATTCTTTTTAACACAGACGTATATGCTAAGACAAGATTAAATTTACACTTGTTTTCTTTACTGCTTGGTTTGTCATTTAAATTTACAAGTATTTATCACACAATTTTACAAAAATGTCCTTATCTTTCTTGTTCACCAAGAAACACCTTTAAATGATAAAATCCTGTGGTTTGTGGATGTTATGTGAGTGATATTTGTAACAGAAGATTATGTTAGCTGTAGAACAGAAAGCTAGCCATTTAGCTTACGACATCTCATACATTATGTGGAGTGTTTGTATCATTAAATATGAGAAAAAGGGGGTAGTCCTTGTGATTAGCTGAATTATTACTGAGTCAGAAGTTTATGTTATTTACTGCCATGAAGGTCAGCAGTTTTGATCTGCGATGCCTTTATCACAGAATAAAAGTTTAAAAATGTCAGCTGTAGTTTCAGACAGCCACGGGATGTCAGGTCCCAAACATGCAAGTATCAAATACAACATCACACTTTATATGCCATCCTTCATTAAATGCTTTTGGATTTAATGAAATCACATGCAGTATCTGGTATAACAGCACAGCTTGTTCTTATGGATTTATGTGCTAGAGAGAAGCAAACAAAATTATACTATCAGTGAATTATCTACCATTAGTTTGTCTAGAAGGCTCTTCACAAGCTGTTCTTTTCACTCTTGCTTGTTGCAATAATAATTTTTTTTTTATGTCTGACATTACTTTCTTTTTATGTGGTTCATGAACAAAAAAACTCTGAACAAATCTTGCAAGGTTATCAGTTCTTTCTTTGCTTAGCCTGTAGTTCAGTTTTATCTTTTCCCAGAAAGATCAAACTTGTTGAGACTAGTTTGTTAATTCCCAGATGTAGCACAGCCTAATCCCTGAGGTTTGTGCAGGAATGTGCTAGTTCTCCATTCCCTTAATTCTTCTAATGAAAAAGAAATGTATCCAATGTCATCTTAGTGAAAACCAACGGTTGTTCTTTTCAGTCATCTATAAATGTTGAAAAAGAGACAACCCTATACACGATGAGCTCTTTGGAATACTTACCATTTTTTTCCCACGTATTTGTGCAATTCCTTGCTGCAGTATGGCTCTAGGCACAACCACAATGTCAATACAGTTCATGTGTTGTTTTTCTTATTTAATGTGTGCATGCAATTACATAGCCCTGCAGGTTAGGAACCAAAATATATTGTACATCAGCGATTTCAATTTGGTCCTAAATGTTTTGAAGAACGGCTGCTTCCCCGTTCAAAGAATACTGAGGAGCCCTTCAGGTGAAGGAAAACTCCTAAATGGTTACAGCAAATGATTTAGTTTGTCAAGCTATTTTGAATGCAAAACTGGGAACTGCTTTCTACCTAATGTAAAATGGGTATCAGACTTCTGATCTAAATAAGAAAGGCCTAGCAAAGATTTAATTAAATGCTAACAGAATACTTTGGGGCTTCAGTGGTAGAAAGCAGTACAACTGAATATAAGTTAATTGCTAATTTTGTTAAATAAAGCTGCAAGATGTATAAAAATAATATGGAAAAATAGATACTGTCCTATTTAAGATACTATTTCCTTTAAGTGTTATTGTCTATTACTAGAGGCTAGATCATTTTTGGAAGAAATATTAATAATGGAAGTTCTTGTATGACAGTCAAGTCAAGACACAGTGTTGACTTTTACAAGATTCAGAGAATATCGAGTTTATAAAACTATATCTGGAGTCTTGGATTAGGACATTTAAGATACTGCTTATTAATATAGAGAGATTAATACTAGGGATAGTCTTTCTTAAGAAAAAATAATTGATATCTCTAGTAGTCAAAACAAAAATAGGTCCTTTAGAATTAAAAGATTCCAGAACATCTCTTGAATTTGCCTTTTCTGTTTTAAGTAATGGAAAGCTACTATTGCTCCATTACATAGGAGTTGCCAGCAATTCACAGTATATTTTAATTCCAACTTTGTTCTAAAACCCTTTTTATCAGTTGCTGGAAACTATGAAATTTCCCATATTTAGTCTAAAATGAAAGATGTTACTTTGGGGAGGGGAGGGAATAGCTTCAAGCCAATTCGCTTCAATCAGTTTTTAATTATTCTAGCACGATAATATTTCTGCCTGTATGTACGTAAAAATTTTATAATTTGAAACAACTGGAACTAGCTTGGCTTGTGGCCTGATCTTGCAATTGCTTATACACCAAATCTGTCTCACTACTTCTTTGGGACTGTTCACATGTGTTAGAATTAATGAGATTGAGTTCTTGTTCTGTCATTCTCAAAGAAATCTCCTAAGGTACAAGCCAAGTTTGTAGCTAACTGGCTTACTGTGTTTAAATATTTAAAATTAAAAATATTTGAAATCATCATATGTAGTTTTAGATGGGTTAGCCTTAAAACTGGCACAGTTTCCCTATTATTATTTGTTATTTCTGTTCCAGCAGTACCTGGCAATATTTGCAAAGTTGTTATTGTGCTAGGTGCACAAAAAGCAGTCCAAATGATGGACTGCTCCCCAGAGAATTAACACCTCTTGTTATTTCACCAATTTATATTTGCTGAAGATCATAGAAGTTGGGAAGAGACCTCTGGAGATCTCTAGTCCAACACCCTGGAAAAGCATGTCCAGTTTAGGTCAGATTGCTCACGGCTTTGTCCAGTCAAGTTTTGAATCTCCGAGGATGGAGATTGCACGACCTCTGGGCACCTGTTCCACTATTTTATCACCCTCGTGGTAAAAAAGCTTGTCCTAATACTGGAATTTCCCATGTTCCAGCTTGTGCCTGTTGTTTCTAGCCCTATCCCTGTGCACCTTCAAGAAAAGTCTGGCTCCATCTTCTCTATACCCACCCATTAAATTGCTGTAGACAGCAATTGGATCTTCCCTTAGCCTTGTGTTCTTAAGGCTGAACAAGCCCACTTCTCCCAGCCTCTTCTGGTATGTCCTGGTCTCTGGCCATCTGACTGTCTTGGTGGCCTTCCACTGGATTTATTGTAGTATGTCAGCGTCTTAACTTGTGCCAGGGATCCCAAAACTAGATACCATGCTGCAGATTTGATCTTGCAAATGCCAAGCAGAGGATCCAGAACATCTCCCTGAAAGTGGCTTTGTAAGCCATAGGCTGCCCCAAATGCAACATAGCTAGGAACACTTGGCAACGGTTCATATCATAGTTTCATTCTCACTTTTAGCCAGTGTAAACCAGTACTGCTGTTGAAAGAAGTTAATTGTTTTGSGTTGGCTTTGGGGGGTGGTGTGGGATTGGGGGTGGTGTTAATTTTAACACATATCTGCCTTGCAATCCAGTTTGTTTCCTGGCCACATAAATGGCTGTGCTGGCACAAGAGAATGGGCCATGTGGACAGGAGTGGAAGGGAAAAAAACAGGACCTTTTTTTTTCTGTAGCAGTGCTGGTTTGTGTCAGCTTACAGTTGCCACAGTCAAAAGAGACATGGAGAGCCAAGTGACATTAGTAAGGATTATGGCCAAGAGCCTTCATATCAGTTAAATTAAAAGCTTCAGTTAAATTTCTCTTCTACTTTTGTAAACAAAATAAAGAAAATTTTGTGTAGATTCATTATATAATATCCGTCATAGGTTTATTCTGACAGCAGTTTTGTGGAATGTCCTCTTGCTTTAATAGGTCCATTTAACTGAGGAGTTTTCTGAGACTAACTGCAGAAAAATAGAATTCTTAATTTGCTGCTCTTTTGTACAGTACTATGGCAAATGTCCACATTGGGCTTTTAGTATTGTTATTTGATTTTTTCTTTACATAACCATTAGTTATTTCCTTCAATTGTACCACAGTTTGTTTTTTAAATAAGATTCTACTGAAGGGAGGAACTTAAAAACTCACCACAGTATTTAACATCAGTTGACATTTACCGCAATCTCTAATTATTGGCACAGAATCTGTCTGGCTTCTGCTGCTTTTATGGTTCTTCCAGCTTGTTCCAGTGTTTTTTAGTTTTACCATCCTGCTGTAGATGAGTTAGATGATAGTGGTTTCAAGCAGTTGAAGATCTACTTTTATACAGACTCTGTCTGTTCAAAATAATTTTGTTTATTGGTATAAGCAGTGTAAAGATGAAAAGAAAGATTTCTGCAAAACCTTTCACATATCAGTCCCAGAACAATTCTTTCACTACCCAAGCAAAAAATCCTGTTGACTTGGGACACAGCAATCGCAAAGAGAGTACAAAGTTAGTGGTAAGCATGTAGCATGTGCGTTTAATTAGGAAGAATATTATATTTAAAGTACTTCATTTACCTTGCTTGTGAGCTTACAGAAGTGTAAATACTAGGTAAATAAACCCAACATAGATTTACTGTTGCTCTATCAAAACCAAATCCACTGTTGTCCTGGAGACTTTGCAGCATAGGTAAAATGTTTGGAATTATTGCCCATCATGAAGTACATTGGAAATTCAGTTAGCCAGTTTAATTCAAGGATTTGTGTTAATCCATTTTTATTCTTGTAACATGATGTGCTAGGTGTTCTGAATACAGGAATGCATATTTCCTGCTCCAGACATCTTAAAACTCATGACGAGACACAGACTCTTTAGATGCTTGAATATTAGCACAGAGTATATGTATATTTTAATGCTATTTATTATCTATCTTTAGTTTCTCCAAAGCCATTATTGGTGTATCGACTCCTTGCAAGCCTTGCAAGAAGGTTCATTCGAAAGGTTTTGTGAGATACTTTTTGAAACAAATTTTCTTATTTGAAAATACTTTTATAACCTTTTAAAAACTGAAATAGTTACTCATAATTTAAAGCTTACTGTATTCTTGTCTGGGATCAGTGTGGTTAAAAAAAGTAGTTTTAAATTGCGTGTACGCGTTAACCACACCTTGCCCCTGCAGTGCACAAGTTTACCCACCAAGGCCTGCCACGCCAGATTCTGCCTTGTAGCAATCAGATCAACAACGCTTGAAATCATTTGTGCATTTGTCTAAGTAGGGACTGCAGAACTTGGTCCTGTAAGTTTGAAAATTAAAACCGGTAAGTACTCTGCTAATGGCACTATGAACTCTAGCGAGTGTGTTGGCATAATCTGGCCCTTCAGAGCCCAAGGGTGGCTTCTCTCTCCTGGGTCAGGCTGAAACGCAGGAAATGACAGCGGCGAGCAGCGGGCGCTGACTCACAGCTGGGGGCGGTTTGCTTTGGGATGGCTGTAGTAGTTCTGTCCCCAGCTGTCTGCCCTCCCGCTCTTTACTACAGGCAGGGCCTGTGCTTCGTGGAGCAGTTGTTTAGTCACGATAGCTTACAGTCCGTTATATCAAGAAGTATGTGCACTGAATTCAAGTTTCAGTAATGCAGAGGAAGGTAGTTTGAAATATCTCAGCAGCTGTTTCCCAAGAAGCTGAGCTGCCCATGCAGCAGAGGTCAGGACGTGTAGCTGGTGAATAGGTTCCAAAGTAAGTTTTCCACTGAAAATAAGCCCTAAGAGTGTGGAAGCTATGCCCAGTTACTAGGCAGTTATCTGAAAATACGTCAGACTGCATTTTTCAGGTTCTAGCAGCAGCCTTGTAGTGCAAGATAAAGTAGGACTTCCCTCTTCTCAGGCAAACAGGACAAGATTTAGTAAAGACAGCAAAATACAATATGCCAGTTTACTTACAATTGAAGGCATACTGTATTATGCAGGAGTACTGCCTGCTAGACTGCTTCAGATAAAACACACTGTACTTTCTCTTCCCTTTCTTCCTGTTTCATTCGTGCTCTCTTCCCCGCCAAAAGAAAAGGAAAAAGTACATGACATTTGACAATGCTATGCCATCAAGAAAATGTATGAAGTGGCGAAAAGGATGCTTGATTCTGGAGTCTTCCTTGCAGATTTTTGGGAAATTTTGCTCTTAGTTGGGTGGAACTAGAAGAGATTAATTTTAAGAGCCAACTGGGAGAAGTTGACTTAAGGTCACCATCTGTTGGAAGAAGAGTTTATCTGTGTTTGTACAGAGCCAACACAGAAGAGTCTCAGTTTTGACAGAGGCCTATGGACATGGCCATAACACAAATACATAATAATCTTATAACGGGCCTTTGCCCAAAGAGGGCTTCAGATAACTTTTAGGTATTCTTATCTAAAAATATATATTAAAGTAAACAGAGCAGTCAAAGTTGAGCAATTATTTTTTTTTCCTTGAAGAGATTTTCTCTTGTGATTTCTCTCTAGCTGAACACTGAGAATTTAAAAAAGAATTTGAAAAGTTTCTCACTCAGTGATAAATATCCCCCAACAGTAGTGACAGAGTTGCCATGTAACATTTTTCACATTAGACCACAAAATGCTTTTGCCGAGGCTGTGTCCATTTCACAGATGAAGAAACTGAGACACGTGGGAGAAATGTGATTTTACTAAGGGTTGCATGCCAGGCAAGTCATAGAAACTGGAACAGAACCCATGCCTCCTGCATCTCTGCCTAGGCTGCTCTCCATTAGTCTGCTGTGCCTGAAGTACACACTGATTTCAAACGGGGAGCAAGACATAGCCGAATATCAGCATAGGAAGTGGTTTCATGATCATCCTATAATACACATTTTAAAAAGATATTAAATACTGTTTTCAAATGCAACTGTTGTCCAAAAATGAATGCTGTCAGATTATGATTTTCTTTTGCGTGGGTTATTTTCCAGGCAGAAATTTTAACGGGCATCCCAGTTGGCAACCTTGAAGATGCTGAAAAGGTGGGACACATGCTGTTAGAAAGAGGGTGTAAGCTCGTAATTGTTACTCTTGGAGCAGAAGGCTGCATGATGATATCAGTAGAAGAACCCATTCCAAAGCACGTTCCTGCTGGGAAGGTCAGGGCTGTGGACACTACGGTACGTTTTTGTGGTTTAACTGTCTTGCTTTGGAAAAGACTGCTTAAGCACTAAGGGAAAGCAATGACTAATCAGCCAAATCCTTGGGCACTAGCACAAAGGCTAATTTATGATGTGAAATTGATATCTTGCTTCCAGCCTCTCATATATTAAATGTCAGTTCACTTGAGTTTTATAGTCTGTATTGTAGATGTGCTAGAATTATTATACATACTGATAGTATCTTCATGTTCCTCCTTTACTGAAGTCACTACCTGTCTGTGACTGTAATGTGTGATGCCAGTGGCTTGAGCTGCAGTCCTGTTTTTTCACCTTTGGCCAGTCATATAATTCATCTCGTCCAGAACTCAAATGCAGGGGGAGAAAGGAGATACTACTGCCCTCACAGTCTCAAGCTGATTTTCTGACACAAGCATGAACTGTTTACCAAGTCTAGCATAAGGTGCATCAAAGACATAACTTCTACAGAATATAGTGGAAAAAAAACAAAAAAGTCTTGCTGCTTCATGACGACTATTTTATGATGATAGGTAAGGGATACTTGGTCAGAGGCATTTTAGTCTTTGACATCAGGGTATTTCTTTTACTTCCTGCTCAGAATTAAATGCACAAAGCATACTCTAATAGACCTCTAAATACAATACCCCCAGCAAAAAATAAAAACAGGACAGGCAATAGTTAAGATAGCATTGCTATGAAAACCTTACCACATTGCACATATGGGGCTATTTTGTGTTCCTAGTATTATCTGACATAAATCCAAAATAATTCCAGTGGAGTTACTGAGAGCAGAGCGGGTCACGTTGTATGTACTAACTATACATTTAAATGCCTGTTATAATAACGTCATATTACATATGTTCTGTTACAATAGTTCATTAAAATCCTGGAGATTTTACCATCTGGTGCATTCCATATCTGAATTGAATTAATAATAACTAATTCTTGTGGCATGTTTTTTTATCCATGGACCTCATACTGCTTCACAAAGAAGGAAAGCAACTGCTTGAAAGATGGGGAAACAGAAGCATAGGGAACTGAAATTACCTAGCTCAGTAGCGTGCAGTGGCAGAGCTAGGAGTAAAGTCACTTCTTCTAAATCAGAAGATCACTCATAGATTTGGACTGTGATGTGCTGATACTGTGGAAGGCTTTGTTTCACTATTAAATTTAATCCTTTTCAATTTAACTCTGAGATAGAGATACTTTGGCTTTGTTTTCCTCTTTTGCCCCTTTGTCATTTAGAAGTTTGACCTCAAGTTAGTGCTGATTTTGGAATGTCCTAAAGTTCTGGTTAAGGGAGGCATCACTGTACTGTACTGCGCATAAGGTACTTGGTAGGGGACTACAGACACCTAACTGCCTCTGCCTGCTTTTAGCCCAGAATTAGAAGTGCCAAGGGAGTGAAAGGCAGAGCTCCCACAGCTGCCCAGAGTCAGGATTTATTAGCTTGGGAGCAACACCTTGCGAACCTGGCGGTACAGCTTCTTGCTCTGAGTTGGTAAATCCACTGTTGCTATCAAAGCTTATTATTAGAGTTTTCCTCTACATCACACAGAAGTGATGAAGAAGAAACATGTGTGATCTGCTTCTTCAAAAGAAGCAGAAAATTGCTGCCAGATCAGCTATTGTTTGATATCTTAAGATATTTGCTGCTCTTGGAATAAAACAGCAATACTGAAACCACACACTGTGGCTGAAAAGTGCTTTTTATCTTGCCTAGCAGTTCAGAGTTTCATGACTGAACTAATTTAACGCTCCTCTTTTTTTTTTTTTAAATAAAAGCAATTTATTTGAGTTTACTGAATCCTTGCCCTGCCTCCTTGTGGCCAACAGGTTTTTGGCTTTCACATAGCAGAGGATTTTCACAGTTAATTTTGTTAATCTACTTAAATACCAGTGGGTTGTTTTCAGTAAAACAGCTGTGCTTGGTTTACTGTTGCAGACTGAATGAAAAAAGATGTGTTGGCCTTCCATTAGAAAAGTCTTACAGTGCTTAGACTGATTATCACTTTGCCTGAAAGCAAGTGGTTTTAAAGCAACCCTTCCAAACACTAAGCAAAATAATGTCATCCTCAACTAACCTGGATAGCTCTATTACTAAAATAAATCCTAAACGTTCTAGTAGGACATGTTATTCTCTTCAGATGCATGTCTGCAGTGGATCCTTCCCCAGGGGAATAAGCTCAAGCTGTAAGGTGGCTTAGCAAGTAGCCACCTATCCACAGAGTATTCAGAGCTGTTCACGTGCATGCTCTTAGCATGTCATTTAATACTAAGCAAAAGTTGCTACCTTAAACTGCCCTGACTTCAGCATCTTGAGGGACCAGGCAGTAATTTTTTAAGCTGCCGTAATCCAGTCACATCTGGTTATGTGCCCGTATCCATATTGACATTGTTTGGATCTGCAGAAGGTAAAGTTACTGCCAGACAAAGAGTTAAATAATGTGTATAACCCATCATAGGATTTGCAAAAGGTTACAGAGCCCTTAGGAAAACAGTCTGTATTAAAACAGAGTTTGCCATTTAGAAGATATACATATAAGATATAAAATGAGCTTCAAAGGCCTCTTTCGCTGTAGAAATTTTCCCAAAGCTGCTACCACTGCCCAGAGTCCTCTCTGCAGCAGTGCGGCTTCAATACTGCCTCCTGGTCATTTCTGTTGTCCACAGCAATTCTGAACATTTTTGACGAGAAAATACTTGGGTAGGTACAGCCACAAAGATTAAGAATTTGATTCCTTGTCCCAGGTAGTGTGCTTCCCATTCTCCATGTTCATAGGTTCATCAGAGAGACTAAGAGTTGATAGACCGTAGAGCCTGGCTCTTCCTCCTAGCCCTTGAGATGGTTAATCTAAGAGTTTGTTGGCAGAACACTGGGAAAAGCTGGCTCCATCTCCCGCTCTGTGGTGGAACATGAATCTTCAGGATTGAAAATCTGGCATTTTTCCCCCACACTAAATCAATACTATAAAGGGGAAAAAAAGGCTTGTTGATTTTTTTTTTTTAGCGCTAATTATCTTAATGTGGGCTTTACTAATGTATGCAATGCTTCCCATGACTGTTAGCAGAGCTCTCCATACACCGTCCAAAACATGTAGAGCACGAATAGTCGTTTAGAAGGAAGTTTTGCAAGACATGGTATTGTAAAGCTGAAACATCTGCTTCTCCTGTTGTAGCTAAACAGTGCAACAAGCTTTTGTTAAGAAAATAAACTTTCCCTTCATTTTACTAGTTTCTGCTAGCTATTTTCTACATGCAGATTTTGAATAAAAATAAAAATAAGTGATATATTGAAAAATCATCCTCAAATTTTCTGTATGAAAGAAAGAAATATCTGATTAAGCCCACTAGCCATATCAATTTGTATTCGAAGCAGATGACCTACGTAAGAGACATTTGACACATAAAAAAGTACTAATATGTAGATAATATAAGAAAGGTATATATTATAATCTATTTTCATGACTTTAAATAGTTGCTTTTAAATCTACTTGACTACATGAAGTTAAATATATGCATTTACTTTATTTTTGGAAGAAGCTATTTCCACTTTAGCTGAAACTAGTACATGAAGCGGCATTAAAATAGCTGTGAAGGATAATTATATAATTCCATTTATATGACACTTCTTCAGTTGGTAGCAGAAGGTTTCACAAACCATTCACAAATTTGATAAGCATTTCATAGAAAACAATAATATCATATACACTCATTTTGCAGTTGCGTATGTGTGTGTGTGAAGCAGTTTGCCTGCTGCTGAAGCAGAAGCACAGCTGAGGTGGAACACAGCAGCTGCTTGCGAACGCAGCTGCGGGACGTGACCGAACACCATCAGGTCAAAATTGTACTTGAGGTGAAGTGGTGATCTGTGTGATGAACCACACGGTGATCCTGGATCGTGGCATCTGCTGCTGCAGTAGCGCTGAACATGCCGTCCTGGCAGACATATGCAGTCTGATGACAGAGAAGGCCACAACATCGTCCATATTGGAGAGCGAAGCTCTGCTCTTTTTGCCCCTTCACCCTCGCTCTCCCCCTCTGCTTCTGACAATCACGCAAAGTGTAATTTACAGCACTATTTACATCTATTTATATTTACTAATTATATTTCATTGAAACTGCCAAGGAAAATTTGTCAGAAGAATGTAATTACTCAAAGCTGGAATTTAGCCAGCAGTGAGATTAGTTCCCTTCCATTTTGCAAAAAAAGTGCTATGGGATCTTACAGAGCCGAGCGCTTCAAGTGGCAGCTGGGGACCAAGTTGAGCCCCTGAGGTACTGCCGGAGGCCTGCCTAGGGCTCGGTATGTGCAGGTGGGCTTTGCGGAGGCAGTCGGGCTGCCTGGAGCTCAGGTTACTCAGGGTCTGGGCTTTAGAGGGTTGTCCATGCCAGGCCTCCTCTGGAGGTGGGGCGGTCTGGTGGTTGGTGGCTACGCAGGCTGGAACGTGTCTGCTGGCTCTGGGGCTGCACCCCGGGGCTCGGGGCTTTGCCTTTCACTGTGGTTGCTCCTTGCAGTTGAAGGTGGAGTGGCCTGTCTAGGATCCATGCTTCCAGTCAAAGGGTTGGCACAGGCAGAATCTCTCCTATGTGGGGGCATTAGTGGACAATGGGGTGCTCTCTGACTAAGCAAGCCAGAGCTGCCCCACTGCCACCCCCCCCATTTCCAGGTTGTAGCATGGGGGTCACTTTGGGGAGGGGAGTACTTTAGGGTTAGATTTTGTAACCTCTGGTTTGCGCCAGACCCCAGTTTGGATCAAGATGCTGAATAACATCCACACATGCTTGCATCAGTTAGGGTGAATTTCTAATTTCCATCCCATCTGGTCTTTTAAATACATAGTAGAGTTGCTCTGCTTAAGATCTCTTCATCAGCTTCTACTTGACCTCTAGGTTTACACATGCCAATGTTGTGTGCACAAAAGTCCTGCATTAGCACTCTCGCAATCAGGAGGTCAGGCATCTGCGTCTCTGGCTTAGGCATGGAGGTATTCTCTGTAAAGGCAAATGGAGACACTTGAGCACACAATATTTAAATGAAAATTTGGAATCACTTTTCACAATGGTGCCCCTAGTAATCACAGCAAGTCCATGGTCTCCCTTTTAAATCTCATCTCCAGAATGTTTAACTTCACAGTATTTCTAAGTATTTCTAAGTATTTCTAATATTAAATTTCCCATATAATTTCCTACATTACCAGCATTTTCCCTGTCTGGCTGTGCTTTTCGGATGCAGAGCGTACACAACCTGCTGAGGGAAGCTGAGGAGATCACAGGTTGAGGTGCCATGCTTATAAACAGGAAACTCATTTATGAGACATGATAAAATTCAAAATTTAATCTACTCAGTTATGCCTGAAATTTGACACAAGTGTATGATTTATTCTATATAGCCCTTCTCTGTACGACATTCTCAGAGACAGATGATACATACTATTTGTCATAATCATAAATGTTACCATTATTTTTTCATGTCAGTTCTGCAAAATGAAGGCTCATTGCTACAATATGAATTTGTCATCAGATGTTTTGTGTTCAAATCCTATTAAGTTTCCCTCTGATTTCTTATTACAATATATTGGATTTGGCTCTTTTACTATGGGAGAGAATTAAAAAGGCTGTCTTTAAGCAGTAGAGTGCTCACTGACCAGCTTTGTATTGAACTCTGAAGACATTATACAATCTTTATTTTAATAAARCCTCATATAAGTGTATAGCTATAAAATTTTAGATATGTCACAGTATTCAGGCCTGTGCAGTAACTGTGGTCTAAAGAAGGCAGTGTGGTTTAGCGATTTGAACAAAGGACTGAGTAAGAGTTCCAGGGCTCTGCAAAAGACTTGCTGTAAATCCTTGGGAGAGTTACTTGTCTTCTTTGTATCCCAATTTATCTATCCATAAATTTGAGCTGCTATTAATGTATTGCATATAAACCATGAGAAGTCTGTTAGAGATCAGAACAGAACCTGGGAGGCCTTTTTCCCAGGCTTGTCATGTAACCTCAGGCCAGTTGTGCTTCTTTGGGGGCTTTGCAAACTCATTGAAGTTCTTCTGCTTGCAGTTGAGAGGTCTTGTCTGTAAAAATATGGTTTACACTAAAATTCTCTGACTTAGCTGTATCTTCTGGTTTGGAGGAAGCCTGAGCCAGAGGAGTGAAGTGGACACTGAAATAAAGCCTTAGAATATAAATAAATCCAAAACAGTCCTCCTAATAACAGCAATTCTTTGTCTCCTGACTTTGTGGCCTAACGTCTGAGGCTCAAGGGGATATAAATACAACACTCTGTGCAATGACTAATTACTCAAAATTCTGTGCATCAGCAGAAGTGGGACTTGTGGTTGACTCTAATATTATCAAATGCCTTTGCTATTTAATAATCTTGTAGCCGTACATTATTTAGCATGCCGTTTGCACAAAGAACAGTGATTTTATTTCAGCTATCTCTCAACAAAGTAAAAATGCAGCTGGTAGTAAATGAAGCATTTGGCAGACAATGTGTCTGATGTACAGTTCTCTAACTTGCTAAGAAGAGAAAAATGTTGTTGAGTGTTTAACCTTTTCCTACCCAAGGATGTAGCAAGAAGGAGTAAAGTGACCACAAAGGGCAAGGTCTTCTTTTTCTTTTTCTTTTTCTTTTTCTTTTTTTTTCTTTTTCTTTTTCATTTTCTTTTTCTTTTTCTTTTTCTTTTTTCTTTTTTCTTTTTTACTTTTTATTTTTTATTTTCCTTTTCTTTTTCTCTTCCTTTTCTTTTTCCTTTTCCTTTTCCTTTTTTCTTTTTTCCTTTTCTTTTTCWTTCTCTTTTTTCTTCTTTCTTTTTCTTCTACTTTTTTTATTTTTATTTCTCCTTTTTTTATTTTTATTTGTATTTTTCCTTTTTCTTTTTCTTTTTCCCTTTTCTTTCTCTTCTTTCTTTCTTTTTTCTTTTTCTTTTTCTCTTTCTCTTTCTCTTTCTCTTTCTCTTTCTTTTTTTTTTCCTCATCTTCCCTTTCTTTTTCAAGGGAAGAGGAAAAGTTACTATTGGGCAAACAGCTTATCTATCAGTGGGGTTTATTCACACACCAATACAGAGTAATTATGCCCAGAGCTCCAATTAACATCCCGCAAACCGACAGTATAATAGCTTCCTTTCTTTAACATGCAACCAAAATAGGTTAATAAATAAGTTTAGTTCCAGTCATAGCCCACTTTCTGACTTAGCCTTCTGCATTCCCTCTTTTACAAATATGGAATCCATTGAATTTTGGAACAGAAAAACCATGAGGAATAAGTTAATCTGCCAGACACTCCAATCAGCAATCTGCACTGTAAATCTATTTAAAGCTGCATCTATTATATTCTGAAGTTCAGCTGAACTGTGAAAGGGCACATGACTGAAATCACTGCATTTGAATTGACTCACAGCTAAGTGTAGATGGGAATTGCTTGGCTCATCACAAGTTTCTGCTTCTGATTCAGGCCTTCGAAAGATACTTCAGTTTTTGAAGGCTTGGTCAGTGGCCTGAGGGTGTACAGGTATCCAGTGACAGAGGAACTGCAGGAGTTGCATCCCTCTGCATTGGCAGTCAACTGAGAAAAGGTGGAGCAAACTGGATGTGCCCTCTTTCCCCTTTGAGAGCAGAAAGCTATATTATCCCCATTTTACAGATACGAACAATGGAAGAAAAATTAGCGATTAGGTGCTCTGAAGCGCTGGCTAAAAATGTCCTGCTCCAAGTTACATAGGGAATTGGGGTGATGTAGCCAAAAATGAAGCCCAGGCGTATATTGTCCCATACTACTCTCTTAACTTCTAGACAACGTTGTCATGGAAGGAAACACTGTTTATCTGCCTAGTAACTGTCTATTTTAATCTGTAAGAACAAACAATGTAAACAAAATGAGCAAACAGAAGCAGGCTTGTGCAGAACAATTTGCAGCCTTGTTTTCCAGTGGAAGATTCCACAGACCACCCAGGCTTTGCTCTAGTCCTTTTCTCAACCACGGAGCATCTAATTAAATCCCTCTCCATTCCTGACTCTAAGTGGAAGACAGCCTACAGTCCTGTACAGTTTCTTTCCAGATGGAAATGCATAATTTAACAGAGATACAGCTGACAGGGAGAAGTGGGCCTAAAGCAGTATTAGCATTTGCACAAACTGCATTAAATTACAAGGGGGTACTTAATGAAGATGCAGAATAAAAAAAAGATAAAACCAATATTTAGTTTTCTAAGCCCCTTCTAAGATTGCAGAGTGCCAGGCAACAAAAACCTCATAGTAAGACTGAATTTCTGTCGCAGTTACTTTAGTGATACCAGGAATTGTTTGGTTTTGCTACACACCATCAGTATCAGGTCATGAAATTTTGTCGCATTGTGTCCTACAGCTTTGTTCCGTATACATGTATAAACACACGTAAAGTTGCTAAGCACCTGACATTATTTACTACTTCTGTACTCACAACACGAGGTAAAAAGTACTATCCTTACTGCTGTTTTGTAGTTGGGGAACAAAAGCACACAGGGACTGGCTTGTCAGTGGCAAGTGAACCTGCTTCCCTTGATAAAACCGTAACTTCTTCTCTATGCTTCTCTTCAAAGAGAATTAGGACTGGAGGAGAAATTTTGTCAGGATATCAGCTGTCTCATTGTAGATGTCCACATGAATGAGAAAGTACATAGCAGTGCAGAGTTGCTTTGCATTGGATGCTTCTTGAAGAGGCTGTAAGGGGTTTGTGGAGATGTGCTACGAGGACAGATGCTTTGGCTCCACTACTGTCATACTGAGAAATATTCCAGTTTGGAAGTTAACCCACTTGATTGGTCTGGACAGAAAAAACTAGGGATGCTGGCAGTATTTATGCACCAACTCAACTGTTTTCTTTGGGGGCCAAAACACGTGAAGGATACAGCATCCAACATCTGGGCCTGAGACTACATTCTGATGAGGTCTAGGGAAGCTGAGTTCAGAAATATCTTGAAGCTATCTTTGTGCCATCTCACCTCTGGGATGCTTTACTAAATGAAACAATGGTATAATTTATACAGGTTGAGAGCAGAGTAGGAAATGACCCTTTTATTGCTTCTCTTGGGCTAACTATGGCTTGCAACCCAAGTCAAAATCATTGCAGCAGTACGTGCCGCATTCCTTTTCTTGATTTGCTCTCCTCCTCTTGTCTTATAATGAAGCCAGCACAGGGTCTCCTCCAAGAGGATGTTCAGTCCTGATATGTAGCTCACCCTGTGTTTGGAGCAGATATTGGGCCGCCAATGCATGCACACAAGACGGTGTCAGTTGTAATGGTGCATAGCGCTCTGGGATATCTGAGTTGCACAAAGGATGGAGAGGAAGGAAGACCAACTGTGTGTAGCCATCCTTTCTAATTAAATTCCTGCAGTTAAAAATAGCTACTGGAAGCTGGCACTTCTGGCACATCCAAAGTGTCACCTTCCCAAGTATCTTTTTCTGGCCTGAGCCGTAGGAAGTTGAAAATGTGATCCGCTGTGTAATAGTGTAGCATATTCTTGGCCAAACTCCTCATCAATTTTTACCTCTTGCATTTATGGTTAGCTTACAAATGTCATATGCCTCCTTTTCTTCTCTAAAGCTAGTCTCTGGAGAACCAGGTATCATCCTGGCTATTGTGGAACATAACCTATTCTTCTTAGTTTGTTCACATCAGTTCTGGCTATGGTGAGAGAGAAGGTAAACCTGGCTCCCGAGCCCCTTGCCTACTTAGTTACCCAGAAATGCCAATGGCAGTAATGTTGATATTGAACTAAGTCCTGATTTCCCCCAACAGAGTTTTCATTGCCAAGTAATTTTGGTCACTACAGAAACCAGAAAGGTTTGCGTTGGATCGGTGATATTGCATAATAAGGTTTTCAAAAGAGCAAGAACAGAGAAATGAGAATAGTGGGGAAATCAGGCTTCTTGCTTTTGCAAATTCTAACCACAGAAAATGCCAGAAGTCTTATTTCTTATCAAGAATAAAGGAGTTAATCTTTCATAGCCTGTCCCATGGACAGAATATATTTTACAGCTTTGACTAGACAAATGGAAGGAAGCTAAAACTGTAACTTTTGGTGATTGATGGCAGTAACCTATAGGAATGCCTTTAATGGCCAGTTTGCAGTTGAGCGCAATGATTTTGTCACTTTTCTCGGGGTTTTGTTTTGTCTCTGTGTGTGTAGAGATAGACATACAGATATAAAACCAGCTATTCTAGAACAACTCGGCTGTAGAAAAGCAGATTCCCAAATTCCGGCAGCAATRTTTGTCAACTGCCCAAATGGCTAAGGAGTATTGGTTTTATTCATTTCAAAGCACAAATAGACACAGAAATACAGGGAAAAGGTAAGGAAAGTCTCTGGAAGCTTGCGCCTCATTACTGGTGTCTGTGATTTTGCTACTGGAATCATTAAGCAGGCAGTATGTTCGTTGGAAAGATCCATTTTAAGGGAATCCTGCAGAGAATGCCTTTCTGTCAGAAGCAGTGCCTTGGTGCTCACCTAGTGCTCACTGAAGACCACGAGCGAGGTGCAGGAGCTCTGGTTTCTGCACGCCTGCCCCATGGCTTAAGGGCAACAGAATGAGTCGGTAACAGAGAACAATACCCTAGAGCAGAGCAGCAGTGCTGGCTTGTAGGCCACATCTTGCTGAACTTAGAGAGAGGAGCTACAACTCGAGTATTCATCAAAAAGATTAGACAGATTCAGTAGGAAAAAGAATGCAGGGAGCTGGCAAGAGGACAATGCTAGAGTGAGCTCAGACAAAAAACCCTCCTGAAGTTTGGTGGKTTTTTTTTTCCCTCCAGGATGTGTAGTTCAGAGGTAGGCGGGAGCAATGGCCAGCCAACAAAGGCTAGATACTGTGGTTTTGAAAGAGGCACTCGAGCATATGGAGCTTTCGTGCAAAAAAAGAATGTTTTTTTGATCAATTCCAGGCGAGATGGCAGTTGTGTCATTCTGAGTGCATCTCGTCAGATTASATGGGATCACTAAGAGTCTTTTGGCATTTTCAATCTGAGAGAAAAAAAMCACACGTGGCTAGTGAAATTGCCCAGCAAGGAGATTTCCCCCTTCTGACTTGGCTGTTGGATTATGGGGTCCTGAAGCCACGTCAGCCCCTGACATGATACCGGGTGACACAGTCGGTGACAATTTGGCCAGTTCTCTCCTGGTTGGGGAGCTCATTGTTTGGCAGGGAAACCCCCTGGTTTGGTGGGAATACCCATCAGTATTTGCAGTGTACTATCAGAATAACGTGATGTCTTCTGGGCAGGGCTTTGGCTCTAGTTTCATTTGTTCATTAAATGAAATTTGTGAATTAATACATAAGCGTGAGCTTTGTTAAGAAGAAATTACAAGTTGGCATGAGTGTGACATGAATAATGAAGGGAGTGAAGTACTTCTCAAGGAAGTGAGATAAGTGAAGCTTTTGAWTAGAGTAGGAGAGTAGCTGCATGTTGTTGAGGCTTGAGAAACCAGTTTGAGAAGTACAACTCAACCTTCTGAGGAGCTGCTATATCTGGGGCCGAGCTTCAGCCACGACTGATTCCATGCAAGTTCAAACTTTGGGAAAGGTAGATACAGCTCCTGTAGCATGTTCAACTGAAAATCCGTCTTATTTCTGTTCGCAGTGATGTCTGCATGCTTCCCTGTTGTTGACACATCTTGGTACATACGCTGTTCTTTGCAAGAGTGCCACTGGAGAGTTTTGTATTGAGCTGAAGTGTAATGAGAGTTTTCCAGTACTGTGTTTCGTATGTCGTTAAGTTTTCTATACGCACTCCAGCAACAAAACAAGTGTGGAGGGTTTCCTCTACTGGTTTTGAGTTTCTCTGTGAGGCATAAACTTCCAGATCAAATGAAAGGAGGTCACAGATCATAGCTCAAGTGTGGAACCAGGGAAGAAGCAGGTACCAAGGCAAAAGCTAACTGAARCTTAAACTGAAAATTTACACAGAAGTGTATCCTAAATTGAAATATTCCTTGCCAAAATATCTATCACTCTGATAGCATAGGAATCAGAGTAGTGGTGAATTGTTTGGTTGATGGGAATCTCACAAGTTCCGCAACGTGGATCCGTTGTTCTCAGAAAGGCGTGTGGAGTTCCTGGTTCAGTGCTCTTACTCCATTGTGTAAGAAAGAAATAAATTCGTCACCTCTCATTAATGCTATCTGGAGTTGAAAGGAGTTTATATGAGCATCATCAGACTGAATTGTTTCGATGATTCAGAAAACAGAGTACTCCCTGTGGGTGAATACTTTGTTGGCTTTCTGGGGTTAGTCTGTAACACAGAATAACTTTCTTCCCTGGTGCTGAGTGGCATACTGGAATGTTATTACCTGGCAGAACAAAGCTCTCCCGTGCTCCCTCCGAGATTTCATCCATGTGCACTAAGAGAAAGCCATCAGCTCACAGACACCTTGCAGTATTTTCCTTGTAAACAGCGGGGTGGAAGCTCCTCTCTTCTGATCCTGACTGAGAGTGTAGCAGAGCTGTGGGCAAGTCGTGGAGGTCCACTTACTAATTTTGGATACCTCAGTTTTGGGGTTCCCAAGCTGTGCCTCATTTTCAAAGGGTGGGTAGCTCATGTGACTCCTGTTAAAGTCCATGCAAGATCAGGAGCTCTGGATTCAGCCCACAGATGTCTCAAAGTGGGTGTTCCTAACATTCTTGATCTTAAGTTGGGTTCATTTCCCGTCATGTGAAATGAGAGCACTATTACCTGCCTTCAAAACAGATGCTGTATAAGAGCTTTGAAATGTAAAGCAGGACTGTGTGATATTGCCAGATCTCTAGATACTTTCAGCTGTGCTTTTTAGATGACATACAAATTAAAAAATTGCAGAGCTGTGAATGTTGTATGTTTTATTTCCAACATTCACCACAAACCAGATAACTTTTCAGGGGAATTCATGCATCTGTAATGCTTGTCGCTGATCTTTTTAGAAACAGTGAATAACTTAATGTAGTAGGATGTTTCAGAAAGGAAAGAAAATGCATGCAGGAGGCCTTGTATCAAGATTAATCTCTCAGGAATGCAGGGGGTTAACGGTCAGGCTGATTAATCACTGTTAATGAACCATCAGGAAATCTGTCAGGAAGTGGGTAAAAATTCCTGACGGCTGATGTGAAGCATTGTGTGGTGTGCTTTGGTTTTGATGTTTCCCAACTGATAGTCTACAGTGGGTGTAGTTTAGTTACCTCTAAGTTCTCAAGACATGTGAAGGACCAGATGACATGCTGCCCTGCTTCAGCTTGAGTAAGTGAGCACGGAATTTTCCCTGTGCATGGCTATGCAAGTACGACGCAACATAAATGCAAGAAAGTCAGGGATTGCTCCTTCCCAGAACACAGTCTGGAAAAGATACAGAAAGGAAGCATGATCGTTCCCTCATTCCTCCGCTCTGAGCCCATGGGGTACAGGGGGAAGAGTACAACAGGCGGCTTTCCCTGTGTGAACGAGGAACCAGGGTATTAGGACTTGGATACACAGCTGAGTTAATGAATTGCCTGGTGTTGACCAAGGGTGAGGTTTCACAGTTGGCTTCAGCTGATCCAAGATCATGCAGCTGCTGCAAGGAGTGTTGCTAACCTCTTTCTCCTTTGCATTGGACCAGCTATCATGTGGTAATACAGCAGCTTGCTGATCTGGATGGAAACTAATGTTTCTTGGTCAGTGTTAACTTAGTCTTCAGACGGATCAGAGAACTGATCTGCCTCACTGCTTGGCTGCACGAGTGCTAGATCTGATGTAGGGGAGGGCGTGGGAACATGAGACAAGGATAAAAACATGAGTGGGGATTGAGACTTTCAGCAATAACATAACCATGGATTGGCTTAAGCCTATTATGAAACTGCAGTCTGAATCACTGGAATTAAGAGTGCACTGTCAACCTACAGGGAATGCAAATTAAAATGTGTTAGCTTACACCTCCTGCTGTTCTTAAACAGCAGCTGAATACAGCCATTCTGCCCGTGGCCGGGAGGAAGGAGCGGATGGTGGGACAGCAGCATAACAGTCCCCCGTGACTTGGTCTGGAGCATGCAGACCACATCAGACAGCGTCGGTGTGTGTTTGGGGAAGGCAGAGGGGGAGAAGAAAGGAACAGATGAGCACCACTACCATGGATTCTCCTTGTATTTTCCTTTGGCTTAGGGTAATATGGTTTAGTTTGTGTTTGTGACAAGACTGCAGAAACACTCAATTACCAGAGCACAGATTAAGCATAGTAATGCAGCTGTGGATCCAGACCCTAAAAGTCTGGGGCACAGTGTGCTCTCCTAGTACTTCTCCTTTATCTTCAACCCAAGTAGCTTTGCAGTGCTCTCTAGTCTGCACCAAAAGCCTAACTTAGAACTAAAAAGGTGAGCCCTGCTATTTATTTCAAGTTCATTTGTTTTTTATCGCAAAATTTGGTAGTTCCATGTTAAGGACTTTTTATCATTTTATTCTGGCTCAAAACTCCATGCATAGATATAGGAATAACTGTACTAGCGGAAAATTTCTTTGTAATTTTCAGATATTTCAGGTTTTAGAGGTTTGTGACCAAAGGGCTGCTCCTGTAAGCACAGCCGTGCAGAGCCGCACCAGTATCTGGGGCAATCCTTCCACACCGGATAAGCAACCCCAGATCCCATGGGAGTAGTCACCCTTGTTAGGCTTTGAGCTTAGTAAATTATTTGAAGATAGTCAAATTAGTTTAATTTCAGGAGAGTTTCAAGATAATGGAGTTAGTTTAATTTAAAAACTGTCTTAATTCAAATTGCAAAAATATGTCTCCAGTGAAACACAAGGAAAAACGGGGGGGGGATATTAAACCCCCCAAAAATTAAAAAAAAAATATTGCACAGGCAAATAAATGCAGAAGTCAAAAAACCAGCCAGTAACATTTCCAGAAATAAACCATTCTCCATCACATAGAGGATAAACATGGGCTCTTTCAGGGAGAAGGAAATCTTAAAAATAAAGACCAAAAAAAAAAGCTGTATAACTGATTCAACCACTGTTACCAAGGGATATTTTATTCCCTGGGCATTTCAGCTGAAATTATCTCTTAGCTGAGACATAGACCCTCTTGGCACAAGAGTGTCTGAATATATCCCAAAGGCTGGAAATGTTTCTCCAGTTCCACTAGTAACCTTTCATCAAAGCACAGCCCAGGGATTCTTGTAGGGAGACATAGGCTTTYCCCACTTATGAGGAATGGATAGTGAGTGTCTTCGCTGATAGATATTTTTGTGTTACATAGGGCTACTTTGTAGTTTGGGTACAGAGTAGGCAGGGGTACAGCAGGGAATGTTGAGCAGATGTGACACAGAGCAATAACATCCTTAGCATAATCCCGTATTGCACGGTTATGGAGTGCTATAAATAAACTAGGAATTCTCCAAGGCCCTGTTCCTTCCACAGAGTTGGGCATCTCTGCATTGCCATGCATTTGGACTGCACTAAATCAGTGTAATCCTCCGGCTTCGTTCATTTGCGCACTGCTGCGAATGCTCCTAGGAGACTATAAGCATCATTGCAAGCAATATCATTGATTCTACATTATAATGCAGTTTTTGACAGCTTTTGGATTGATGTTTCAATTTATTCACTAAACAAAGAATTTATCATTACAGGCATGCCTAATGTTTCTCTTGTACTGCTATACAACACATCATTCCTTTTAGGACTCGGTAACATGCTCTTGCAATGTATTTAATGGAACGAATCCATGTAATACAGAGAGTGCACGTGGACTGTGACTTCTTGAAGAATCACCTGAGGAAGGTTTTCTGAGGTTCAGTAACAACGTCAGGCTTCAGGAGCCAGAGCCCCCTCCTGTTCTCACATGGTTGCCATTACTCTTGCCCAAGAGGACAGGCTGGGAGGGCGAAGGCTGAGCAAGAGGTTGCCCTGGAACAAGGCAGTGCAACTGCTGTGACACTGTGACTGTAGCTTTTGGCCTCTTGGCCTCCAAATTCTTTTGGTGAACAAGTCATCTTATTGTATAAGTGAAATGCATCCTATTATTCTATGCATGATTGATTGAAAAGTGCTTTACTTGCTGGAAAGACTGTTGAACAATATACTTTCCACTTACAAAGCACTTTCCTTAAAAAGCTTCTCAGGGCAGCATCGTWTAAAAATAGTTATACTAAAGTTGTGAACCAGCTTCTGACAAATCAGGACTAACAAAAGCTAAGGTATAAATAGAAGTGTTTTCGCGGGTTTTCTCTTCTCTAGAGGCACAGAATCTCAATCAGTGCTGGATTGTAACAAACAAGAATGCCCTTTTCCAGACACACAGCAAACAAGGACCTTCCAGACTAGTGGCACAAAATATAAATAGGTTTTCAAAACTGCTTCAAAACCATATAACTTAGTCAAAACTGTAACATTTGCATTTTAGAACTAGCCACGCTATATCAGACAGATTTTTTGATCCAATTCTTTATTTTCTTTCATACAAACTAGCATCTCCTGCTTTAGAGAAAGGTTAAACAAGTTACATTTTTATAATTATGGAATGAATTGTCTCCAGGCACTCAAGGATATGAGGATTATCTCAAAGCCTGCAATGTATTAGGATTCCTGGAATACAAATGCTGAAGAATGTAAAATATTACATATTCTGTGTTTATATTTTGTCAGTGGGCAGAATAAATGCACCTTACTGGTCATTTTAAAAATCCATTATTTTTGCGAAGTAGGTTATGGGTTTTTTTCTTATAGCAGGTTTTGAAACAGCTAAATGTAAAGCTAATATTTGCTAATCCAGAGTTTGGATAATCTTGATTTTACTCTGAGCCTGTTCCTTCTTCTGTTCTGTGCTGACCTTTTCTGAACCTACCAAACCCAATGTAGTTTAATCCACAATACCAAAGAGGGAAGGTCTATTTCTGTAAGCTGAGAATAGTTCTTACTGCAGTTAACCTTGCAGCTGAATGAATTCTGCTATTGCTCTTTAAGTCATGTTTGACCAGCCATGTCTGCACAGACCAGAAGCAAGGTGGGACAGGGTATCTACATAATCAGTGTGATGCATGCCGCTGTTTTCAGTGTAGTAGCTCCTCCATTGAAAACACCCCATACGCAAAATGTTTACTTACCAACAACTGAATTTATTATACTCTTGGGGTCTGTAGTAGCTGAGCTTTAGAGATACTGACTGCTTCAGTCTATGTATGGGAAGTAAGGATTTCAGCAAAAGTTTACTGGCATCAAATCCTTCTGTATATTCTCCAATCATCCCATACTCTTTTCTCTTGCAAAAGAATACTAAGGGGCCTTTTTCCATTCTGCATGGAAGTCTGCTGTTCATCCCCTTATCCACCTTTGTAGTCATTTAACATTGTTCAGCCTTGCCAAAAGGGATATCTACAGCCGTCTCASAGCCTCAGAGTATCACCCACAAGTGGAGAGGCACAGTAATGTTGCAGGGAGAACTTACGTTCCATCTCGCCGTCATCCAAACTGAGACCTGGGTGATGTGTGGGCTTTTTTTGCTCCAATAGGAATTATATGGAGCGGTATTTAGTTACCCCCATTAAAAAGAAAGATCAAAAAGACAGTATTCTGCTCCATGCTGCTGCCAGGTAATAGTTTGTGCTATTTGACACCAGATATTCTGAGTATTCCTCATTAAAATAATATTTGGCCACTGCCATTACCCAGTGATCACTGTATGAGAAATATTTGATGTAAAAATGACGAGTTCTTCCTACTAGAGCTACAGCATAACAGATCTGCTTGCTGAAATGATACTTCTGTCTGTAACAGCAGTGCGAAAATAGCTTTAATAATTAATCATGCACCGATTAGATTATAAACTCTGAGATGGGCTGGAAATTTTTGTATTATGCATCAGACAAAAGACACTGGCAATGCTTAACTAGCAGTCACCTGCTCCTGCTCCACCTGCCATTGTGGGAGCACTMTGGAAACCAGAAGGGAGACAAAGGCCAAACAGAAATTGATAAAAACCTTCACCTGCCCCTGGTGTGTTCAGGAATACAGAACTGTTGAAACAGGTGCTGCTACAGCTGGGGTACAACTTCGCGTATTAACTTGTACTTTGCCAGGCGACACTTTACATTGTACCCCGCTGTGAAGGTGATGGAAGACAGCATCCAAACTTCAGGCTAAGCAAGAGTTAAGCAGGGAGTTTCCTGACTGGGAACACCGATGCAAACAGCTGCTGTGGAAGGGCTGGGCACCGAGAGACAAGGCATGGCGTGGGCGCCCGTATCCTGCCCGCACCCCCTTTAGAGTTCCCTTGCAATTGCCACGCTGCTCTGCCCTGTCAGCTGCTTGTAACCTTACAAACAGATTTCTGTGGAAATGGTATTTTTTTGCTGGAATGATATTATATGCAGTTGTTTAGATTAAGTAGGAGTTTAACACTGAGAACCAGTAGAACTCAAAATTGGAAATTTACTTCCTAGCCTTAACTTCCAGTTAGAAATTTTGCTCAGCTGTCTTAACTAACATTTTCCAGGCCCTTTGCTCTTGTCCCATGACTCTTGGGGCCTGTTTGTTACAACTACAGAGGCAAAACCCCTCAGGGAAGACAGTCCGTATGCTGGTTCTGGAATGAAATAAGATATTATCAGTGTGTCCAGTGTAAGGCTTTTACTGGTATAAAACTATGATTAAAAAAAGGGGACCTTAGAACCAGTTTTATGGTACCAGCAAGAATTGTTATCAGTCTGGCCTTAGAAATCAAGCCAGTTTTAGGGAAGGAGGGGAAGGGACACTGTGGAATGAAATGAGCAAATCAAGTTAAAAATGATTCATTTTGCCAGTTGTTGGGGACACTACAGAGCAGTGAACATCGCAAAACAAGTTACAGTTAAAAGCACTCAGGAGGCACACAGTTGTCATTCCCTGCTGATCAGAGCAGAACTAGTGGTATCTGGGCTAGAGGGTCAGAGCAAGCCGGGGCACGGCCGGCGCCTGCCATGGGAAGGCGTACGCTCCCCGTTTGCCAAGGGCTTGCGCGGGGCGGGCAGAGCATCAGGCAGCTCTCCTGGGAGAGACAGCCTGGGGACRGGTAGCTCAAGAGGGCCAGGGCTGCCAGAGCTCCAGGTGAATGTCACTGTCCTCCACCCCCATCATCAATCTCAGCACAGGTGGGAAAGCTTGCCCCTGGAATAAGAGTGGTTTATGTGGGAGACACAGCATAGACCTTCATTAGTGGGACCTTTTTAATGAACAACAGCTAAGTTCTGGAGGCATCAAAATGTATCATTCTGCAACTAGGAATTTACAGACACCACAAGCCACATGGCTTATTTTTTTCCCCTTTTCTCCATCCCTTCTACCACTGCCCTTTATGAAAAACAGAAGTTAAATGAGAGAAAAATAGCTTTAATGAAACATTCAGGTTGAGAAATCAAAATCGGACACTCCAACAACAGGAAGTTTCAAAACCAATGTTTATAGCAGCATGTTGCTGAACTGTAGCACACTTGCCTTTTTTTAAGTTTAAGCCATATTATAGTGTGTACCTTGATTCAACAGCTGGGCACAAAGAAAGTATCTTGGCATTAGTTTAACATGGCAGAATTTCCTAGGCATAGAAAAGTGAATTGAACTCAACACCCAAACAATTTTCTGACTCCTGCAGTCAGTGCTGCAACTTTTGTCTTTCCAGTAAATGTATCCAAATTGTTTCCCTGTGTGAGTACGCCTGAACTTGTTTGTTATTTTATTCTAGGGAGCTGGAGACAGTTTTGTGGGAGCACTGGCCTTCTACCTGGCTTACTATCCCAGGTTACCCATGGAGGAAATGATCAGGAAGTCTAACTGCGTCGCATCAGTGAGCGTCCAGGCATCAGGGACACAATCTTCATATCCTTACAGGAAGGACTTGCCTCAGGACCTTTTCTAATTGACATTGTCTAGCTCAACGTACTGATTTTATCTTATCCCAGACAGCATTATTCTTCTGACTGCACCGAGGTTCTCCTCTGCTGACTGGAAAGACCAGGAAAGTCTCTTTGCTTCTTATTTGAGGAATCCTGTTAGTTCCTGTTCTACAACAGTAAGATGGGGGTGGGGGGTCTTTCAAACACAGCACAGCAGGTCTCCCTGGCCCCACACATAACCGTTGGGCTTGTGGCCATCCCACACAATGCGCTATACTGAACTACAGTAGTTTACAGCAAAACGTCTGGAGGGTATTGGGCTCCTGGTAATATTTTTACTTGATTTTATCAGAACTTCTGATATGCAAAGCCAGCACATGAAGCAGAGCGTTAGCTTTGAGCCTGCAACTTCAGTCCTCAGCTGCAGGCACCAAGGCCAGCGTTTGGCTCGTAACAAAGCACCGTACATCGAGCTCTGGCCCATCTGTTCCCGCGTGCCCCCGACGCGGGCTGCGGCACTGCGCTCTGCCAGACTGTGGAAGGTCCCTCGAACTGGAAAGAGGACAAGAGTGTGGCTGAGGTAGACTGAAAAATGTTTCTAGCCATATTGCTCTGAACATAGGTGAGCCAGCTTCCAAAACCATCAGAGAACAACTGCTTTGGCTATCTACTTTCTTCATGCTTGACAAAAATCCAGGAGTGAAAAATCTATCCTACTTACCTGACTGAAAATAATATAGCCCTTTTAGCCATGGTCATAGCTTATCCAAAAGCTCATCTTACTTCACCAGGTTCCCACTGCTTCTTCCTTTCCTAGGAAGGAGCTGGTGCAACACTATCCCTCCAAGGAATGACACCAATTCGTGGTCACTACTGTTGAATCTGTGGCTGGTAGGTTAGAAAAACTTGCAATCCTGCCATTGAATTCCTGCTGTGGAAAATGTTAATTTTTATTGCCTTATAAAACAATAGTTCCTTTGAAGATTACAGCCTCTTTCACAATGGAAAACACAGACAATGGGATTTGCTATTTAATTTTTTTTTAATTGAGTACTGTAAAAATAACTCAGAAGATAAATAAATGTTACTGTGATGATCTATGTCCAGACATTAAAAATTTTCTCTCTCTACATTGTTTTATTCACAATGGCCTTCAAATCACAGGAGACGGTGATCCCAGTTCATTTCCTCTCTTTTCAGCCCATGTTGCTGGATTTCTGAATCAGCGTTCACCCTGTCCTCCCCCCAAAACCATCCTCTCCTCATGCATAAATCAAGTCCAGTCATTGTTCAGATAGAGCGGATTTTTCTCTTCTCTGTGAAGAGGACACGTTTTTTTGCTATAAGGAAAAAAAGAATCTGTTAAGAAGCCTGAAGTGTTAAAATTCAATTCAACGAGCCTACGTCCCTTTCTCCTGGCTGCCTTCGCTGCTTAAATGAGTGTGGAGCAACTGACTGGCACAGCGCTGCTGTTAACCAACTCTTGAAGGAGTTTAGTAGTGCTTTCACTTTACCACATGTAATTTTCAGTTCCTAAGAGGTCCATTTTACCTCTGTGAAAATAAGCATCAGGATTTGAGTGGCTGAAAACATTCAACAGCTGCTTGGTGTGACTATTCTGAGTCACAGCTGCTCGATGTAGGGACAAAAATAGGTTCTTACTGCTCTCTACTACTCTTCAACTTCAGAGCCCAAACAACTACAGATGATGAGCTGGATCGAGTTGGTCTTAACAGGCTGACTGAGAAGTTAACTAAGTGTCCTATGGATCTCTCAATGAGGCACAAACTGACCCTGCCTCCAACACCTGGTGCAGAGGTTAGCAAAGTCAGTTCAGCTACAGGCTAAGCATAGTCAATGCATTACTAAAAAAAATTAAATAATAAATCAAAGCAAAGCTTTACAATGCCATTTGAGAAGCACCACTGTTCCGATTAAACTTCATTATATGAATTCCTTTGAAAGCTACACAAGAGCAATCCACACAGTAACAAAATCTCTTCTTCCACATAAAAGTTTCGCTTTAAGAAATCCTGTAACTTAGTAACACGTTCTGTTGCTGCAGTTAGGAGGTAGTGAAACTCGGGCACTACTGCCACTACTTCACTAAAAAGCTTCATTCTGTGGAGGTCCCAGGTTTTTGAGAAGTATAAAACATAAGGTGAAAATGCATGCCAAGTGAAAATGCTTCCTAACATATTCCTGATGTGAGTTGGTATCTAGACTCAAATTTACTTCCCTTCACACATGCAGCACTTTCTCACATCAATTTCTCACTTGTGTTCTACTACAGGCTACAAAGATCAGAGCTTTTTTTCTTAATTACTTCCAATTTCGTACTTCAACAACCTACTACATGTTCTGCAACAGAAGCGCTACTTAGCCTGAGCTCTCCACTCTCTTCACATTTCCTACAAGTTGCGAAGCTTCTGGAGGATCACTTTGCACAATGTTTCAATGCAGTAATTTAAACTTTTCTTATTCAAGAAAATAATCCCAGTGATCTCCGATTCCCTTTCTGTATGGAATTCAGGAGAGCCTCTGTCAGCATGAGTGCTTTGATGAGAGCATACTGCTTCTCTGGTGGTTTCTCTCACCTGCCATAAAGCTCCTGTACTGTTAGATCTGAGTATGAAAAGGTTAGTCATCTAAGAACAACATAAAATTGTAAGAAAAAATAAGCCTGAACCACATAACTCCTGGCCATGCATTATGTTATCTACTTAGAACTGCTTAATACATTTCTTTATTCTATAGATTTAAATAAGCCTTTTTTGCATTAACTCCCCCATGGTATTTCTAGTATGGTCTGGTTTCAATTCTAAGTTTTCCCAAATTATGCTTTTTAACATTAAATTAAGCTTTTTAATGTTAACTACAGACTGGTTCCTCCCCCAGAAACTTGAGCTCTTAGTCACCTTTAAAAAGCTTGGTGAGCAAAAGGCAGCTTGGCAAGTGCTATAACCCCCCAACAAATCAGATTCTTAAACTGAGAAAATTTTCAAGGACCAGAGGAACATAAAAGAACCCACAGACTGTCATCTGGAGAGCCGTATCATTTGTGGAGAAAGAACTTGTGTTTATTTCTTTAAAAGAAAAAGTCCATTTTGTAAGTAATGGTTAAAATTTATTGTCTAGAGCACCCATGGCAGCTTAACAGAACATTTCTATTGATGCATACTTCGTGGCTGCTTGTTGGAGGTAGCACCGTCTAGCAAACCACACAAAGAAACAGAATGAAAGAACTCCTGTGTCACTTTGCTTTGCCACTGACATGTGGCATGGCTGTCAAAGACTGTGAACTTCAGGGCAAGTCATTACTTTGTTTCACTGCCACAATCTGTAAAGTGAGGGTAACATTTATTTCCCACTGGAATGTCACGAAGAACAGCAACTGTACAGTCATCTGAGTATGAAACATGTTATGACATATTCTGCTTAGATGGGAGAAATCCTGTTATATTCAAATCTTTTGCCCCACACAGTCAGAGAAGCTTATACAAAGCAGGCTGACTTCTTCCCCAAGCTCTTACCGATGGGATCATATCTCAGCAGGACCAGTTTTTCCTGCAGTCGCAGTCTCCGGACGTTGAAACAGTAGCCCGTCTCAGCCGCACTTTTCATCCTCACCAGAATGTATCTAAAGTCACAAGGAATGTCTCTGTGTCAGTGCACAGGCACACAGCAATGGCCACCCTTTGTCTGCCAGGGCATGGTCAAATGGACAAGCTTTTAGCATGAACAATTTGGCAGAATCACGTAAGATACTTCATTTCATCTTCATGGATGTTCTGGATGGGAGCGTCAATACTATATACTAAACTTGTAACGCAGACGAAGAGCCCACTATAAACCATAAGCTCCAGTGTCAAGTTTAAGTAAATAACTCCTGAACAGAATACAAGCCCAGAGAGAAATGGCTCCTCCACAAAACAGTGAGGAAGAAAAACAGGAAAGAATGAAAGAAAGGGGAAAAAAAAAAAAAATCAGCATACAATTGAGGCACTATGGCTTAAAAGATAATGGCAAGAGAGGAAGGATGATGGTAGTTAAAGATGTTTGGGCTGTAGATAACACTCTATCACAGACTATCACTTCCACATGCAGAGAGGAACCCGAGCAGATAGGATGGAACAAGAGGCATGCAAAAGGAGAAGCAGGGCCCCTTGGCACCGTCCATCCCGCTAGAGGTACAGGGCTTGACGTTAACCCAGCCATGGGAACCTCCTTCCCCACTGGAGGGCTCTCAGTCTGTGGGGCGGACTGGCAGCAGGTGACGTGTTCCTGGGAGCAGGGAAAGCCAGGAGACTGAGAAAGCCACCACCACACCCCCTACTCTGGAAGTATGCCAAAATCTGCACAACTTCCCAGACACAGGGCACCTTCTGAAGTCTCAAAAGAAAGGTCAAACCCTTTAACCAGTCCGTAAATTACGTCTTTCTCTTCCACTGCAATAAAGAGATGGATATATCTCTGCAGGTGCGCATTCAATTCATTTTCCTGGATTTTCCTGCTTCTAATACAAAAAGGTCTGTCAAAATTAACCCTGAAGAGACATCCATTCTGCCTCACGTACAGCTCTGACCAGTGTACTTCCTTCAGCGCTCTCTTTTCAGCTTTGCAATCTACTTTACTGTTGAGTTCAAAATAAACAGAAAACCACTAGATTCCTGCAGACCAACTGACCGAGCATAGTCTAGGGATCATCCCCAATTACTGTCCTCTCCTGTACATTACTGCAGGTGTGATGTGTAGCACTAGTAACCACACAGACTCCTTCCCCTATACCTCACCCACTTCCTCAAAGCCTGTGTGCAGTTTCCCCTTTCTGGGGGAATCAGTGGTATCACTATGACCAGGCCTTGAAATTCTTGTGCACCACATATCTGAGGCCAAGCCCTTTCTGAACAATACACCTTGTTCAGAAAACTTGCTCCCCAATGAAGAAATGTAACTAGGAGCAGAGGCAGAAAAGAACAGTGGAAAGCTATCAGTACACGGGGAGAAAACCCAAGGGTAGCACAGAAGGATAAATAATATAAGGAGATAACATATTCCTGAAGTACATATGGGACTATACGAAGAACGGAACATCAGGAAAAAAAAGGGGGGGGGTGTGTGTGTGTGTGTGTGTTGTAAAATCACTACATTAACATTAGTCACACCATTTTTAAAAGCTACTTTTTCACCTCACGGAAACATCCTGCTTTGCTGTGTTTGTTTCTGTGAACAGGTAACAGTAGAATGCTGAGATGTCAAACTGCTCTCTTCCCTGCCAGGCACATACTTGGGAAGTGCTTTCTTAATTTCAAACCCTGGCAATTGTGCAGAAATCCTGTAACAGAAGAACTCTTCAAACCCAGCAAGTGGTTGGTACCGGCTCTGTTGGGGGCCGATTCTTAAAAAATCAGAAAATGTACCGAAGGCCACAGTTCCTGAGGTTGTACAGTACCAGATGTTACACAGTTGCACATAATGCAACTTCTGAGAATCCGAAGAGAGGAATGTATTCATATAAATGTACTAGTTTAGCTCCTTGGATTTGTCTAGCTGATTTTCTTACAAATAGCATTTTGGATGCAAGTCAATTCACTCCACATGATCTTGTCTCCTTGCACGCACACTATAAGACTACTGGTGTGTTGAAAGTGTATATTCCTTCCTTTACAACCCTTAAAACACATCAGCTTTCTTTACAGGTCAAAGGACTGCGACTAATTTTCTTCCAGAGCCCACTAACATCTCTCCTGAGCTGGACTACAGAGCAAATCAAGATGTCCAAAGCACTGACTGTGCCCCGTCCACTCCTCACGTATAAACATACGAACATGCTAAAACTGGGAAGCGTTCTGCACCCTGCCTATGAGATGGTTCACTGCACCTGCCCAAAGCCCAGCCCACAAACAATGCAAAGACCCACGCTGTACCTCAGCGTGTCCTCCTCAGCTAAAAAGTAGGAAAGGTAAACAAAGGGAAGATTATGTGGATAATTTATGGCCTCTCTCTAATCATAAAGCACAGAGGCGTGCTTCTCCTACACAGGGCGCTTTGGATGTTACAGCTCAGCTCAATGTGACAGCCCATAGGACAAAACCTGCCTTTGCCGCATTTTTCACAGGGGAGAGCGTTTCACACCATTCTGTACTTACCTGTGAAAAGACACACATGCAGAAGGACAGAAAGGACGCAGATAGACTCAAGGATTGCAATTCTCTCAGGTATATTAAAAAGTTCTAGAGAAGCTTAATGTTTTGTAAGGTCACTTGAAGATACAGGGTGGTAGCAGAAACCAAAAACTGGTGAGGAAAACATCACTTACTTAGATTTGCTCTTGGCCACTGTTTTTTGCAGCATGAAGAAGAGGAAAAAAAGAAGAAACAGTTATCATTTTATCTTGTTTCCTTTATATGCAACATATGAATATTAAGAGTTTTCCACTGCCTGCCTTTGCAGTAGCCCCAGATAGATTGTGCAGAGATTTACTATCATAAAAGAATGCCACTCATCCTTCCATCTATGTGCTCCCAGTTGCCTGCTCTTTCTTCCATCATACCGCCTTTGTGTCTGTGCAAATGCAGCACCTAGCGCAACAGACTGCACTTGTTGCAGCCTCCAGATGTTTTCAATATAAAGCTTCAATGCTGAATATGAGTTCACTAGGTGAATACACAGGTAAGGCAGGTATGAACCAACGCTGCTGGTGAAAACAGCAGTCCAACTCTCCCCTGCTTGCTTACACGCACTCCTGCTCCAGTTCCTGCCATAGTGCCAACAAAAAGGTTTGCGTGGCCACACGGTGAACCAGACCAGGGAGCTGTTCTCAGACGAGACTAACCTTCTCACAAGACTGGTTTTAGGCCCCCTGATCTAACCCACCACACAGCATGCAACAGGTAGAATTACTTTCCTCTGTCAGCTCAGTGAATTTAAAGTAATCATAAATCTACAGCACAAATGCAAAAAAAAAAACACCAAAATTTTAAAAATTGCTCATCTATATTCTGTCCGTGCAAGTCTTGCTTAGGCCATTGTAAGCTTCGGGTCAACCTCCTCTTGCACTGTTCCCTCACTACACCCAAAGCATACCCAGATACCCCGAAGGGCACGTTCCTCCCCTCATGCTCTCTCCCCCACCACCCGACTCCCTCCAGCGACCTCCCGTTTTTCCACTCAAGAGCTGGAGCTTCTTACCCTCACTTCTGAGGGCTCGCAAGTTCGGCTTCCCTCGAGTCCCCCCCCTCGCCCCCTGTCGCAGGGCCTAGCGCTCTGCCACGGCACCGCTCACACATCCCCGTCGGCCTCTCCACCGGCCCTGACCTTCCGCACCCCCACAGAAGCCGCCCTCCCTGGACGCCAGCCCCGTCCCTCCCCGGGGGATAAGGAGACCCAGCCGGCTCGGAGCGGCAGCCTCCATGCCCTCAGGGGAGCGAGGCGGGCGGCTGACGGGCAGCCCCGCTGACCCAGGGGCAGGGGACAGGCCGCCACCTGTCCCAGCCTCGCGCCCTCCAACGGCTGCCCCCTACCCGGCCCCAGCACGAGGCGGCGCGGGGCACGCCGGGAGGCGCAGTCCCTGCTGGGAGGCGCAGGCCCCGCGGTGAAAGGCGGTGAAGGGCAGGTCACGCCGCCGCCGCCGCCGCCGCCGCCGCCGCCGCCTGGGCCCCCGCCCGCCTCCAATGCCACCCCCGCGCCTGCCGCCGCCGCCGCCCCCACCCAGCCCGGCTCCTCCCTGCGCCACTCACAAGCCGCCACCGTCAGAAACATCACGCCGCTCCCCGCGGAGCCGCCCCAGCCAGCCCCCTCCCCCGCCGCCGCCGCCGCCGCCGCCGCCACTTCCGGGCGGCCCGGCAGAAGCGCTTCCGGGACGCGGGGCAGGGGCTGGGGCGGGGGCGTGGCCGTTGCCGTCCCGCCTGGTGGGGCGCGCTCCGGCTCCGGCCCCGCCCCCTGCGAGAGGGGGGGAGGCGGGGGGCGGGGCTAGTGTGTGGGCGGGGCGCGGCGGCCGTTAACGGTTGCCGGCGGCGGGCGCTGGGCGCGGTGGCGGTACGAAGGCGGTGGCTCCGGCAAGCCGAAAGGAAGAGCCGCCCTTGTTCATTCGGAAGCCGAGCTTGGGAAATCCGGGGCCTAATCCCGGATCGCCCCGCGTTGGCCTAGACAGGCCCGCGACGCCGGCCCCTGCGCTGTGCAGAGGGGGCCGTGTCCGGCTCGGACAGCCCCGCAGCCACCGCGGGCAGGAGGCTGCCTGCGCCCCGCGGCCGGCAGCAGATCCGGGTCCTGCTCCGCAGCAGTCTCGTCGTTCGGCGCATCTGCTAACCTCCGCCTGTCTTCGTTGCCTTTTGTATAAAAAAGGGGGTACTGCTATGGCGTCGGAGTCCCCGAGGAGTTAGGCAACTAAACTGATCCGTATTCCTGAGACACTGTGCAAAAGCAATGGGCAGGGGGGCTCAAGGGGGGCACCAAGGCAAGTTCTCATGTTCTTCTGACCGGTTAGATGATGAACTGTAGGTTATTATCCTCTAAAGAACTCACAGAAGGTCCGTGGCTTACTTCTCCTCCCTCCCCCACCAATTAGGTAAACTGTTAATGAAGGAATTCAAGGCCTTGAATATTTAGCAATTAGTAAGGCAATAAAAATGTCAGCTTGACATATTTAGATGGAAAGCAAGACTTAGAATCTGTAATAACATGCAGTTAATTTGATATTCTATGGCATGAAAAGAAATGGCTGACCCTATAAAAGACCAGAGCAAGACGACATCTCAAGGAAAGCAGCGTTGCTCGTGTCAAGTGTTCACTTGATATGTTGTTCCTTGTTTCAATTCAATCACTTCCAAATACTTCCTCTTAATGATACAACATTTCAATCTTACTATTTGGCCTTCAGGAGTATAAATCTAGTAGTTACATAATCTGCCCATGAATATCAGAGTGAGAACTTGAAAACGTTCAGGATGATAAAATGTGAGTGCTGTAAGACTTCTTCTCTTTGATCTGTGTAATTGTTTCAGTCAGAGCACAGACTGAAATGGAATGGGATTGCCAACCTCCTGACTTCACTGCCAGGAATATAAATCAACATTAAAGATGATTTTTAAATGAAATAGCAAGTTAAACATTTGTACAAACACATCATCAAATAGAGGTTATACTGCCTCTTTTTAAACCTCTTGCCTGATGGCAAAAATAAAACTGTTCCAGTGACATTTTCTCTGCTCTGCTGTGACAAGGGCTGCATAAATATAGACACCGTGGATTAGAATAGACTTCAGCAATCTTCGACTTCCTTTCTAGCAGCCTCTTCTGCATTTTTCCATAGCTATGGGTAAAAAACAGGGAGTCTAAGACTGGTATGTATGGCAAGGTGGTGACAGTATAGCACGTCCCTGATGGCAGTAGTCATAGCTAACCTTGGGGAAAAGGCGTCCTGGCTGGAGGAAAGGAGAGAGAGTCAGGATTTCTGACCCTGACTCTGACACAGATTGGCTGTATGGGCTAGGATAAGTCATGTACTTTGAGATCTTCCATGGCATGTGCAATGCAAATGCAGATTTTTCCTTCAACTTTGCCTAGAGAAAGCAAGGAGTATGATGAACTGTAATGCCAGACTAGATAATTCTGATGCTTGCTTAAAGAGAAGTCACTCATGTCTCCAGCAGAGAAGCTGCTGGTGCCAAACCGATCAGTGTCACTCAGAATCAACCACGGGGTGGATTTTTCTTCAGCTAGAAAAACAACAATTTTTCATGTTATAATCTAACTGATTCTTTCCATGTTTATGCTTTACATTCTAGGCTGAGCCCTCTTTTACCTCCAGGAAGTGAGGAGATGGCTGCTCCTTGCCAAGAAAGTGTGGTCAGGTTGCTGGCACACACTGGGCAGGCAAGTGGCTTGTGTCCAAGGTTGGCAGGGGTGATGCTTCTTCAAGTGCGCATGGTGCTTCAAGTCAGTCATCATTTGAAAAAGTCACAGGAAAAGAGAGAGGGGCAGCAGATGAAATGTTTGCAAGGTAAATATCCTCTTGGCACTATATTTTCTACATGAGTTACTGTCAATTAACGCATACAAAAACTCAATGCTGGAAACAAGAGAATAACACTCTAAAGCCTGGGAAAAGCTCCACGTGTCCTTCCTGGTTTCCCACAAAAAACAGGCAAACAGCTAACTAAGCCAAAAAATGCACACAGCTCGGTGGACATAGTTTTAAAACAGTCAGGCTATTTTCTCTTCTCTTCTTGCTTTCCCTTTTTCAGTGTGTTACAACTTAGCAGGGTTCTTGCTGTCCGCAGTGTTAAACAAACACTCACGGGCACTATTGTGCAAATCACTCATCCCAGATAACAGATGGATTTTTGCATTCTTTCTGCATATCTGAATCCATTATCCCAAGAGGGCCCAGAATAAAGTGGGCATTAGCTTAATGCAGCTCTGACAGAGGAACTGTCCAGGTCAGGAGAGCAGGAATGATGGAAAGAGCATCTAAATTGCTAAAGCACTTTGAGCCAGTGACTAAATCCATTTCAGCTGCTGGCCTGTTTGAAGTCAGCTGGTGACGGCCTTTAGCCCAGTTCTTAGGGGTGTCCATGGCACAGTATCAATTTATTTGCTGGCAACCTTGTTAGAAAAGCCAGAAAAGCAATGGGCTCGGACGGTTCCCTTCTTACCTCCAGAGCTTAGTCCCCCCAGATCAGATATGGGGCACTCTGGTGTGGTAGGTTAGGGCATGGCTCCATTTTCGGGGCTTTACCTGTTCCCTGCTTATTCCCTGCAGAGCATTGGCCTCTGGATCTGCTCCTGGAGCTCCTTTCCCCAGCACTGACGTCATTCATATGTAAGGGGGGAAGAACAAAGACAGCACTTGCCTGTTTTCTTGTGTGATTTTTCAATACCCATTTCCCAATCCCAACGTCCAAAGTAACAACATCCTTTCAAACCGCCCCCTCTTGAAATGCCACAGTAGTCAAACAGCTGCAAATCAAAACACCTTGTAAACAAGTGACTGAAATCCCGTGGGATGCCTGAGGGCTTGGGCACGTCTCAGAGTGATTATAGTTCCTGCTATACAAATTGGAGTCCATGTAGCACAGTTTGTGCCAGCTCCGAGCTCTTGCTTTTATTTTTAGTTCTGTTTGTCAAGGGGTTCTCATGATAAAAAGAATGACATTCGGTATCAGTGATACACAGATAAAATCAGATAGTAGCCGGAAGTGATCGTACAACTAATCCTCCCCACTGAGACTTCTTCCACAGGATTTGGGATCCTGGGGGCCTCAAGGACAGCTTTTCTCTGGGTTAATTTCACCTCCCATCAGCAGGCAGCTAAAAAATTGGACTCACATGGGATGTATGTGGTGAGTCTCATGCAAAGAAATGAATGTCATTGTCATTGCTTATGCCAACAGCTGGGACCATCTGGGACACTAAAGACAGCATTGTCTGGATGTGTACAGCTGATCGAAGGCTGTTTTTAGCAAGCCTCTAAACCTTCTTCCCTTTTTGGGGCAACAAAACAAGGCTTTTGCCTTCCATGCATGGGGTTTTGTACACAGAGCAGCTTAAGTCATGAGCTGGGCTCAGTCCTGAGACTTTCTAGCCCCCCAGACATATGTCACCCACATTGATGCTGAAGACATTATTCCTTTGTTCGGAGGAAGAAGCTGCCTACGGGGAGGACGGGATAGAAGGTGCACTAGATTACATCTCTAAAGGAGATCTTCTCTCAGGAGAACAGGATCAGTTCTCATTTGTTTTGGCTTTTTTTTTTCCACTCTAAACTTCGGATTGCTTTCATTTTTATTACACTGTAAAATAGGAAAATACAAGAGGTTAACTGGTCAGCAAACACTCTCTATTGCTTAGAAACATGGAATGCAACCGGGCAGCGTACCTAGTGCACCATCAAAGGAAGGTGGGATTGGTGGCCGTGTAGTGCAAAGGGATTTAGCTGTGGTATTGTGGCAAAGAAAAAGCGTATCAAAAAGAAAGCTGTGAACCTGTAAGGACAGTTACTTTTAAGCAGGGTAGGTAAAGGCAAAGGGAGAGGATAATTATGTAATGCGAACATGGTGTGACACAGATAGGGAATGGAATTTTTTCCTCCAATAGCTTATTGGAGGAGAATGGCTCAAGTGCCTGGACACAGTTCATTTTATGTCAAAAATCTACTGTGAAATGAATTGGTGTATCACTCCCATCACTTTTTGGCAAGGGAGGTATCTTCAGCTTTAAGCCAGAGTGATCAGCTCTAAGGGAAAAGAAAACAGGCAGGTTCAAGTGTGGCAAGTGAATGTGGACCTGCTCGTTTTTTAATTCTGGAAAAAAAAGTTGTTCTAGAGAACCAAAAGAAGGATAGGGCTTTCTGCATCCCACGGCCTCCCTAAAGACTTTCTCACTTGGAGGAAGGTCATAGGGTTCAAAGCGGTTTCTCAAGTGCTGCTATGTAGTTTTGCCTTGATGTCATGCATCATTATAAACAAGTTATTATTTCATTCAGTGTTTTGGGAAATGATGGGACTGGAACAATACACCCACAGCAGTTCCCTCCCTTATCCCAGCAGGCTCTTTAGTGAGCTGCTTATGAGCTGTACCTCACTAACTGATGGCTGTCTCTCAGTCTATGTCTGGTAATAGTGTGTCTCTGGGGAATTTGGAGTAGGACTACTGATGGATTTTATGAAGGGTGGAGAGCTGGGAAGGAGGAGAGGGACATAAATTTGAGGTGCCATGTGGTTTGATGGCTGCTTGATCTGAGAACCCTGGGCTGAGAACGCCCCAGGGCTTCATCGCTGCGAGCATTGAATGCATCATCGCTCCTTTTTCTACGCGTTTGTGCTTCTGAAGCCAGTCAGTCATTTACACCTGACGGGATAGCAGAAAAACAGAGTTAAGCAGAGCAGTGTTCCATTCCTTTCTGTCTGCTTAGCTCAGGTTCAAGCTAGACCTGGGATAAATACTTAAAAAAAATAGGAATCATCATAAAGGAACAAGTACTAGAAATGAGGTTCAGCAAGACCGTATGTAGAAATCTGTTTGAAGTCTTAGGCTCTTACATAACTGTCTCTGGCTAGTTCCCTAAACTTTTTTTCATCTGCCGTAGTCTCCCTAGACCCATTTTACTTAAAAACATACAAGCAATTTGAAAGTCCTGATGACGCACAGTGTGTATGCTGTGACCTTTGCATAGTCTCTGCAAAAAGATTGTCTTTCCTCTTTCTATTTCATAAGCACTGTCCATCTGGCCTTGCCTTGTCACACATCCCCGGATATGAAGAAATATTCTCCCTCCTGTAGAGGGGAGGCAGTCCATTAGGTTACCAAGATAAGGACTGTAGCAATATTCACAGGTGGCCTGTTGTAAGGGATTTGTTGATCAGTGAAGTTATATGTACACTCCAGTCACCTTTTAGCCCATGTTAAACTCTTCAGTGCTGTCAAACTACTAGGTTAAATAATTTAAAGGTAGCTCAAGTTAGCTGGCTGGAAATACTCCTTGTCTGACAAAGAACAAGCTATTTCCCCACATCATCAGATAGACCACGATATTCTTGAACTGCCCACAAAACAAAGCTAGACTGAATCACATGTTCTTGCCAAAAGTTACCCTACCCAAAAGAACCAGCAAAACCATTCACCTTCCTTTTTTTTCCCAACTCTTACAACATGGGCTCTAACCTCACCATTACAGGAAAAACTGCTCTTCCCAACTGTGAAGATCAATAAGAGACTAGATGTTGCTCCCTAAAGGTAACTGATCCCGTAACTCTAGTCCAGTTCTTTAAGGGTGCCTTGCTATCTAGTCTAACCTCAGTAAGTGTCCAAGGGGCATAGCTGCCTAAGAATCATATAGGTAAATGTGATGCAGACCTGGTCCATAGCACCTGACCTTAGATAAATTCCTGTCTGAACATTCTGCCTGCTCACACGACCCAGTCCATACTCCAGATGGAGTGGGAGAAGACTGGTGGGTTGATATTCTCAGCCCTGCCCTGCACTAGCTTCTGATGACCTAGATCTGGGTAACTGACGATCTCACTGCTTCCTCAGTACAAAAATACTCTTGCATCATTTTGAAATCATGATGATCCCATTGAAGAGTGCACATAATCCAGTGCTGTTGTAGTGACCTCATGCTTGTATGTAAAATGGTGGTCAGGGCATTTCATGCTATCAGTAAAACAGAAGGATTTACTGGAAAGGGATTAAATTTGTTTTTAAAGTGTCTGCAGAGCCAAATCAATTCCAAGGGTTTTCTGAGCTGCTGAACAACCAGAGGCAATCATTGCACTTCTTTGTTGCCAGTTGCAGCCTTTTACCTCTTCTAGGCAGGGACTGACTTCTCCTCTGTATTTGTACAGCTGCTAGTTTTGTAGGGTGCCACCCCATCTGATCCTCTGCACCAATATGATGGTATTGGTGAGCCTCCACTTGCAGGACAAGCAGCAGGACACCCCCCCAGCTGCCCTCCTGTCTGCGATACCTGTGGGTGAAATACAGGCAAATGCATTTGAGTTGGATGTACATCTGACGCCAACTGCATCTGGCACCCGCTCCGGCACTGCAGAGTACAGCCCCAGGATTTCTAGTTATTTATAATTCAGCATCAGATTGGACCCAGTTGCTCCTGGTTAGAGATCTTTTTGCAATAACAAACTAAGATTACATGAAGAGCTTAAAAAAGAATTTCACCCCTCCAGGGCTAAATTACTTCCACTTATATACAACTGTCATATCTTTAAAGGGCAAACCCGGAAAGCTAACACTCAAAAATATAACTACAACCAAGATTATCTGCCTGCCCTCTCTAGGCAATCACGTCTCCTATCTATAAGGTCTTTCATAGCAAAAACCAAAATTCAGGCTAAGTGGATGGAAGATTTATGTACAGAGTGAGAAACAACAGCTTGGGAGGAGGTGTATTTGAATGCTGGAGCCAGTTACAAAGACAAACCTCAAACACCATACGACTGCTTTTACATAGCATCTCACTCATGTCTGGTAAAATCACTCCATGCTCACCCAGACTTTGCAAACTACTAGTCACCAACTGAGAAAGGCATGGTGACGTACATGTTACGGTAGCATCCGGCACTGGCAAACAATCCACTTCCATAGGTAGCTCAGGATCCATTCCAGACATTTTATAACTGATGTATTTTTCATGAAATAATAATTGTAAAGCAGGGAGAATAAAAACCCTCTGTACCAACTTACCTGTCCCACAGGAGGTCTTATGCTGATCAGCTCACCTTTAGGGAATTTAATCAGGAGCAGAGTTACACAGGAACTTGAAGAGATCACACCTTCTCTACACTTTCTGTGAATATTCCCAGTCATATGATGAGAGAGCAGGCATGCTTCACATAGTGGCTGTATTCAGCCCTGATTATATACCTGGATTAATAATTGAAGCACTTAAACCCAGGGGCAAATGGATTTCCCTGAAGAACACAGAAACTATGGAGAGGGGAGCTCAACATGTCAAACGTCAAGATGTGGAGCTGCTCATAGCCCTTTGTTCAAAAATTTTCTTGTGAAGAACATTTTACTCCCTTCAGAAGCCTGGGGGACCCAGGCTTTATTGTCAATTTTCCTCTTACCCCCTTTTCAGTGATGGCACAGGAGAAAAGTGGAAGGGGAGAAAGGAAAGGTGAGGAAAAGAAAAACATTTTTCACTGTCTTTTTTTTTATTAAAAAAAATTCATGTGATTTACATAGAAAAGTCTATGGGTTTCAGATTTTAGTCCAAAAAAGGACAATTTTCTTTTTTTTTTTTTTTAGTTCTGCCTATGGAAAATATCCCCTGTTGGGGTTTTTTGGTGGTTTCTTTTTCCTCCTTCTTATGTGCAATGAGGACCCAGCAGTGCATTGTCTTCAGAACGCAGCACACTGAGACCAGTGACTAACTGGTACCTTGACAAGAATCCTAGCCCATTCTTCAGCCACAATAGTATCTTACATCTCCAGCTGCTACAAATGCTTGGGAGGCTCTTCCCCAGGACTGGGCTCTGCATGGGCCCCTCCCAGGAATGATACGAGAACAGACTTTCAGAGCAAATAGCTGAAAAGCCTCCTTCATTGAGAGAGTTAAAAAATCACTGCCCTCTCATGTCTCTCTGCAGTTTGCTTCCCTCTTCCCATTAAATCTCCTGGTGTTAGGTATTGCTGACATCACAAGCTGTCAGACTCTCTGTAAGAGCCTAGATGATCCTCCGGGGTGCACACCCCTGAAATGCTGCTGTGACCGAATTCTGCCCTACTGCCAGCGAGTCCTCTGAGGTCCTGATTTTGGCCCTGCGTGGAGACACCCAGATCAGCAGTGATGAGTTCAGCTTACAAGGAGCTGTATGGTCCCTTGGTCAGACACACTCAGCTGTGAGTGGAAATGAGAGTGCCAGCAGGTTGGTCCGTGGTCCTTCCTGAGGGCCAGGCTGTACAGACAGTACGCTTTCATGGGCTGCAAGGGGAACTAGGCTCTTGCAGTAGCTGTGAATGGAAGATGATCTACATTGCCTCTACTCCATGGTAAGCACGAAAATCATCATGTGAAGTGAAGCGAGTGCTACGTTTGCTTTGCAGTGGCAGTGCAGAAGAAAGAATAAATTATGTATCCAAGGGCTTTAGTAATATGAGAGTCAGAAGTAAGCTTAGAAATAGGGCATTTGTGTCTCTCCACTGCATATGTTTGTATCACATGCAACTATACCCCTTTCAATAAAATCCCAAGATTTAGAGAGACTGAATTGCTGTAGGCCTCCTGGGTTCATTCAGTCAGATGCAATTTATCATTTAACCTTTCTAAGCAAATCTACCAGTTGCCAGTTTTGGCTTCATTTTCTCAATCTTAGAACTGCTGAGCAGAAAGGTCAAATAGTGTGAAATACAACAATAAGCAAAGGCTGTTTGATTGATTCTGATTTTTTCTTGAGAAAGGGAACAACCTGCAATTGGCAATGCAGTCCAGGTTGGGCAGGGTGTGTAATCTTCCATAACTCTGCTGCAATTTCAGGTTAAGAGAGAGGAGGGAGTAGCTGCCTGCTCTGCTGTGTTTGTTGCCATTGCTTCCTGCAAGGTTGTCTGTTTTCCAGAAGGAGCCTGTAACTCACTGATTTATCAACAGAAATTAGGTAGGAGTGGCTGAGGTTCTTGAGCAAAATTATGAATTTTCCAGTATGACTCTGGCTGTCCAGAAATCCTGGGCAGTGGATCAGCACACACAGAGAGACCATCTTCCACTGCATTTGCATCCAGGACTCCAGCCACTTTGGAAACATGTGCAATTGACCCATATGCATGGCTCAGAGTTGTCCCTGGGGAAATGCTGCATCTCCCCAGCCTCTGACTCTCCCTGAGGAAATGACACCCATTCCCAATCAAGCTGAACAAAACAGTCCTGGCAATGGGTTGGTACCAGCAGCTGAACCGTTTTGAAAATCTAGACTAAAATTCCCAAAGCAAAGTGGTAACCACCAAGGCCTGGATCTTCAGCTGCATGGCTTTCTTCTAAGCTCATTGGCACCCTCGAGATGTTTCCCACTGATTTCAGTGAGTTTTGTGGAGGGAGTTTCAGATAAAACAAAGCATAAAGAGGTTGGGCTGAGGTCTAAACCTCAGCCCATCCAACCTTAGATAGTTAAAGGCCTCATCAGCTGCTGTAGTCAGGGGAATGCACCACTCCAGAGAGCAGATGAAATCGTATCTCTTTCCATTAGCTGTAGGTTGGCATGAGAACTACAGTTTAGGTCTTTTAGTTAAATACCTTACATTAGGCAGTCCTCCTGTATGGTCTCGAGCAGTTAATTTTCTCTGTACCTCTTGGCAGCTCTGAAATAAGGACAGTTTTATCTTCCATGTATAAAAAAGTTGGAGGTCTTTGAAAAGAAAGCTTTATAGAAATACAAGGAATTATTATACTTCAGCAAAGCAAGCCCACTGTCAAAGGAATCCACACACATGGACTTCTGTCTTCACCAGTCCCTCTTCTCTTCCAGTACAACCACATTACCACATTACCAAACGACTGTCAGTTCTTGAGCGTCCTAACCATTGTTCATTCATATTTATTTCAACTCCAACTAGTGTTCAGTCTAGAGGCTAGGAGCTTTCTGCAAGATTGGTTTCAAGTAGAATCGCAAAGAAAGGCAGCTGGGCAGTGGGCCTATTTCCCTTCTAGCAGCTTTTGTTATGATTTTAGATGTGAAATCCGCTGATGGGGTGGAGGCTGAACTGATTTTCTGAACTGCCTTGTTCACTGATATGAAAACCTCCCCTCTTAAAATGAATCAGACCGAACCCTTATGACATTATCCCATGATTCAAAGAGTGGCTTTGCATTTGGCCACAAGAAGAGCAGTAAATTTTTTTTTTTTAGCTACATGTTTCAGGCAGTGACTTTCTTTATTCAACGAATGATACACAGTTATGACTGAAAGAACTTTTCATTTCCCTGTGAATTATGAGATCAAGCAGCCTTGTCTAATCCCTGTTCTAGCCTTTAAAGTTGGGACACTTTTAATCTTTTAAATTCTCTGCCAAAATCTATTTTTAAAGTTGTTATTGCAGTAGCTGCCAGATATTGCAGTAGCTGCCAGATATGAGGAGGCAAGTGCCTCCCCCATTTATCTAAGGGAATAAGTGAGTGGGATCGCACAGGCATAGCCTGAATCTCCCAGATGAGGCTCCTAAAGCACTGTGCAATCATTAGTGAGTTAAAACTCACAAATCCTTCCTGAGTTAGTGCTAAGTTCCTTTCACTGGTGGAAGGCAAAGAGAGATAGGCACTGCACGGGGCAAAAGGCATCTCCAAAGAGGATTTTGGTCCTTGAAGAACAAAGGGAGTGAAGGTGTGTCTTGTAGACAGTGATTTACTCAAGGTGATGTCACTAGGAGTCTTTCCATTGATCTCCTCAGTCATTACAAACATCATAATTAGAGCTTGCTGAATAACATTCATGAATGGTGTATCGGTACATTCAGCACCTTACCGTCTGCTATCGGTTTTGAGTAACTTGCTCGTTGGCTCAGAGATTACAAAGTGAGAAGGAGCCAGTGGCATCATTGGTCTGAGCTCCTGCGTACCATAGGCTGCAGGATCACACTGAATTGCTTTTTCTAAAATTTTTTTTTTCACATATTGCTAGCGAATGGAGAAATCCACCAGAAACCTTACATAAACTGGTTAATTACTCTCACTTCTAAAAAATCATGGGTTTTTTTCCTAGTCAGGATTTGTCCAATTTCAGTTCTCTATCATTGTTCTATTTATTTGTCTGCCAGTTTGAACAGCCCTCCATTATCAAACCTCTGTTTTTATATCGGCGCTGAGAGATTGTGATCCAGTCAACCCTTCACCTGATATTTGTTCAAGCAGATTGAGCTCCTGGAGTCTTTCACTGTAAGGCATGCTTTCTAGTCTAATCAGCCCAGTATCTCTTCTCTGTACTTTTTCCAATGTGTTATCATCCTTCTGGAATTATTCACAAATAACCTTTTCATTAGTCAAGCCGTTCTTCAGATGGTTGAATAATATTTGCCTGATGAATTTACAGTAACCTTCCTATTGATTGGTTATATTGTTTGTGAGTTGTTAACATGAACAGCTGTAGACTTCTCCTACAGCTCCACTGGCCACAGAAGACATTTTCATGTGTTGTTAGTCCTTCTTCTGGACAAGCCACTATGGCATCTGCCATCAATCCCAGCCGAGCCACAATGAGACACCAACATGCTAATGTGTTAAAATGTTCCCGTGTCTCAGGACGGAAAGGGACATACAAACCAGCCACTCCTGGGTTAGCTCTGCCCTTCTTGTTTCCTGCGGATTGCCAGAATCCTTTGGTATGCAAGAAATTCTGAAAGAGAGATATTATTATACATCAACCATACTCCTGAACTGGGGAACTCCTGCAAGAAGGGGGCATGTTTATTATCCCAAAAAGCTTCTTAAGTGGCTGCTTCAACTGATGCTAGTTACTGCATCTAGTGCTTCCTAACCTATCAATCCCAGTGATTTATCTTAACTACCAGGCTCCATGGTAAGTGATTGACATACTGGGGTATTTGTGAACGAACAGAAGGCTGGTGTGACTTCAGGGCAAAGATTCAACACCATTGAAGGCTATCCTCTCTTGAGAATGTCCTCAGTCATTCTCATCTACATTTGAAAGAGCTAGATGCCCACAAGAAAACTGTGTCTATACAACAATTACACAAATTCTAGCTCAGCAGAGTGTCAGGTCCCTTCTTAATTACAAATTAACCTGACTCCCTTCTCCTTGGCTGCAATGTTTTGCCTTCATTTGCTGCAGTGAAACTGTGGCACTTCCCCTTTAGCTTTTCGTTAGAAAGCCACTTGTTCAATTTCATGTTCTAGGCTTCAGCTGAACTCTCCTTTCTTGCCAGCGCATGTTTCCATTGAACACACAGCTTGGTGAAGAAGCAGCCCCTTCCCTATCCTGCAGCCTCCTCTAAGCCTACTTCAACCAGATAGGCAGTTGTGGTTGTGTTTGCTTTTGGTCTCTCTGAAACCATTGAGGTAGTACAGCCTAAACTCTCTTCCCTGCTACATCACATTCGAATCCCACCAACCTCTCCCCCTCCAGGTGAAAATCAGGGTGATGGGAAAGCTCACATCCTTGGGTCTCACTCTCTCTCTGCAGTTTGAAAGCAGCTCTCAGTGCCATCAGTGCCTCTTTCTGCTGCTTTCAGCTAGAAGTTCAGAAAGCCACAGCCACCTCCAGGCTTTGATCTTGAGCCAAAGCCAAAGCCATCCTTCTTTGTTCCCCAGACCTTTTAGTTTTGCTTTGACAGACACAAGTGCTCTTCTCTGTGCTTTCCCCCTTCTCTCTGTTCCCCCTTTTCACCCCCCCCTCTCCCCAGACCTTGGCTGGGAGTATGCAACCTTATCATCCCTGCGGGAGAAGATGTGTATGAACTTCTGCTTCATAGGTCACCAAGACAATGCTGGACCAAGGGAAGTGGGCAGGCAAAGCCTAGGTGATTTGGCCCCAAATGTTAAGACAATGTGCTTTCCTGCCATTGTTTTCTGTCGGTCTGCCTCACTGCAGGAGGCGATGCACACTCTGTCCTGGTGGCTAAAAATGCCCAAGAGGGAAAGGGAAGGGCCATAGCAGACATCTGGGGCTAAAGAAGAAGCAATTTGTTAACCACGTGTAGCCACAAATGGAGCTTTGAGGGAGGGGACTGCAAATAGCAAACTATTTCCAGATGTTCAAAGTCAATTCAAACATGCCACCTACTGGACCTGAGCTTGGAGGCTTGGTAGAGATGGGGCAGATGGCACTGAAGAACCAGGGAAGATGAGCTTCCACACTCCACAAGGATTTCTTGTAAAAGATGGTCCCTCCCTCACCTCTTCTGGTCTCTGGACTTTATGATCAGTGTCCTCAACTCTACTCTGCAGAAAGCTTTCATATAGCCAAAAGCTGAAGAGAGCAAGGCAGAGAGCATGCAGAATTTCCCCAGAAGCTCTGTGGGAATAGTCTTTCTTGTATTGCTTTGCAGAAGGAAAACACATCAGCGCAGCAAAAGTACAGGCTTTTTAACGTGAAAGTCTTGAGTCTGCCCCTCCTCTACCAGAGCCTGCTTCATGTGATGCTGAGCAAGTAGGGCACATTTTTAAATGCATCCCCTAGTTTGGGATGCTCCAGCTCCAAACATAATGGCCTGTGGTTAAGAGGTGCTGAGCAACCTTCAGTCATTAGTTTCAAAATACTGGATGGTCAGCACTTCTGGAGCTCTTCATGTCTCAGTTTCTTGGCCTCTGAGGAAACCTTGGAAGTGATGACAGAGAGGATGGTGAGCCATCTGCCCTGGGTAGGGAAGGTAGAGAACTCCGTGACTCATTACCTTCCTACACATCCCAAGGTGGTGCAAGTCACCACTAGTGAGCTGTAAGCCCTTAGGAACTTTGTGTGCTCCGGATCTGATGGAACTGAAGAAGAATTGAGGGGCACATCTGAAGTACTGCCATGAACCTCCCTGTGTCTCAGAGCTTTGTCAGCTTGCTCACTTGAAAAACTGCCTGTGCAGCTCATAGGCAAATGAAATTGAATGAAAAGAGAAACCAACCTAATACAGAGGCAGGTAAATGTTCTTGCATACTTCTTAAGTGCCACTGAGGGCAAAGCATTATCATTACAAAAACAGCTGCTATTTGTCTAAATACTTCCCTAACATTTGTGGTAGATGACTTTGGTCATTTGTGTTCCAGTTCTTCCCTAAAGCTCTGCCACAGGGATTTGGGCAGGAGTTCAAGTACCTGGCAGCTGGAACCATGCCCCTACTATGCCACCTAAAGACTGACATTCCAGGCCTCCCCTCATGGAGAAGAGCCTTGGTCCCCTAGCTGAGCTTCAGCATCCTGAGTACAAAGCCTGTCAGATTTCATTGTTAACGAGTGAGGAAATAAATTGGCTCTAATTATTCTATGAAGAGCTTAGATGGAATTTTACAAGGAAGAAGCTTTGTCTAGAGATTATAAGAGGAGACTGAGCCAGGATTCCCAGGTTTTATTTCTGGTTCTGCCCGTCATTCACTGAGTGGCCCTGAGTGAATGTTATATCTTGTTTTCCCCCCATCTGTAAAAAGGGGTGATGATATCGAACTTCCTGGCATAAGTGTTTCTAGGCTTACTTAATTAACAGCAGTGAATCAATCTGGGTTTTCAGTTGGAAGATGCCATAGTAATAATCAAAGAAATATTTCTAGCTGCATTTGGTATTTGGCATTCTAATTCTTTTTCATGTATAGATGACAGCCCTCAATGAGAGAGAACAGAGCTTTCAATCTACTAACTGGTGACTGGGCATTAAGGAAAACTGGTGTGTAACTGGGTAATAAATTCACTGAAATTGCATTTCTTCTCAGGCTGTGAAGAACAGACAGACAGACTTTTGCTCAATTATTTGTTAGTCTAAAATTTTCAATGAACTGTTTTATACAAACAGATCTTTTTGCATGATTCACTGTGACTTTTGTTTGAGTAGTTCCTACTCGTGCCGAGTGATTGGCCAATCAACTCACATGGTGTCTTAAGTGGATAACGCTCAGGCTCCCAAATACATTTCAGAACCATACAATCATAGAATTGCTGAGGTTGGAAGGGACTTCAGGAGGTCTCGAGTTTAACCTCCTGTTCAAAGAAGGAGGACATCAGCTATAAGATGAGAACAGGTTGCTCAGGGCTTTCGACAGTTGGGTCCTGAAAACCTTCAAGGATGGTGACTGCACAACTTCTTTAGGCAATACTTGACAGTCCTCATGGTGAAAATGCTTTTCCTTACAGCCAGCCTGAACCTCCTTCATTTTAATTCATGTCCATTTTCTCTTGTCTTCCCACCATGCACTATGGTGAAGAGCCTGGCTCCATCTTCTTGATAACCTCCTTGTAGGAACTGTCAGGCTATCATTTGTCCCCTACAAAGCCATCTCTTCTCCAGGCCAAACAAGCCCAGTTCCCTCAGCCTCTCCTCACAGGGCTCTAGCCCCCAACCATGTTGGTGATCTCTGCAGAACTTGCTCCAATGTGTCAATGTTTTTCTTGCACTGGGGGTCCAAAACTGGGTTCAGTACTCTGGTGCCACCTGAGTACCTAGGGAAGGGGGATAAACACATCTGTCAGCCTCCTGGCTGTGACTCTGTTAAGACAGCCCAGAATGCCCTTGGCCACCTTTGCTGCCAAGGCACACTGCTGGCTCATGTCCGGCTTGCTTTCTGCCTGGGTTCCCAGATCCTTTACTGCAGAGCTGCTCCCCTGCCCATCAGTCCCCAGCCTGTATTGCTGCAGGGGCTCTTCCTTCCCAAGTGCAGGACTTTGCATTTGTCCTTGCTGAATTTCATAAGGTTCCTACCAGCCCATTCCTCTAGCCTGTCCAGGGCCCTCTGAATGGCAGCCCTGCACTCAAGCATATCAACTGCCCCCTGACACTTTGATGTCATCTCCAAACTTGATGAGCAAGCCCTCCACTGCCTCATCCAGACAACTGTTAAAGATGTTTAAACAGGAGAGGCCCCAGGATAAACCCCTGCAGTACCCCACTTGTTGCCAGCCTCCAGGTAGAGTACGACATATTATCCACTCCTCTCCAAGCCTGGCCATCTAAACCAGTTTTTTACTTTCTGCTAGTCCACCCTTCCAGACCATAATATCCTAACTTGAATACAAGAATACTGTGGTAGACAGCACCAAGCCTTGCTAAAGTCACGATAAAATGCCTGCCAAGAAATCACGTATCAATGATAGCTACATATGTTATATTTACCTGTGTGTGTGTATGTGCATGCGCTTTTTGAAAACAGACTTGTGAGTTACTGTACAGTCACAGTCTAAAAGCCAGTCAGCATGGTAGTGAAGTGAATTTGTATCTCAGAGTTCAATTTCTTGAACATGTGCTCTGTTCTTTTCCACTTTATGGTTTTCCATTTTACCTTTGACCAGGATTTTTTAAAGCAACCATCTTTGTCCTTACATCCAACTCCAGTCATGAGTCAAATGGGTCTCTGCATTTGACTGATGGAGCTACTTCTAGCCATAAGTCATTCTCTAAAATTTTTCCTTCCCCTAACTCCAGAAGGAGTTCTAATCTTTTTAACCTCTGCTTTCCCCAGTAATGTCAAACATATGGTCTACAGGAGATATGGACCACCAACAAAATCATGGGAAGCTCATGGACTGAGAGAATGGATGTGAGTGAGAGACTCCAGCAGAACAGGATTGGCTCTGTGCCTGGCCTGCATAGGCTTCTCAAAATAAGCAGTATGGATCTCAGGCACCATCCACTCTGTATATATCTAGGCTTTAAACTTAAACGAGATCTCTAGCTTCAATCATCACATCCTTGCTACTGATGTTCAGCTCTGTCCTGTGCCTGTTATCTCCTGTTGTTTGGAGATGTAGTGCAGACAGAAGTTTTCCTCTGCAATTGTGAAATAGAAGCTGGGTGTGCTCCTCATCATCTCTTCTTGCTAGCAATGTTATTTTTCTAATGAAGTTAAGAATGTGCTCTGAGAGCTTCTGGGTGCAGAGTGAGACCACGCATGGAGGAGGAGGGGGTGTGTGGCCATTTTTTAACAGGGTTGGGGAGCTCAGTCCCTTTCAAAGCCTTGAGCCATTCAAGGAGGATGGTACCTAAGTGAGCTGTTCTGCTGCAAAATTGGAGCCATCCTCCACAGTACCTCAGTGGGTGCTACTGAACTCGGGTGCAGCCACACTCAAGACTGTTGTTCATAATGGGCAACGCGATACCACCCATGCCATGCTAAGGTATATGTACTGACCTCTACCTAGCTAGAAAGAGGAGACTTTCTGAACAGAGGTCTGCCATCCAGGTACTTAATCTGGCTAAAAAAGTTATACACAAAGGCTGGTGGCAGAGCAGGCAAGACTGGTGCTAGCAGGCAGGCCTCCCCCCCCTTTACAGTATACAAATTTCCAAAATCCCATGTGTGGGCAACTCTTCTAGCTTCCCCTCCTTGGACAATGTTAGGTATGTAATGACACCCGGCCAGATAACTTAGAGGAAATTTTTTTTTCCAGACTGGCCTGTCAACTCCGGCCTGAAGCCCCTTGTTGGGCAGTATGCTGGGGATGCACTTGTCCAGGAGCCAGGCAGCACTACAGCAATGAAATAAAGCACGTGAAAATTACCATATGCGAAAAATGCAGAGGTTGCTATTGGTGTCTGACACGGCCAGTGCAGCTTGGGTGAGTGGATGGCTGGATGTTGTTTCTAGCTGATCTCCCACCCAAAGTGCACCGAGGACCTTTGCAAACGTGCAGCTACCTCCTCCCAGCAGTACTTATGTGAATGTCATGATAATTATTATTTCCATTTGCCAAGAGGTGCAGTAACTAGCCTAAGGCTGTTCATGGGGCTGCGGCAAAGCCCAGTCTTGTGGACCCCTGAATTTTTTGTGCAATTAAAGACAGAAATCCTTCCTTTACCAATTCCATGACACAGCACTCGCTGGCAATCAGGCATCGCCTGAATGGTTTAATGAGCCCTCTAAAGCCCTGGACAGAATGGTTGAACTTACTGTTGGATTTTCCCACCTTGTTTTCTGGCAGACAGAAAATCAAATCTCTTGTAATGATCTTAGCTGTGAATGTAGGTACTGCAGCCTGGTTTTTTATGCCAGGGTTATTTACCAATATTGGGTCCTGTCAGAGCGGGAAGGGAGGTGATCTCATTGTGCAGCCTTCCTACCCATACAAGAATGTATTTGTGTGATGCAGTCACTGTCTTGAACCAGCTAATCCTCCTTCCCTTCCAGGATGGCGTCTGCACCGCTAGGGCTCAGTGTCAGGGACACTGTTTTGCCAACAGCTGACGATGTTTCCCTGCATTCGGGGAAGGGTCCTGCTCTTTATGTGCTGGGGACTGCAAATGCCGTCGTTGCTACTGCTGTGAAGTGAACGTTGCGTACCTCTTGGACCTGGCATAGTGACAGTCAAGAAGTCCTGGGAAGCCACAGGTGCTTACGGCATGCTGTAGACATCGGCAGGTTTTGCCTGAGATGTGTGGCCCACAGCAGGAGTGAGAAGAGCCCTCTTTGCCCTGGCTGTCTGCAGGGTGTCTGCAACCCACAGCCCAGCCGGTGTTGCCATGGACACACTGTCCGCCCCGGGCCCGCGGATTCTGATCACTTCAGTGAAAATAATTTGATGCAATCAGTGGAGACGTGGGGTTTGCAGTTACCACACCCACCCGCACAGATACACACACTCCTGCAACCATCTTCTTTGTGCCACGGTTTCAGCAACCGAGCAGACAAGTCTGCTTGTAAGACACAGTGGCGTGTCAGCCAGCGGGGATGGTTACAAACGTGGCTTTCTCCGGCTCTGCTTAACAAGACCTCCTCCTGCTGCTTGGAACAATGTGTTGTTACCACAACACGACATCTAGTTAAGAAAAGAAAGCCAAGCACAATCCACCCAAACTTCAAAACTTCCCCCTTCCCTTCACCAACAGATTTTTCTCGTCAGGTTCAAATTATTTGCCAATGAGTGCTGGAAAAAGCCGTTGCTCTGGTTTGGCCTGTATTTATTCGCTGCCCAAAATCAACAGCAGGTAATTCTGGGAAGCGAGCATCAGGGGGTACAAGAAAATGACATTGGCCTGTAGTAAAATTAAGGCTAGCTTCTTCGAGAGTTGGGCTGCGGTGGTGGTTATCTCGTACTACTTTGCTTCCTGGGCTGATGTATCCRGGCTGCATGCTGTAATTTCAGTTTTTGGTGAACTGCAAGCAAAATCCCAGAAGCCAGAGGCAGCATTACCCAGCCCCGGCAGGCAGGCTGGCTGGGTCACCTCTCCGCATCTCAGCCCATAGGTGAGGTAGGCTGGGAGGGCAGCGAGATAGATACTTGGTGCTCGTGCTTGCTCTTACTATTGCTCTTGAGGGACCGCTACACGTTTGCAAGGGAGCCAGGTAGTGGATGGGTGTTGTACAGAACTTCAGTCTCCCAGTCTGTCAAGCTTGAAAGTTTTTCCAGCTTTCAATTTTGTCTAGAGTTTCTCTCTTAAGACTCCCCCCTTCTTCAAACAGAGCCTCAACTCTGGCTGGGTCCCAGAGATAGATACCAAATGGTGCTTTTTTCCCTTTCTTTTGCTCTTTCTTCCTTCTCGTGAAGCTGGCAGACTCTCCAAACACACATCCAACCAACGCACAGTGCATTCAAAAACAGGCCATCTGGCTGAGCACTCCTTGAGAATGAGAAGACAAGAAAAACAACCCTCTTGGAGCTGGCAGCCGAAAGGCAGGCAGCCCGTACGTGGACTTGATCTCRTGGTGCAATCCAAGAGCCATCCAATCCAAGGGCATTGCAAAAAAGCTCTTTCCTAATGAGCAGAATACGGCTGTCTCCAGAAGCGGCTCCAAGTCAACAATTTGAGTGGGATGCTGTAACTCTCCTCACTGCACATGTGCTCATTAATTAAAGCCACTTTGGAGGATGCCCCGGACACCCCCGCCGGGGCTGCCAGCCTACCCTCCCCCCAATCCTGCTTGCTGCTTTGCAGCCCCCTGCTGGGCAGGGATCTGCAGATCCCCAAGGGAAGGACAGGGCCACCAGCATCCAGCTCTTAACCGCAAAACGGACCCGTTGCATCACCGGTGAACAGCTGCGCGGGGAGTAGAGCAGTGGAAGGAAGTTGCACTCCATTTGCTTTGCTGTCGTTTTTCTCCCCTCCGAGTTTGGTAACAGCCAGAGTGCTCCAGGCATAAAACCACTCTGGGCAGGTCAGCAAGTGACAGGGACGGAAGTGAGCTGAGCAACCCAATATTGCAATTCATAGCTATTTTTTCTGATGATTAAGGACTGGGTTCACAAGATCAGGGTGGCTGAGGTGAATGCAGAGCCATTAGTAGCCAAATCCCTCAACAGTACAACAAGAAGCACTCAGTGAAACTACTGGGAGACGAGTTTAAAAGAGATTAAAGAAATTACATCACATTAGGTAGAGAATATCTGCAAGCTGCTGGCCCAGCAGGCTGCAGAGGCAGACAGCATCAGCAGGCTCAGAACGGGATTAGACAAATTTGCAGAGAACAGGTCCGTAAATGGACTCTAAAGGGAACAGGTGAGATGTACAATCTAACATCCTGATCCAACAAAGGTGAATGCTGAAGAAACACAAGGGAAAGGGAAATGTCCGGGCCTGTGCGCTCTCCCTGGATAGTCTCTCACCTTGTCCCAGTTGGGAGCAGAGTGCTGGGCGGGGAGGACCACTGCTCTGGCCCAGAAGGGCYGTTCTTCAGTTTTCATTGTAGGATTCAGACCCTGTGCCAGCCTGATCTGAAGGTCAGATGAAGAGATTGTTGCCTCTTTAAATTACCAGAAGGAAGCTAGGATCTGATTTTTCTCAGAAAGCTGGATTTGTGGAACATGTTTCTTTGAATGTTAACAGTCACAAGCCCTGGCTTAATCTGTTTGGTCTCCCAGTCGTTACATTTTACACAGTGACTGGGTGATTCATTTGACCCTTTATCTTCTTACTTGGGATCTCCTTGTTTCTGCACCTGCCCTTTTAGTACTGATGGGAGCAAGGACAGCTCAGCCTTTGGCAGATCATATAGCTACACTTCAGCTACGTGTGTACGGGTTTCTAATGGCTAGGTACAGCTCTGCATCTCCGGATGGCTATTTCTCAGGTTTCTGCTGTGGCTTCTTGCATACAGTTGTGTTTCCAAGGTGAGGGACTAAAGCTCTTGAGCTTTTGACTTTGTTGACTATTGATCTTGACCTTACAGAACTCAAGAGTAGAGTTCTGTAAGTGAAAAATTGCTTACTTATCTTGAAAAATTATGACAAAGGATACACAGCACCAATGCAGATCCTTAGGAGCTCTGAGTTTCTTGTCACTAAGTATCAGAGACATTCAGTATCTCTTCCTTTTATCAACATGCAATTTAGTTTTCCCCAACTGACAAAGGTGAGGTCTAAAATTGAGATTTTGCATCATTATCTTTTTAAACCCACTGCTTTATAAGCTTTAACAGTGACAGGGAGATGTTCCTAAACTGAAAAGAAAATTAAAAAATAGGGATTTGATGGAGTCAAATATGCCCCTTCTTTGGCACTGACTTAATTCAAACACAGGTGGCTAGTTCAGAAAAACCTGGAGCTGACAAGGTATAGAGACCTGTACTAAATCGGAACGAAGTGCAGCAGTGCAATTGCTAAATCATACTAGAGAGAATGTAAAGAGTAACTGGGAAGCTTCAGTGCGGGAAAAAATGGGGAAAGGGGCACAACAAATTATAAGGGACCTCTGGGTCATTGAATCTACTCCTCTGCTGTCATGATATCCCACAACTGATAAAGATMTGTCTTCAAACAATAAAGTTTTTTATTCCCATTGTTCCTCTGTGGAGGTTATTCTGAACTTCACTCTGCTGTTGTTTTGAAAGCTTCTGCTAGTCTGCAGCCTGAATTTATTTATGACCAGTGTATGCCCATTTTAAGATCTTTCCTTTTTTAAACTCTAACCTGCTATTAGCCACATTTAGTAAAAGTTCTAGGGCATAATTCATCTCCTACAAATATGTGTGTTCTGTTATGCTAACATTGTCCTTTTTTATTTTTAACTTACAGGAAAGCAGAATAATATGCAAAGACAAGATGAAACAGATATTTCAGGTCTACATCACAATTCAGACAGAAATTTAAATCAGCTGAAGACATCAGAACAAAATGCTTTGTAAGTGTTTCTGTGCTATCAATTACTCAAGGGATAGTTACAGGTAATACGCCTTTCAGTACATATTGCTTCCTTTACAGCCTTTGATGTGATCTTGTGAAAGGTAGATTCCCTTCAGGAATGTGCTCTGAGGTCTGAGACAAGTCAGCTGGAGTTCTGGGAGCGTGGCGTCTCCAGAGACTGGGTTCCAAACCTGCTTGAGATGTTTTTGTAAACAGCACTGTTGACAAAGAGACAATATCAGGATATATTCTCATGATACTGAGAATACCAAGCGAATATCAGTTATGCTGTGGGAGTGTCATTTGTGCCTTATATTCCAATAAAATGAATTAAGTTTTCTTCAGGTTGATTCCAAAATTAGATTTAGAGAATGTCCAAACCATCACCAGTGAAAAGGATGCCAGTTGGAACACTTTTCTAATGAAAAAATGGGTTTTGAGAGAACAGATATTTTCATAGAAAGTGTTCACTGTCCTCCAAATGTGCCCCCCTCTCATAAACCCAAAAGCCTTAAGAGCAAGAGAGATTTGATTGTTGGCAGTTTGGGGATTATTCCCCTCCCTTTCCCCCAGCGTTTTCCAATGGAAAATATTCATGGTTTGGGTTTTCAGCCCTTTGCTGAAATGTCAACATTTTCCAAAGGGTGAAGAAGGGGAAAAGAGAAGAAAAGAAAAACATGTTCTGACCAGCTCCAGTCAGAGCCAAATGGCTCAGTCCTGGATTTGGTCAGGGAAGTATGCTGGAGGGGAGAAAATGGGAGTGTCTTGGTTCCACGCACAGCCTGGCTGGGCTGAGGGCTGCGTATCACGATCCATTCGTATGAGTCATTCCGGCCGACATTTCGCCAGGGGAGCGTGAGGGGCTTTTAAGCACTTCAGGTTGATATGTTAGTTGCAAACACTGCCTTGCTGCTTGCCGCGGCCACTTCAGCTCTCTGTGCGCGTGTGGGATGCACACAGGTACACTCCGTTTGAGTTCAAGTCCTCCAGTATTTCCATGACGTCTTTAACTCACAGAGACAACAATAACATCTGGCACCTACCCAGACCTGAGAATTCAGCTCTTCCCCATTCATAAAAGAGGAGAAAGAATAAAAATGGCATGTGCCTGTCAACATACATGATTGTCTGGGTCCTCTGCCCAGATGATGCTGTCTTGTGCTGTGCAATGGCTGGAATTTAGCCTTTGAAAGCCCCGGCCAGTCTATGGACGGGCTGGCCCTAGGTAAGGAGAAATGCTGGAAGAGCCAGCATAAAGGCTGCTAAACTACACATGCACATGCATGTGCCATCCTGCTTCTGGGGGAAAAGGAGTGGCTTTGTTTCCCCAATGCGTTGCTGATCCCCAGCTGCCTGCTCAGCCTCTGGAAAGCTGTCCCAGCACTTGGGCACCTTCAAATCTCGGGAAGACAAGGGCCATCTTTGCTTCTGCCCCTCCAAGGTGTTTCCCGCAGCTGCAGTGGGGGAGCTGGTAGATGGATGCAAACCCAGACTAGGTCTTTGTCCCCCTCTAGTGACTTGACTGCAAAAGAAGTTTTCTGAGTCCTACTCCCTCCAAGCAAGATGGTCATTATTTTGGGCCAGGATGTTGAATGGTTTCCTTTCTGAAAGCCAGTACGACGTCTAAGCACCACTGGCAGGTCATATATTTATACACACTCAGACATTATCCATTACCAATGTAAACAGTRATTAGGAGCTTGACTTTCTGCACTAATAGGCCACGTGTACCTGCTTTCTTCCCATGAATGATGGCAGTCACAGGCTTCAGATGACAGCCCGTGCTTAGTCCTCCAGAAGACCCAGCTAGGGCCACTCTCACCAGTGCAAAAGCACATGCTCCCAATCTCTTGTAACCAAACACTTGCTGAGTCACAGCCCAGTCACCCGTACGCTTAGCAAGTCGCGTCAGCCATCTGTCACCAGCACATCCTCCTCACCGCGCTGTGACTCCATGGGGAAAACAACAGGAGGCAGATTACGTTTGGCTGAGGAGCCAGGCTCTCGTGCGTCTTGGCTCTGAGTAACCCCTGGATTGCCTTCTAACCAGTGGTGAAGCCTTTGGCTCCTCTTAGTTTGGCCCTTTGTCAGGGAAGAAAGTGACATTCAGGTTCAAACGCTGAAAGCTTTGCCTGACTAATGAGCGACTCCAAACAAAGCCAACTCAGGCAAGACATGGATAGCAATTGTGCAAAATGTCCCTCCTACAGCCAGATCATCTACACCAGCTTCCACACTGGTGTTCTCCTCCAACCAGTGTTTAAAAAACAGCACCAAGATATAGAGTGCCCTGTTTCCTAAGGCCTTGTCCCACCTACCCTGTCAGCTAAAGGCTGCAAGAGCAGCCTTATTGTGCCTCCTGTCCTAATTAACCCCCATGTTTTCCTAGCTTCAGCTGTGTGCTAGAGGTGCAGCCCTGGAGGGCACAGCCCCAAGAGGTGGGATCGCTTCCGGCCGTGTGCCTGCATTACCGACCAGATGAGGCACTGCCCAGGTACGCAAGCCAGCCGGGAGGGGTGTAAGCAGTTTGGGGTAGGGATTCACACAGGATTTCACAAACCTAGACCCCCGCACTGCTTAACACAACCTCCCTGGCCGGGGTTCCCTGGCCTCCTTTCTCATGTGCTTGAAAGTCTGTTTTCCCCACAAACTCCCTGAGGGACCAATCACCCACACCAGCAATCTGACCATCCTACTTTATTCTACGGCGATGAAAGAGTGCAGAGTGGATGTGGCCTTTTTTGTTCTGGAGGAAAAAAGTGAACTCAATGCCAGGCACAGATCCCAGGCTGTATAGTTCAAATCGCGCTCAGAGCACATAATTCCCATTTGTGTTTGTGTGCACGCAGGGGAAGGGTGGGGGTTGGCGGGGGGGTGAATATAAGAATGTAATTGTCATAATTTAATCCAAAACTACTTCTTGGAAGGAAAAAAAAAACAGGCCGACACAAAACAGCATGTTCAGTTATAAACACCACATGAAAGAGCCGTATTATGTTCTACTGGGTAACTGACATTGAATGTTAACGTTCTCAGCTGCCCACTACTGGGCAAAGGCCTTTCCAACGCTCCCCCCCGCCCCGACGCAAACAAAAGCCCCCAGCCAAACTGCGGTGCAGATACCAATTTCTGAGGCCGCAGCGAAATTCCACATAGAAAGTTCATTATGGGCAGAAGAGGCAGGCTGGTAGACGGAGCGGCACGGAGCAGATAGATAGCCATCTGGGGCTCAGGGCGCTCCCAGCTGCGCTGGGGAGAGTGCACGCACATCTCCTGCAAGGCCATAAAAAAGTTGGCATGTTCTGTGTGAGCCGTGGAGGGTTTTTTCCCCCCAGATTTCCCATAACGGGCCAGTGTATTCCTGGAGCGGTGGGCCTTGCTGGCACCACCGCTGCTCCTCTCCTATTGACTCCGGGGCTCGGCAGGCTGGAAGCAGTAGCAGCCGGCGGGAGTGGTGTCAGGGCCCTCCGTGCCCTTCCCTTCTCCTCCCAGGCCTTGAGCTGGAGTGAGTCATTTGGTATAAAGGAAGCACAGTCATTCCAGCTTAGATCCTCAGGGGTGCTTACCTACTTAATTCCGGATGGCACTGCACCCCCCAAAAAGCACAGGAACACCAGAGACCTGTTAATTCACTCTGTATTTCTTCTCTCCCTCCGGGGGACTCACCAAGCAGAATTGCCCTTTCTGCCTGTGGGACCAGGAGGCAACAAGGAAATGCTCTCCAAATCCTCGCTCTCCCCTGCGGTGGGGGTGGTTGGGGGTCTCATCCTAACTAGACGGTCCGCACATCATCTGCTGGAGTCGTTGCAATAGGATATCATGAAATAAATGCTTTCTGCTTGAAGAATATGTTTTTTAGCTTCACGTTAACCTTTCTTTTTCGGGGGGCTGGGTGACATTATTAGCACCCGTGCTTACTGCTGAAGTGAAGCATCTTTGTTGTAGCGTGGGTGGGAGATGGGTTATCGTCAATATGGAGCAGATCTAGAGAATGGCTTCTGTTATTTACTTCTGTTCATGTACGATGTGTGACACCGTTTAACAAAGATCCGCTTAGCAGAATCCAATTAAAATCTGAATTGTCACCCAGGCACCCTTGGGAGATTTTCCTCGCTTCAGCTGTTTCCCCGCACCACGACATCTTGCGATAGCGCTGCAGCGGGCACTGCCTTTTGCCCCGGCGGACGGTCAGGGCAGCGGGCGCTGCCTTTTGCCCCGGGGGATGGTCGGGCCCCCGGGGCAAAAGGACGGCGCCTGCCGCCTTCTTTCTCCCCGCCTCGCCCGAAAGGTGGAATTGAACCACTCTGTCGCTAGACAGCTACAGGTTTGAAGCCTGCACCCCAGACCACTGAGGGTCATCCGGGCAACTTGGAAGTATCACTCTCTCGGTTATATAAACCCCCACCGCTCTGGCGCCACGAGGTCAGGGTGAGGGGCGCTTTGCCAGAGGGATGCGCCCTCCAACGGTTCCCGCTGACGGAAATCGCCCCGCAGCGGGCCGAGGGTGCTGCGATGCGGGAGGAGAGCGGTGGGTGCTGCCCCCGCTGCCGGCCCAGCAGCACCCGGGCGCGGTATGTAAATATAAAGGCGGGTGGTTGGCTGTTCCCGAGGAAGGGGCGGGGCGGGAGGCGCTCCGGGAAGGGGCCGCGGCCCGGGGCGGCGGGTGACTCACGGCGCTTCCCAGAAGGAGCGGGGCCGTGCCAGCAGCGCGGCCGCCCCGCGCCCCGCCCGCCGCCCTTCCCGGATCTCTGGGGTCCCTTACAACATCGGACGGGGCAGCTTGTGCAACGGGGGACGCCCCGGCCTCGGCCCCCGGGGTGATGCGATCGCCCCTGTTCCGCGGTGGCCGGGCCCGGGGCTGGCAGAGCAGCAGGCGATGCGGGATCGGGCTTCGTGCAGCCTTCAGCACCTGGTGTCCTCCGTCACCCGACTGCCTCTCTCCCACTCGGGCTCGCTTCCCACGTGCGGTAGCGGCTGGGTGCGGGTCCGTGTTTTGTCCCCATCAGTGGGGCTGCCCGGTTCGTTAAGTGGGTGTAAAAACAGCTGCCCAATTAGTTAAGAGCATATAAACGTGACACGCAGGGCTCGGCAGAGGAGACCAGAGCACTGGCACTGGCTCATTTTGAGAAGTAGCATTTTCTGTTTTTTTTTTTTTTTTTTTCATTTGGATGATTTTTTTTTGGCATAGCAGGGAAGGGAAAAGGAGCAAGATCATTGTACTTCAGAAGACTGAACTGAATAGCATACAATGAAAACTATTAGACACAATTAGATCAATTTAATTTTTATCCCCTGCAGTGGCTGATGCCAGATACTCTGGAGGAAGGCGTGAATCTCCCACGAGATACCTCGTAGAACAATAATATCCTCTGGGAGGAAATTCCTCCCTGGCCCCCAGCTGAGGATCAACTTATGCCCTGAAGTATGAGGATTGAAAACATTTGTAATTTTATCCTAGCGAGTGTAACTATAGGGGCTATTTTCATAAATGTCTAAACCCTTGAAAAATTACTCACTTATTTGCCTCGAGAGATTCCTCTGAAGTGGAGCCATTTCTGCAAAGGCATGTGGTTTCCAGTGATTTTTAATTAGATGATTCTTTCTGGTGTAAGCAACAAATAAAACCGTAGGCCCATTCCCCCTCTCACTCACCCTGGGGAAGCTGAGGCTCGAAACTGGTCCTCAGTGGAGCAGCACCAGGGTAAAACTGGTAGGGAACAGAACCAGGGCCACAGCCCGAAGCTGGGAGCAGTTTTGTAGATGCCAGCAAAAGAAAGCGAAAAATATATGGTGGGGCAGCGCGGTTCTTGCTCACACCCGGGAATGCTGCTGGGCACAGCTTTGCTTTCAGTGCATGGCTCCAAGTCCTGACTTTCCCCATTGGAACGGGACCAGCTCTGGTATCATCTGGCCCGCTGACTCCCCAACACGGGCATGAGTGTATCTGAGGCCTTATTGTTTGTTGCAAACAGCTTTTTTAGCAATTTAAATGTGTTTTTTAGAGCACGTTTTAAACCCCAACACAGAAGCAGGGTTTTTATCAGAAGGAGCTGGTTGGAGAGCTGCTCCTGTGCCTGCCAAAGCCAGGCAGGAATTTTTATTCCCTTCCTTGGTTTATAGGAGTCGTGTCCCCTAGTACATTCCTCTCTCTTTACCTGGTATTTATCCCAGTGGCAGGTGGCGTAATCTAGCAAGTTTCTTTTGTGCATAAAAATGCACGGGGTGAGGAACTGGGGGCGAGCGTGGGAGGAGGTGCAGGGAAATTAGTCATGGGGAGGAAGAGGTTAGCGGGGGTTTGAGGAAATCAGGTGGCTGCAGCAATCCCTCGGGCTTCCAGCCGAGCTGGCCCTGACGTCTGCTGGGAGAAGCGCGTCAGCTCAGAGATATGCTCCTGTCGGCCCAGAGGCATGTGACCTTGCTGACCAATACAGGCTGAACAAGAATGGCTGCCAGGGGTCGGAGGAGACATTCCTAGCTCCTGTACTTCATTTTCAAGGCTTGGCTTTAACAACACTTTCACTTTCTCTTTGCTTTCCTCTCTAGCATCTACCTTTTCTGGATCTCTTCCCCTGTGGCACTTCAGGGGAAGGCATCTTGGTGTGAAAATGCTGCTCTCCTCTCCTCTCTCTTGTGGCCTCTGGGATTTTTAAGAAGAGATGTCTGTCTTTTATGTCTCGTGATCAATCTCCCTATGCTTTCCAGAAAAAGACTATGCCAAGCATTCAAGTCCAAATGAAAAATAACAGTCAGGCAAAATACTTCAGCCAAGTAACCAAAGGATCCATTGGAAGAGCCAGCTCCTAAAACTTCCCTTATTCTGCAGTAAAGGCACACGCAAAGATAACGAATGCAGCAGTTTCTAAAGATCAAGCAGTGGAGAAAGGTGCCTGAGAGGGTCAGCAGTAACATAGGAAATGATGCTGGACCTCAGAGTTGATGGGGAAGCAGTAACAAAGAAGTTTTGAGAATTTTCTCCTTGACCGGATGCTAGTCTGTCTAGGTTCAGATCGGCTTCTGGAGCGGAAGCTGTGCTAGCCACTGACTTCCCCAGCAGTGGTTGAAAATAACGTTTCCAGGACCTCTTTGTGTCTGGTGTTCAAAGGCCTTTGTCATCCCTGACCACGGGGGACTGCAGATGAGTTGCTGCCCCTGCCAGAGGTGATGGTCTCCTTCTGTGAGGAGGGGCCATAGGGGGCAGGTACCTATAGGCAATACTTTGTGCAGTTATGGCTCCTGGTGCCGTTTTCCCTCAGCTGCTGCTCAGTGTGCTTCTGAGGGCTCAGGTGCTGATCAGGAATCAGTGGGTTGAGCTGGCTGCCAGCTGCAGGTAATGGTCATCTTGGCTCCAGCCCTAACAAACAATGCTGCGGGTGCTGCTGGGATATGAGGAACCTGGCTGATGCAGACAATGACTAAATCCCCAAACTGTTATCAGGGGCTAATGACTTATGATTAGATTTATAAAGCTACAAAAAATACAAATAGGTACCTCCTAGGATTTTCAAAAGCATGTAAATAAGTTAACGGACCTGTTGATTTGAAAGGCTCCTCAGCACCTGATTTGCCTTTAAACATTTCTTGAAAGTGCTCTAAGCACTGAGCTTCATCTTTAGGCCAAGTGTCTTTGAAAATCTGACCCTTTGCCATTAAAAGTATAGAACAAATTCAGTTTATCCGCTTAATGATGGAAAAGCTCGCTCTCCTCCGTAATGCTCTTAATTAAAGCATTTCTCAGTGTCTTTGGACCTGATTCTCCACCTTATGCATACAACTACACTATGCCAAATGGGTGCAGAGCACTGCCAATTTAGGTTTGATTCAATGCCCATTCAAGTTAATAGAAATCCTCCCACGGAAATCAATGGGATTTGGTTCAGGCCCCAAAGTCAATGGGGAATTCTGATTTGGCAGTATTTTATGCCCACACTGCACCAGTATAAGCAAATATTCAAGGTACAAAGCCTTGGAGAATTTGGAAGGGGCTTTGTAAGTGACTTCTGGGGCAGACTGTAGCCTAGGCTATTTAAGCAATTCACAGCGCCGAAGACTGTCTGGCAAGGAAGCCTTAAAACAAATCAGTCTGAACTTTTCCTCTTCATTTTTTATAGCACTCTTACCACTTAACAATACACTCTTGATTTTTTTTTTTTTGGTCCCAGGCTGACAGAACATGTAAGCATCTTCGGTGCTTTGTTCTTACTTCTTCTTTTAACCAGCAGAACCTGATTTGTGTCAGAAAAGATAAGCCTAGATCCCTACTGTATTAATAAATAATTATTTGGTGTAAGGTGGGGGATAAGAAGGGCTGTTATTCTTAGCAGCAGCAATGAAATTTCAGCAGCTGATGACGTCAGTGCTAAAATGTCAGTGTGAAACAGGCTGGAACAAATTAAGAGTGTGGTGTCGTCACTGTGAGAGCCACACTGCCCTCCGGAGGGACTGTGGTTGGATGCTGCAGATGCAGTTCAGGAGATGGGGGGACAGAGGCTTGCGGGAGCTTCTCGGAAGCCTCCAAAAAAGTGACAACAATCATCTCAGTACTAGAAAGGTCAAAGAAGATGCTATTTGAACGTCCCTGCCCACCTCATGGCATGAGCTAACAGCAAGGGAAGGGCTGTGTCTACAAACCAGATTCCAGGAACTAGTACAGAAAAAAACCAAACTAAAATTGGCCATCTTCTAGTCACTTAACAAGCTGGGCTAACTCCATCTCTGATGTCACTCCTATGACTCAAATCGAAGAGGAATTTGGCCCGAGATGCCTTTTGTCATGACGTGCTGCTTAAAAGAGGCTGACATGCTTGGAGTAGAGGTGATCCTGAAGCATTTTATTACTTGACTGTGCTGTTGTATTCGAAGAATGCTTTTAGACTATCCAAAAATACTGAACTCAAGGTGCACAGAGCTTTAATTGAAATGGGGTGAAATTCCAAATGCATTCACGCTTGTCCTCAAAGAGTCTGGTCTTGCACATTTCTTGGTTAGTCTCAGGTTGTGTTGTTAGACCCAACCCTGCTTCAGTGCAGGGCACGGATGCTAGCTGAGAGGTTGTATCTCAGGGTCCTGATATCTTGGGGTCTCGAGCCCTGCATCTTCTTGGCCCAGCAGATGAATTGCCTTGTCTGCAGGGGTTGTTGGGCTGTGGGACGTGCTGTTGTTGGGGGGTGGTAGGGAGGGTTGTGACCATCGTGCCTTCCTTCATGGAGATCTGCAGTATTTTGTAAGGAAATATGGGAAAAGTTGAGATTCCCTGGATTAGTGTTTTTAGAAAACTGGTACTGGTAACAAAACTGCTCTGTGTTGTTCCACTCCTTTCTAGAACTGCTGTTCTAGTGGCTGTAGGGATGGTTACAGCAGACAGAGGAAAATGCATTGAGATGTGTGCTTATCTAGCAATCATACCAGCTGTTTCTGGCATGCAGCAACTGACTGACCACAGTAAGGAAAGGAGGATGTAATCAGTTAGCAAAGGCACTCCTTTCTCAGCAAGGACKATAAGGATTATTGGCCAACCCACAGAGAGTTACGGGAATAGAGGAATTGGTGTGCTGAAGTCACTTCCTATCACTCGGGAGTCCCTGTGCTCGGAGCATTGTGTTTGCTTTCCTCGTACGGGTCTCGGGAGTTGTCTGCATTAGTTCAGACGTGTAGGTGCACTCGCCCTGTCTCGGCGCACAGAAGGCTCACTCAGAGAGCTTGCCATCCTAGTCTTTTGTCTCATTTTGAGGGAAGGATTCAGACAGGCTGTGAGCAAGGAGAGTGATTCTTTACCACAGCTTTACACCAACAGAACACCTTGCTGCAGAGATATTTGCAAAAACAGGCATGACTTAATCAATTCAGGGAAGAGGCATATGCCAACAGAAACACTCTTTTGCCAACACAAACCGCGCTGCCACTAGAGGAGTATCGGCAATCCCACTCTTGTCAGCGTGGGGCCTCCACTTCACTGATTAGGTGCTGTACAGGCAGGCAGCGCAGGAGGTTCCCAGCCGGTGAGATCACTCAGGGCTTTGCACCTCAGTGCTGAGGTGAGCCCCTGCTCCCTCATCTTGAGAGGAAGCGGCAGGCATTTCAGCTGCACCTGTATCAACAGAGAATTTATATAAACTGGAGGTGAGCTCCTGAAGGCACAGCTGGTTGCTGTTGCAGTCTGGAGATGGGAAAATTGGCCGCTGCGTTGTATGTGGTCAACACAGGTCTTGATGATACCTCGGGAGTATCTGGTGTCTTCTCAGAGGTCTTGCCAGCCAGCTCAGAGAGGGTTCCCGCTGCAGCCCTGCGTGCAACTAATCGCAGCCTAGCACTGAGGTTAGGAGAATGCTGCTACATCAAAGCTTCCTTACCAGGAAGGCTGGAGAGCCCAAGGATGAGGCAGATCCAGTGCCAAAAAGCAGCGTGTTGCCCTGCTGTCAGCATTTCGGGTCTAAATATGTGACTGGTAAAAGCAGGGGAGGCAAAAGGTTGAGTGCTACCTGCACTGCATCCTGTTTAGTCCAAATTTACTAGAGCTTTGTGGATATAGGAATTAAATGTCCACAGAAGGAAAAAAAAAACTTCTACTTTTTCTAGATTTTTTGGGTAGGAGTGTGTATGTGAAATTGATCTCTAATATGAATATCTATCCCTGATAGTCAGTGGAGATAGAATGACTTTGTTCTGGATGTGTTTGTAAATATCTGTCTATATTTTTAAGACTTACCACTGTAAGACACCCAAGATGATCTGTGATTTCTGCAATCTCATCGGAGAGAGCAAGTGAGTGATTCCATGCGGTAGAGACATACARCCCATGACTCACAGCCCTGAGTCACAGCATTGGGACACTTCAGCATTCAAAAACACTAGTAGTGACAGAAATCAGGATGATGAGCAAGCAGCTGTTACTCATTCTCAGCTGGACACCGTAAGCATGTTTGTACCAGTCAGTGTGGCTCTGGCTCTTCTTTGTCTCCTCTTGCAGACCTGCAGTCATCTGGATAGCATGGTGACATAGCTCACTTAACATTTGCCTCTGGGCAAGAGATGATCAAGTATAGTCTCTGGCTCCCAGACTGTCCTGCTTGACTCTATTAGTCTCAGCATAGAGCTATCATGGCAATTTTCACTTTAGATTACTTCTTCCATCTCTGGAGATCAGCTCACGTTACAAACACGAAGGCATTGACCATCGCACGGGGTTAGAAAGTATCTGTATCCCTCTTTATAGCTGGGGGGGTGCTGAGGCACTAAGCAGGTATGCGACTTGCTTTTAGAGACAAAGGAGATTTGTAGCAGAGCCAGGACAAAAACACAGGAGCCTTAACTACCTCTCTTAATCTCTAACCACTGAACCGTACGCTCCATCGCATTCATCACTTCCTCCTGAGGTGGCAGTTTGGATGAGAACAAGTGCCCAGAAAGTCACCCTGTTTATTCTGTCTCAGCCTCTTAATGCCTGTGGAACTTTTTTATTGAATTCTTTTCATGGCCATCAGCTTTGGTGCGGGAAATGATTCCAAGAGACAAAGACTTGGTTGTGTGTGTGCACGTGCGTGTGTGGTTGGGAGAGGGGAAGAATAAAAAATCCATTTCCAGATGGTTGAAAGGATGCATAGCACTTTGCTATTGGCAAAAACAACCTCTTTCATTTTCAGGATGTGTAAGTCACAGAATTGCAGCTGGAAAAAAATAGGCAGAAAGGGAGGCAGTGGGGTAAAAATAAGAGTTACTAATGAAAAATAACCCAGCCGATACTTGAAAATCTAAAAGTGCTTCATTTTTATTTAAACGGGAGGGGGGAAATGTGCTTGCTGAGGAGGATCTGTGTAGAGCAGGTTCAAATATGTATCATCTCATTTTCTTGTTAGCTTCTTTGCTTTGCATTCCCAACTGTAGCCTCACAGGAAATTCAGTCCCTGGCAAGCTTCAGCTCCAGACAGGAAACGTTCTGAGGAATTTCTTCCATACAGGTACTATATTTGCTTGGAGGGATAACATGGTGGAGATATTTACCACGGCTGGATTTAACTAGCAGGATATTATACATGTTGATGGAGTTGCGGGGAGTGATCTCTGTCTGCAGCCACCAGTGTGCCATGTTTAAACGAATTGGGCTGCTCTGCTTGCCTGTGGGAAGATTTGCATCAGATCTGGGCCAGATTCTCCTTCCTCTGACAGCAGCACAGCCTGACTTATGTCAAAGATATTTGCTGATGTCAGAAAGTATCAGAATCAGGCCCACGCAGCAGGTTTTTATCACACGACAAACTTGGTCTTATGCTATTTGCATGTACAGATATTTGCAAACAGATATTTTGATAGGAGGAGTGACTGTGAGGGCGTGCAGGTAGTCTTTGCTCTTGTCTTTGGTCTCTGAGGGGACGAAACATGGAGAGGCGTGAGCTGTAGCAGCACACCACCTTTCAGGTGAGTGGGAGGTACTGAGCGTGACCAACTGAGACGCAAGTTTCCCGCACCCCTTGGGGCTCACTTGGGATGCTTTCCCACCTTTCTCTGCAAGTTCAGAGCAGGCCTGTTCTGCTTATTAGTCCAGAGGAGATCACAGCAGTCTCAAAAACAAGTGGCATACCTCCCTCAGCCGCTTTGCTAGGTAACTTCAGCGTCATCAGTAAACAGTGATCCGGTGGGCTGAATATTTCTTGATGCACCCAAGAGAAATACCCCTTCCTTAGCAAAACACGTGAGTGCTTGCCAGTCTTTAATGCAATTCTCAGGATACAAGGTGTGTAGAGAAAAGACTGATCAGTCTGAATCACTGTCTTCCCAAGAGAAACGTGAGGGATTAAGTATATGGCTGGGAACAATCCTGCACTGGCAAGGAAATGGCCTGCATGACCCGTCTCAGAGATCTATGATTCACTGCAAATACAGTGAATGAGCACGAAAATGTGTAGTAACATGCAGGGGTACCTTGCCTGCTATTACAGCGCAGCCTCCAGCCAGAGACAACCCGACCATGTTTACAGGTGTGCTCTGGGAGCAGGCTTTTTCTGTGGGGAGCCATGAAAGACAGAAGAATGCCTTCAAAGCCTTAAAGGTCTCTGTGCCGCCCTGCCAAGCCGTGGAAGTGTAACTGCGTGTGCAGTGCTGAAGCATGGATTTTTTTTTTTGTTTCTGGGGCAGGAAGCGCAAGTGCAGATCCTCCCACTTAATGCTATGGGGGAAGAAAAGATTCACAGACTCCCCTGCAGTGTTAGTGAAAATACAGCTTTGGCCTTTAGTGCCCTTTGTTACATAAACACAAGTAGCGTAGACATATTAATCACCCTGCCATTGAGGGAGGAACAGAGCAGCAACCTCAAATGCCACCCACTCCCCATTCTCGCTCCCATTTGATGTTGCTATTTTAAGCCACACATTATTTCCTGCTGTGATTTTATTTTTTTTACCCAGCTTCTAATTCTGGCTCTGAGGTAAGCTGTGACATACGTATCCCTCCTCTCCCCCTCCCTGCCTTCCTCCTCCCCCTGCACCCACGTCCTCTTTATCGYTGTCTTTTAGAAATTTTCTCTCCGTGTCTCGTAAGCAGCCAGGTCCCAGAGGTTACTTATTGACTGTCTGGAAAAAAAGCAAAAAGTCTGATCTTCTTCCTGCTTTTGGACTTCAGTGCAAACAATATTGGGGCCACAGTTTGCAGGGCAGACGGCTTTAAAAGTGTTATTCCCCTGCTCCCCCCTCCTCAGAGAGGTTAGCTCTGTAGAGAGGATGGTCTGGCTGGGAAGGAAGGCTGCTGCTCAGCAGCTAATGATGGGCCATGGCCAGTGTACTCACCTGATGAGAAGGGTATTACACCAGAGGCACGTGCTTTGTGGCGTAGAGGAGACAAGACAGAGCTCAGCTACTCTACGAGGGGTTTCTCTCCTGAGCCTGCTTCTGTGTAGAGGCAGTCAGCAGATTTCTAGCCCCCAAGTAGTTTCCCCCCCAGGCAACTGCCTCATCCTGCCTGTGCCAGAGCGCAGCTTATGTCTGTCTGGTTCTGCTGCATCCATGTATCTCCTGTGGCATTCAGCTGCAACCGGGTCAGCCCTGAGGAAGGCGGTAACTGCGTCAGTCTAGGGCAGAAGAATGGAGCCTGCAGTCCCAGGAAGGGCCCAGCGCACCGGGCAAGGGTGGCTCTTTTCTTGCATGAGTGCGCAGCTGAGCACTGATAAGAGCTCTGCTGAGGGAGGTTTGAGCCCTAGGAGGAAATCTGAGGCCTGTTTCTGCACCGCAATTGAGGAACATTACAGGTTTATCCGCTTCCGCACCCACTGGCCCCTTCCCTCTCTGCCAAGCAACTCGTCCTGAAAATCTCTGCGTGGATGGTTGCTGCTGCAGACGCATCCCCGCTAGAATAAGGAGCAGGCTGGGTGGCGGCAGGCTGCTGGCAAAATCCTGGGCCTTGCTTCCGCGTCCAAGGAAACAGAGGTCTGGGCTGCCCTCAGCCAGCCCCGGTGTATATATTTCACACAAACAATTTCATGCCTTTCTCTTCCTGTGAGCTGCTTTCAGAGCTGCTGCACGTGGCCCTTGTCTGTCTGATACGAGCAATAGCTGGAGGAAATCCCAGGCTGGGCATCTATGTGTTCTTCATCCTCCCCTTCCCCAGACAGGGTGCCCTTTCTGAGGTTCCCGGAGAGTGGGAGAGGCAGAGAGAGCGAGAGCGAGAAGCCCTTTGCCAAGTGGTTTAATGTTAGTCACAGCTGCTGGAAGTCTTTGCTGTGGTCTCACCAGGACCGTTATTTTTATTTTCACAGCTTGGTTTCCATGCCGGTCCCTAGAGAAGGCTGAGGAGTCACATCCCTTCCCAAGAGCAGGCTACATGCTAGCTTTGCACATTTGCATGCTTTGCCGTTTGCTTTGAAGCAGCGAGGAGAGCACACCAGCCCGTAGAGCTGGGCGGCTGTCCTATCGCAGGCCAAACCACGGCCCTCAAATCCTTGCCTACAAAGAGCTTGCAGCTGAGTCGAGCAAGCTAATTTCCAGTGGATGGGAGGGAGGGGAAAGAGCCAGGCTCACGAATTGGAGTGATCACACCAGAATGAAATGACTTTTTCCAGCATACTGTGTCCCCATGGGCAGCTATTTTAAAAGTTATTGCAGAATAACTTCTCCCACAACAGCAACGCTGGAGAATTTCCCCCTCGAGACAAGACCTCAGCAAGGACTCGAGTAAATTGGCTTCACAGAAAATCACCCTGCTCTCGGGTGTCACACCCAGCGCTGCGCAGCAGGAGGCAGCCAGCAGCTGACAGGCGTTTGGTGTCCTGGGGGAAATGCGTTGGATGAGGACAGCTCTCCAAGGACCAATGCCCACATGACAGCCACTACTGCCATCCTCGCTGGCACAGACTCGCAGCACCTTGGTGGGGGTCTGTGCGGTGGAGGGAAGAGCTGACTGGGCACGGGGACTCAGGGAGGGAGAAGAATTCAGTTTATGCTGAGTGTCGCCTGCTTGCCATCCACCAGAGGCCAGCGCTGGTATCAGCTCTGGTGGTCACTGGAACAATAGGAGTACGGGGAAGGAGCCTGTGGTTTACAGATAAAATGGCTGTGGGGTTAGGGGTAGCTTAGGGGCACTGGTGCAACAGGCCGTATGTGTCATGGCATTTGAGGTATGTGATAAATAACCCATCTTCGAGTTTGGTCAGGCTGAGTATTGCAAAAACAACAACAACAACAAAGAAGTTAAAAAGCCTGATCAATCCTGAATACCCACAGTTTGGCATCTGGGAACGGCACAAGATGGTACAGATTTCATGGCCCGTGGACTAGCTGAYACTGTCCGCACAGCCCCAAAGTCTTTCTTTCCTTACAGAGCTAGACTTTATCATCAGTATTGCTGTATGCTCCCTGGCACGGGAGCCACCGGAGAGGCCCAGTTTGTGTGAGGCAGATTTGGCAGGAGCCCTGGCTGCCTAGAGAGCCCCCTCACTGCTGGCCTGCCATCGTTCCTTGTCCTGGCAGCTCRGCCATGGCTCATCTAGGTCAAGAGAGGTGGCTCAGGAAGACATTCCCAGTGAGCTCTGATGAGATCTGCTCCTCCCAGGGCCCTTCAGCTGGGCTTGCTCCTTTTTCTCATTCCACACAAGGTTTAAAAGGCTCTGTTTGTAAACAGCAGTCTCCGACTCGCTGCCTCCGGGGCTCTGGGCGGAAGGCCAGGGAGGGATCTAAGAGACGGCAGACAGTTTTAAGAGGCTGTGGCGTCCGATCGCCGCCATGGAGAGGGCACGCCTTGAAGTTAATAGCCACGGTGGCGGGAGTCACCTACAGTACCAGCAGGTCTCAGCACTATTTTGCGGCTCCCTGAGGCTGAGCTTGGGTTTTACTGAAATGACCTCTTCACATGCCAAGGTAAATTCTGGGTCTCTCAAGCCAGCTTTGTCAGAATCMGTGGGGAGTTAAGCTGCATTGCCTCAAATGTATGTACAAGATCCATGCCCTGTGATGACAAACATCACAGTGGACATGTGTTTGCATTTGACACAGTGCTGGTTAAATATTCACTGTGTTCCACCTCTCCTTCCCACAGATGACTCCAGAGAGCTTGGCCACGTACATGGATGTGGGCACTCCCATCTTACTGGGGAGACAAGGGCCTGCTATGGTATAGCATAGCACCTACTCACTGAGCACAAGCCAGATGACCAATAGTCTGAGGTGCCAGTGAAGAGGGTCTGCCCAAGCCTCCCAGGCTCCCTTTGCCTTAATCCCTTTGAAAATTGGTTAACAAGTGCAATCGTTTGGCATTGTGACATTGCGGAGCAGTGACAAAGCTCTGCTGTTGAGGGAAGGCTAGAGCCAGCGGGAGGTAGAGCTGGGCTTACCTCCTCCCACCAGCTGCAGCACTTGGTGGGCAAGGGAGGCAAGGACAAGTCTGAGCCTGTCTGTATGTCCAGAATTGCTTCTGTCCACATAGTTTACCAGCAGGCACATTCATGCATAGATTTGGCTGGAGCTGCAAAGCTCCCAGGAATGTGAGAACCTGGTCTGGGCAGAGCGGAGAGCTTTAGCAGCCTGAGCACACATGGGTATCATCTAGTACAGAGCTACGGCTGGGAAACAGCCTGTCTGGACGGTGCGTTGGCTGTCGGGTTGGCCAGTCTATACCTGAGCTCATGCCTCCCTGCACAGATGCAGCCTCTGTGCCCTGCATCCTGAAGGCCTGGAGCTGGAATGGCTCTTGTTCTCCCCACGTGGGTAACTCTGCACTGGACTCCCACGGCTTCATGCTGTGTGTGATGGCTTGCACCTGGGTCACGCGTTACCCCAGTGCAAAGGACTTCATTGCTCCTGTGGGAGCAATGTGGGAGGTTGGGCCTGGCTGGYGGGGCCCAGAGAGGAAGAGAAAAGCCGGTGGCTCCTTTAAGGGAGGAAGCGACAGGACTGCAGGGAAGGAGCTCTGGAAGCTGTGTTTTTCTCTCAGCGCCTCAGGGGCTGGTTACTAAATTTGGCTACTGGGCTTAAATAATGCAGTGTGGCAGAGCCCATTGGGTTTGAACATTGTCATATCCACATAATCCTCTCCTAGGTGGCTGAGATCTCTTGTTCTCTGCCTCTGCTATCTGCACAGGAGCTTGAATGTGATGTGAAACATCATCTTAAATAATTATAACTAGTAGAGAAGAGCCAAAGCTGCAAAGTCCCATCTACTTCCACTGTGTTCTGTCTATCTATGTAATTTCTAAGGTGCCAATCACCAAAGCATCCAAGCACTGTCTAATCTGGATCGAGTTCCCTTGGTGCTTATGGAGGCTTGAATCTTAGCATTTTATGTAAGCCCATCTCTAATTAGCAAGCACAGGGACAGAGCTGCATACTGTGGGCAGAGAAGCCTCCTATTACTTTATGATTTACTGACCAAAAGCCCAGCTGGGTTGGAGGCATCAGGACATCATGRTCACTCCTGGCCCAGGAAGTATTAAATCCTCTTTCCGTTATTCCAGGGAAAGTAGTGGCAGGTTTACCAAGGGAGTGCAGGGAGCTGTGGTCCCCTGCCCAGTGTGTCGCCCACCTTCTAGGTCACGCAATGTGGAAGTAGCTGCAGATCTGAACAGCCTGCACAGTCTGTGAATCAAGGCTGCATCCAGCTCTGGGGCAAGAAGGGAGAAGGCCCTCTGCCACCCCTCACTGCAGATCCAAGCCTCCCCATGCAGAGGCAAGGGAGAAGCACAAGATAGGAGCCAGTGACCTACCTGGCTTTGCACCATGCCCAAGAAGGGGGAAGAGAATGATGCTGTCCTCTCAGCTGACCTACTGCCCCACACTTTCTGCAGGCTTTGTGAAACAGATTACAACCTGCCAGATCACCACTCACGGCTAACACAGTGAGTGTTAACAGTGGCAAAGGGACTTGCTGTACTGAACATACTCACCTGGGGTGAAATCAGATTAAACCTTTCCTTCCTTACTAGGGAAACAGTATTTGTTTCTAGTGAGAACCTGCCAGGTTCAGGCAATGCCATAGCAGTGCAATTACTTTCTGTCCATCAGGCTGCACTTAGGAGAAGAGTCTCTCAGCCTCTGCCCACAGTCTCTCTGATTTGACATGACACTTGACAGCTGGTTTTCATAGCAGAGGATACTCAGCAGTTACTAGGAGAGAGCCTTTCCAAATCCCACTTGTAAGCATCACATTTCAGTCCTTACAAAAGTGCAGGTCCTCCCCACCCTCCCCCATTGATCAGCCCTATCCTCCTTCCCCCGCAACTGCTGGAGTATTTTTAGTGACATTGAATAAATACATGCTAAATCTTTCTCCATTAGTGACATGTCAGAAGTTAAAATGGCATTAACTGTAAAGCCTGCAGTAAAGCCAGCTTCATCTAGGGCACTTGCACATGGTTGCCCAAGAGGCTAGGAACAATGGTACCAGCATTGCTTTTCCTTGAATCCATTCATATTCTCTGCACACACTTTCTGCTCTTCTTCCTCCAGAAGTACTAATGCCACCTTCTTCTGCTGTTTACTCACCAACTATCCCCAAGCCTCCCAAACTTTATGCCTTGGAAGAGTCTCCAGGTGACAAAGTTTCATCCTCTCCAGTCACGTTAGACATGTCCTCTCTAGCCATCATATCAGAGATTCCTCAAGCCCCATTGTAAAAAGCCCTTGGATTTTCTTAGGCCTTTGCTAAGCCCACTGTATAGCAACCCCAAAACTGCCTCCGTAGCTAGGACTTGGCAGGAAGGAACCCAGGTGTATCCATAACTAGATTTTCCATCCATACTCACAACTGTCTTCATCTTCTTTCACATGATCTCCACACTTCCACATACATTGTCTCCTCAGCTAGCCTTCACCTCTGACTCTAAGCCATGCCCACTCTGTCAGTCACCCCACTCCTTTATTTCAAACCTATTTCTCCCTAGACATCCTGCTTCTCCCCCACTGCCCGTTGCTTCAGCTTTTCCCCGCCTTATGCTTCCCCCTGCCTTTCTCCTGACTACTTCTCCTGTCTCTTTCCATCTCTGTTCCCCTCTTCAGTCTACCCTGCCTCCCAGTCTAATCCATCTTCTTCAGCCAGAGATGGACATCTCTGCTGTCTCAGGTGGTTCAGGCAAACGGCTTCGATCTTCTCTGAGTTGCCCAAGGCAGGAGCTTGCTCTCCTTTGATACTACTCCTTCAGGTACCTAGTGTGGATCARCTTGGCATCCAGAACTTGAGGAAAAGTCTACGCAGAGCTCACAGCCTGTGTAGCTTATCAGGAGCAGATCATCTCAGAAACTCTGCCACAAAGGAGCAGTGGCTAATGGATGAGCTGAAGCTTGAGGTGAAGGACACTGAAATGCTACAGCTATCAAGCAAGCCAAAATATTTATAGCTGTGAATTGCAGGGTGACTGATTGTGCAGGGTAGGGAAAAGCTGCCATTAAGGAAGAGGGAAATTGCAAAACAAACATCCCCTTTGGATATTTAGTAGCACACCCAAAAAATTAACATTGATTATATCTCCCTATTAAGAAGCAAATACTACGCTGCTTTAATTAACTAGGTGGGTTCTCAATCCTCAATTGCCTCTTTGCAAGTATCAGGTGAGACATCAGGGCTGGTGTTGCCAGTGGCATGAAGTTAGGCTCTTCTGGTTAGCAGGCTAATCCTGAGGCCCTGCTCTTCAAAGGTATTTAGGTTTCAGGCAGCTGATGTTATTTAGATGCTTAAATCTTTAAGGCTCTGAGCCTTAGGAGCTAAGAGGGTGGCTATGAAACTCCAGATTGCCTGGTTCAAGTCTAGTTTATGTCAGTCCTGATGGATAAATGCTACTGGTAAGTATCTGCATGATGTCAAATCTCTCTCTGAGGCTAGGTCATTCTGCAGTTGCCTCACGTAGCCTCTTTTTGCCCCTTGTTTCTGAAGGAGCGGGTGATAGCTAGTGTCAAGCTCCTGATAATAGCTTTGATGAACCTGTGTGGAACTCAGGTTGCTTTACAGCTATTAATTCATTCAGACAAGCCAGCCTGCTGCTTGATGGGTGTTTTGTTTCACTTGGGGGAGTGGGGGGGAGAACACAGGGAGAATTGGTGCCTTTCCCAGACTTTCACAATAGCAGGGTTGGAATTGGGCCCTGTGCAATTTCAATTACTCTGAGTTGCAAGCATTAACTGCCGGGCTGCCCACTTTTTGTTGTAGCCGTGGAAGGAGGTGCAGAGAGCAAACTGGCTGCCGTGGTTTGGATGTGATGGAGATGCTGTCAGATTTTAGCAGTTCAGTGACACTTTCATAGCAGTTCCTGGAGTTACTGCTTTCCCAACACTTACCAACAGGTAAGGGTTGTGCACAGGTAAGGACTTCTGCTTCATGGTGCAAGAAGTCTATGGAGACAGGAGCAGGAAGGAGAGATTGCTTCCTCCACCAGCCTCCTGCTTAATTACCTGCCTGAAGAATGACATTGAACTCAGACCCTTCCTCCAGGTCAAACGCTTCCCAGAGGAAATGGAGATAACTTAATAATGGAATAGCCTTCTTCCCCAGACTTGCAACTGGTCCTTTATTAATGGCAGGATCCTCCCCTCCCTCCCAGTTCAGCACCTTTAATCTGTCTGGAGTCAAGCCAAGCTCCTCAGATCTAGGAAAGCCAAGGGACCTGGTTTCCCTAGTGAATCTTTGAGCCAGGAGAAACAACAGCTCTGACACTCAGGCTCTTCCCATTATTTTACACCAAAAGCATTCTGCCATCAACCTGGCGAGCCAAGCTTGTGGGGGGCACCAGGCTGTGTCCTTTCTGCCTCGTGCATCTCAGTAAAGATCAGTGGGCAGTTTGGCTGGAGATTCTTCAAGCAGGATGGGGCTGGATCACACCCTAACTACTTGGAGGCAATAAAAAGCCTGAGGTGGTATCAGCTTTTCTCACGTTTCCTGGGTTGCCTTACTTCTCCCAGCCATCAGAGTGTGGTGTCCGGGGGCTCCCAGCAGTCCAGTTCTCCATAGCTCACAAATACATTAGAGAAAAGAGCAACTACAGGGCCTGCTCTTACACTGTGAGTGCAAACTCTTAAGGAAGCCAAAGGTTTTCCTAGACAAGGAAGAGTCCTGAGGTTCCAGCAGTGCACAGAGGATGCCAAACCTGGAGCAGAATTTACTTAGGGGTGATGAATGGGGCTGTGAGGATGACTTCTCGTAGAAAAGTTTTAGATGGAGGTAGGGGCTTTGAGTCCACCTACATCACGCCCAGGTTTTGCTGGGCTGTGTTACACCGCGTGTGCTATGCTACTGGGATGCAGAGGGCTCTGAATTGTGGGGCAAGAACCGAATGTTTTAAAAGCCATTAAAAAGCATGTCAGGGTATTCCCATGCGTATATCTTTGCTGGAGTTATGGAGAGAAGGGAGACTTCTTGGCTGCCTTTCCAGTTTGCACCACTACAGTCCCATACAGAGCTGGCTTGCTGTGTGCTCTTATGGTTGTGAAGATACAATCCAACTGGCCAGCATCGCTTAATCTTTCTCATGCATTAGGTAAGAGCGGGTCTGCTGGGTAAAGAGTGCACCTGAGATGTGACTAAAACCCTGTGACTTTTACCCTCAAAATAGCCAGAACAAGGAAGTCTTTAGCAAGTTGCTGCAGCAGATTTTGTACCTTGGTAGGTCTGGTGGGGCAGGCAGTGGTGGGGTGTGTGTGGTGGATGTTGTCTTTTGCTGCTGTGGTGGGCAGAAGAAAGCAGCACTTGCCTTAAGGGTTCAGGTAAGGCTGCTGGGGTAAGCCATCATGGGGGGAAGACTCTAGTTCACTGAGGAACAAGTAATAAAGGGAGTTGGCATGAACAGAAGTGCCTGAAGCCTTTCTATTATACACAAAAAGCACCCAATGCCTTGCTCCCTGGGGAAGAGCTCCAAGATAGTTGTCAGTCTGGCTGGCCCCTGCCCTTTAATCTGAACATGCCCGAATGGGCCAGGGGCTTCATTTTTGTATTACTGCACTGTCTTCCTCCCACTCACTTGTGCTTTCCTCTTGGATGCCTGTGGCTGCTTTTGATGCTTCTCTCCCCTGTTTTGGCCTCTCTGTTGGGCAAACCTTGTGGTTTGCCACCTTTCCTTGCTCCTTTTCCTACATCTTTGATGGTACAAGAAAGCTTCTGGTTGTTTCTCTGTTTGCATTTCACTTTCTGTAGGGTTGTGTCTGATGTGCTAGGAAAATAACTCGTTAGTCCTTCTGAGTTCTATTCAGTAGCAAATCAGATATCTAGCAGGGAATGTTCAGCAAGCAAATGCAAGGTGCAATGTAAAAAGAGGCTGTTCATTCCTTGTATTTCTCAGAGTCATAAAAACAAAGATATTTGCTACTTCCTTCACGATAAAGCTATCAGCCATATTTACTTTGTTCTCTGTTCTTATGTGACATGCTTTATCTGGCAACTTCCAAGAACCTTTCCAGTGTTATTTATTTAAATAAATCTCACATTGCTCCTGTGCAATAGGCATTTTCCTCCATTTTGCAGTTTGGGAAGCCAAGGCATTTAAAAGCAAATTGGCTTTGCAGAACTACAGAATAATCCGGCTTTACGAAAGAGAACAAGAACCTCACAGTCCTGACTTACTGCCTTCATTGCCTTCGTTAATGGAGTGTTCTCCACCTCTAGTTAATCGGCAGTCTGATTTTCCTTCAGGTCACGATCATACAAAGAGCCAGTTATCACTTTAAACACATATAATTAAAGTGCTTACCTACATAGTGACCTTCATCAGAATGCTCCAGCCACTGTACAGGTGGGTAGGATGCTGCTGTGTTGAAAATTACGAGGCTCAGAGAGATTAAGAAATGTGACCAAGGATTTGGAAAATGAAAGCTCACCCTGTAATACAGAAATTTTGATTCGTATGTCCTTGTTCTGAGTCTTAGACAACATTGTTTCCCTAGGGTTGTGTTTGGTTTTGGTGGTGGTGTTTTTTTTTGTTTGTTTTGTTGTTGTTGGTTCCCTCCCCTCCAAATTTCCTAACGTTTGGGGAGAGGAGGAGATGCTTTCTAGGCAATCTGCACACGTGCTGGCTGGTCACCACAGAAGCGATGGAGTTAGCGACTGGAGTGGGTTTTATATGGACCAGGGTTGGCCAGCTTAGCTGTGTCCTGGAGCTTGGAGAACACAGATTCACCTAACTTTTTTTTTTTCCCAGTTTCTTTCTCCCCTTTCTAGTAGTTTATGCTGTCAAAATAGGTTATCACCCCTTTTTAGTAAAGGAGAAGCAGCAGTTGCRAGTGCCAAAGAAGTCGGGAATAACTGTGATTGTCTTAAGTGCCTTTCCTGGAAAAATCCCTTTCTGCCATAGGTGGCCTGAAAACACTGGTACATTAGGACTGCAGTGTTTCCAGTAACCCAGCAGGATTTGGTGGGTGGAGGAAGGGGAAGGAACTCAGTGAGCCGTGACAATGGGAAAATCTTGGCAGGGACTTGCACACGCAGTCTTGCAACTGGCCTCGATGTCCCAACTGTTACAAGAAGGGATTGCACCAAAGTGAGGGAAGCTCAGAGAAGGGTGTGTGAAGGCAACCGTAAACTGGAACCCTGGATTGGTGTGTTTGGCTGAGGCCTTGGGGTAAAGCGAGGAGGTGGCTGAGGCCACGCTCCCCTTAGGCTCAATGCCACCGCCCTACTGTAGTGACAGGAAACCTGGAGATGCTCCTTCCCCACCACGGGAGAAGGGGACCAAGATGGTTTTGGTCGCTGCATGCTCTGAAACGGGCACCAGTGCTGTTGTAGTCGAGCACGGGGTTCCTTCGGGTGGCCCTGTTCGGAGGTGACGGTCCTGGGCAGGGGGTGAGGGCTGGGGGGCYCCAGAGCCCCCTGCGGACACCCGGCGGTGCTGGGCGGCTGCCTCTGCCCGGGCCCGCCTCAGAGCACGGCCCCGCTCCTCGCCCCACCGAACCGCGCCCGGCCGACGCCGCGTCGCCCCGCCGCCAAGCGAGACGGCGGCCCCCCGGGGGTGCGGGGTGCCGGGCGGGAGCCGGCAGGCCGCGGGGCGGGCAGAGGCCGGGGCGGGAGGCCGCGCCCCACCGGCCGTTAGGGCCGTTGCGCGGGCCCGGCCGGCCGTTGGTGCGCGCGCCGCTGCTGCCCCCTGCCGGGCGCAGGCCGGCGCCGCCTCGGGAGCCGGGCCGAGGAGCCCCGCTGAGGGCAAGGGCCCGCCGGGCGGGCGGGGTGGCGGCCCTCGGCCTGCAGGGACGGAGGAGAGCGGGCCAGGGGCCCCGGGAGGGCTTTTTTTTTTTGGCAGCGGGAAAATGCCTCCCTGCCTGGGTTAGGGGATGAGCACGGCTTCTCTCGCCGGCTGTCGGCAGAGAGCCGCTGCCAGGGCAGGCTGCGCCCTCCTTCCTGACCCATCGGCTCTCTGYGCCCTCCTTGCTGCTCTGGCAGGGCATGGCTTGGCAGAGCCCCTGCTGCGGAGCRGGTTTGCAGATGCTTTCAGTTACAGAGTGCCTTGCCTGATGGTGCGTGTGTATGACTCCATCCCTGCAGCAGTTCCTGCAGTGCTATCTAGGAGTGGGTCATTTCCTTTTGACTCAGCGGCATCAATCACAGAGTATATTACTCTGGCTTTTGGCTCAGGTCTTCAGATGTGAAGACATACTCTTCCACTCACAGATGGATTATGGGCAGCTTGGAGACAAGCATCGGGCTTTTGTTTTGCGGGCCCCTTAGCACCCATCAGGCACTGACTGCAGCTGGCAGGGTGCTGTTCCSCAGCATTCTTGGTGCCCATTATATATCTGCTGCTGATTTCAAGGTGTCAGCATGGCTCGTGGGCAGGCGAGTCAGCTTCAGGGTCCCACTGAGCAGGCTTTCCGAGCTCAGACTGCCCGGCTGGCATGGAAGATCCACTGCACAGAGCAACAGGCTTCTGTGAGTGTCCCAGCATTGCACACCAAGCAGAGTCAGGTCTTAAGGCAGCAAGTTTTAGCTCGTGCTGATCTATATGCCTCTGGTATGGTGAAACATAACCTAAATCCAGATATTGTCCAGACTACTTAAAGGCTGTCCCCTGCACCTAAGATGTGCACAGTATATTGTTTTATAGTAACAAGTACATGATACAATTTATATGGACAAGTTTGTATGAATGAAAGGTTTCTTCTTTTATAGCATGGGATTTTGACTTTGTAGCTCAGGCTCTTTCCTGTAGAAGTCAAGACCAGCTACTGCTCATGTTCCGCCGCTGAAGCAAGATGACTGGATGGACAGAGGATGCTATCCATGGATAAACAGGAGTGGTCTGAAGGCTAAGCTTGTAAATAAATACCCTATGCCTCCACATGACTTGCCTGGAGTAGTTTTAGGGAAAAACAGCTATTACTACCAGGGAAAATCAAAGTACTTTGTAATTTGGGACTCACTCAAGGTGCTATATGTGCTACAGGAATGGGCCCACAATTGCTGTGCCAATCCCATCATCCCTGTGTGTCCTGTTTGGCTCTGCAAAATGACATTGTGTGACTGACGTCAGTCAGACAGGACAGAGCAATGGCTTCCAGCTCTGAAGAGCTGCGGTGTTGTTTACCATGAGGAGCAGGTAGAGCTGGTGGTTCAGGCTCCCTTCCGGCAAGGTGGATATGAGGTGCTCATTCACAGGAGAGTCCTGGTCTTCACACTGTTCCTGGGATCTGCCAGATCACGTACAGCATAGACATGAGACAGTGTTAAAGATTGACAGCAAATCTCAAAAGCAAAGGTAATCTCCAGACAAACGCCTCTAAACATGGACGAATACACACTTCAGTTGTGAAAATGAATGTGAATACTACCCCCAGATGTTTCCAGTTATTCAGAATAAAATTGCAGTGTCTGAGAAGGTAGAAATTCAAAGTTAACCTGGAATGGAGGAATGAAGACGCTTGAAAGTAAGGAGTGCTGATGGCTATTCAGCCAGCAGCATAAGCATCTATCCGCCACACTTTTGCCAAGAAACCCTTCCTATGCAGACCAAACTTGATCCTTGTAAGTATACAGTATAAGTGCATAATATTCCACATAAATGTATACATATAGATAGTATATAAGTATATATAGATACTATATGTGCAGATGATAGGGTTACGTCTGTATCAGCAAATGTTCTGGGGCACTACAACTCTATCGTCTATGAAATTAATAGCTGATTGCTGTTAATTTATTCTTGCCATGATTTTGGCCTGTGCCAGTTAACACTCTTCCAAACAATTCCCAGGCGTGACTGAGGGAGTTGGTGTGGGCCAGGGGCCGTTCCCAACAACCGCTTGGATCCAAATGCCTTGCTTGAAGGATAAAAGAGTTTAATGTTATGGGTGCAAGCCATYCTGTGCCAGGGCCCTCAGTGCCAGAGAACAGTCCTGGGCACGTTTAATTTACTGGTATAGACATAGTCTAGGAGCCCAAGGGATTAGGCAGGGTTTTAAGGGTTGCATGCCTGGGCTTAGATACTTGATTTCTCCCAAGATCCATTTTATGGTACCTTGTGTTTTTTGTGGACATGGGCCTTGATTCTTTAAAGCTTCTATCCCCTTAGCTAACAAGCCTTGCCTTCTGGTGTTAATGACCCTTTAGTGTTTTCCCTAAATAGCAGACACCCTGTGAAAGGTAAAGTGGGTTGTAATTACACAGTTTTATTATCGCTGCCTTCATGACAGTGGCATATAACAATAGTGAACCCTGTATAATTAACATTTTTTATATTTTTAGGAAGTCATGCAAAACATAAGAGGAAAAAATAAAAACATATGAAACGGTAATTTTTCAAAGCCTGGCTAATTTTCCTTAGGCTTTGTAGAGAACAGCTTCCTTTGCCTTCAGGTAAAACCTGGAGAATTTAAGGTTACACTAATTTTGCTATATGAAATTATGGAGGGACTGACTAGATTTTGCAAGGGAACACCCCTAGAAGTGTATTCACTTATACTGATCCTTGTGGTATAACATCTCTTGGGAATGGTGCTATTGAGTTTCCACTACCTGAATGTACTTGAGCTTTTCTATGTCCTCTGAAGAACGGTGCAGAAAGGTGTCTGACTGATAGCAGCAAACCTGCATTGATTTGAAGGAACAAAAATTCTTTGGTCAGGATGCTAATTACAGTGCTCCAAGTCACATACTTTTCCTGACCCATCTGTCTGGTCTAATCATAGCTCTTTCTCCTAACTCTTTCTGGCTGTTATCCTCTTAGCCTGACTCTTACCATAACTTGAGCTTCATTTCTGTCAATGCAGCCACCACATTAGCATCAGAGTATGTAGGCCAGGGCTGAGATGAATACTGACATAACGAGTGTCTCTTCTTACCTGTGTGAGTCTGATCGATCTGGTGGGACTGCCACTCTACTATGCAATATGTGACTTGAGTATCCAACCATCCCAACCACAGCCCGCTCGATGTGCAAATAAGTGTTGGGACAGCTCTGATACTGTGATAATGATACAGTATGGTGATGATAGCAGCAGGGAACTGGGCAGAAGTATACTGAAAGCCCATTTATCTGCTGGTATGCTGAGTGTCTGCCATATATACAGCAAATTTGGCTGGATCTTCAGAAGTCATCCTTTGGGCTTACAAGGGAGAAAAAGGGAGGGCTGGGTAGTGATGAGATTAACATCTGATTCTTTAGACTGAATCTGTCTGTCCTGTTTTTCTTGCAATTTGCTACACAGCTACGCAGGTCTCCCAGAGATGGAATCCCACGCATCTGCTATATGCGCTTCTTCGTGATGCGTGAACAAGTTAATTTGGGGGATTTGATGCTATGTATCTGGGCCCATTACCCATCTAGAGTGGAGCCAGAACACAGCTGAGTAGATCTGGCTGAAAAAGAGGAGAGGTTTTTAAAAAACAGGCTCCAGAAAATTACTCATTAATACCTCTAGGAATGCTGGCTGTGGTGTGGAAACTAAGACAGAGAGAATTTGTTTCTGCATTGCCGCCTCTGAATGCAGTCAGGTTGTGTGGGCTGTACTTTGTTCTCCTTTGAGGGCTAGGAGACTGGTGGTGGGGTTTAACTTGTGTCAGGCTCTAGTTAGTGTCCACCTCTCATGCACTCTGACAAGGAGAAGTCATCCTAGGGTGGGATTCCGAGGCAGGCCTGATCCTTTCACTCTGGCCTTTTGTACTGTCTGTGGGCTTAAGCATTGACAAGGGAGTGCGCAGAGCCTGGGATCAGCAACCTGGCTGGCTGTGTGTGAGACACCCAGGCCTTTGGCTAAGAAAGCGCAACTTCCTGATTGCGTGTGTGCTTGTCAACATAAAGCAGCTCGTTGCTGCTATGTGGTAATCCCAGTTCTGCCCTCAGCCCATGTGGAAGAACACAGAGGCAGAGCTGGGAAAAACCAACGCCTCCAGACCTCTCTCCCTTCTCCTGGCAGTGCTCGGTTGGAAAGGGTGAGCGGGTGCAGAGGCAAAGTGGTGGTCTCTTGTGCCCTCTGGGGACGGCTGGTCTATAATACAGGCAACAGAAAGTGTCAGATACAGTACAGGGCTTTCCACAAGGTTTCTTTTAGCCAGACCCCCCATAGAGGAGGTTTGTTGGACAGGAGCAGGCCATGGCTGTCGTGTCTCCATGGATCAGCCAGATCCTGCTTCTGTTCTGACAGCACCTCTTAGCTGAAAGGTTTTACCCTGGAAAGAAAGAGACATAAGAGAGTGATGTATGATAAGATTTCCATGAAAATATCCCACCCCCACCCTTTATCTGCCCRTTGTCTTCTCTTGACCCCTTTTTTGACCATTTTTAGTGCTAGCATGCCTGCATGCAGAGCTCACGTTTCTGATGCCAAACTCATTTCCTCCCTCCCAAGGCCATTTTCATCCTTGTTTACACAGCCATGCTGGCTAGAGAGCTGTTCCAACTGGGATTTCTGGTGCATAGCTTGCAAATAACTGTCCTTAGTTGTGAGAAACTGATAAAGGTTTCAGCATTTGGTCTCGGCCTCTAAAAGAGCCAGGGGGGTGTACAGATGCAACATGCATTCACCAAGTTCAGAAAGCAAGGAGTAAATGACACGCTTGTGATTTATTCTCATTACAAAATCTTCTAAGGTCGCTCCTTCCTTGGCCACTCTATAGCAATCTGACATTTTGAGGCAGAGGCTTGTGAAGACAGGTTGTCTTGTTCTGTTCCTCAAAGTGCAGTTTTAGTGGATGCTTGGACCCCTTCGGTTGGCTTCTGACTGGTTTGTGGCCACAAATCCTCAGTCATTAGAGCACTTTTCAGTTCTACAGTTATTTTAAGGGCTGTCTATTCTACCTCCAAGCCTTTCTCTGAGGATTCTGCTGTGTTGTCACTCCTGCAGAGGGCTCAGGCAGTACTTGTGCTCCTCTCCCCAGCCTTCCCTGCCATGCTAAGAGGAGCTCAGTAGCACAGGTTTACGCACTGACTGTCTTCTCTCCCCACTGATGAACTGGAGCCTGGCAGCAGCTGGAGATGGGGCGCATATATGCTGACGGGAGTCCTAGAAGTTCTGTGAAACATCACCAGTGCCTGGCTGGTGTTTTCCGATCATCTGATGGCAATTTGAGAGGTCTGGCCAGGCTCGCAGTGAGGCGCTGTGGCCAGGAGTCCCCCAGGCTGGCCGAGCCAGGGCACAGCGTGGGTGGGGCCTGGCTGTTGCTCTCCTCATCCATGCACCATGCCCATGGTAGGGATGAGCTGCAAGGCAGCGAGCTCAAACCTGCACTCCTGGAAATTCTTCCTGGAATTTCTTTCCCCAGTGATACTAACCTGGCTCTTTTTCACTTTCCTTAGAAGCACTGAAACTGCTCACAAATACAGATCTAGATGGGGTACCCAACAAGAGGAACTGGGAAACCTCTTTGATGTTGAAAGCTGTATTTTATTTATACACTTGGGATAAGCCCAGAAGCTGTCTGGGCAGCCAGGAAGTTCCAGAAAGGAATTTCCCCCCGTCAAAATAGCAACCACAATAATATTTTCTCCCTTCCTCTGCAGAGACTGAGTGTGCTCATTTCCTAGCACTTTTGCTTAAGAAGTTTCCTGCTTTCGCAGGAGCCTAGGCCTTTTCTCTCTGATGCTGCCCTTCTAAGCATCGTAGTTTGAGGTTTCTTGTTTTCGACCTGAAAACCTCAAGTCTGAGGCAGCTGATGAGTTGGTTGGTCCTCTCTGTGGGGGTAGAATGTATAGACTGGATGTTTCTTTCATTTTTGGACTGACTACTCCTGGCTAGCTACATGGCAGGGCTCAGAACCACTGTGTGATCCCAGCTGAGGACTGTTATCATGAAGGCGTTTGAAAAGGAAGAGACGTGAGTGAGTTGCAGTGACTGTATTTGAAGGAAAGAAGGTCAGAAATCCTTTAGCCACATGAGATGATTCCTTTTCTCCAGGGGTTAGAGGGAAGAAGCTATCTAAAGCAGAAATCATCACTTCTCTTTGCTTGTGTTTCTGAGGAGCCAGGCTGCCCTGCCACTGGCTGGCCAAGCTAAACTGCTGGCTCTGTCAGTGCTGTCCAAGCAGCCCATTACCAAGTGGATGTCATGGGGCCCCTTCCAGGCCTGTTTGCAGCGGAATGAACGTCTGCAGTACCAGCTAGAGAAGCACAGTCTAAACAGCCATGGTAATCCTGCTCTCCCTGGTTCTCGGTGTATTAGCCACATGCTGACTTTCCAATTGGCCCTAGCAATTTGCAGGGAGACAATGGGCAGCAAGGGAGTTATAACAAGACATGGGGCTGCCCAGCAGTGCTGTTCAGAGGATTATCTCTTTTCCTTACTGCTGTCATGTGGCCTAGGTTGGCATGGTCATTGTTTCTCTATCAAATAGCAGGGATCAGTAATTTCTGAACACCTTTCTCTTCAATTTCTTTTCTGCTGCTTTTCCTCTTTTTGTGGCAGTCAAAAACTCCATCTGCAAAAACATGTATCCTAGGTAGTTCATCATTCAGATGTGCCTAGAAGAGGTGTATCTAAAAGAGAACAGAGAGCTGTCAGTCTCAGCCATTTCTGACCAGCCCTTCCGGATACTCCTTGAATGTCCAAAATGTTTGCATGACAGCAGCTGGCTCAGTTCTGGGACAGTTTGTAGCTGTTAAGGTAACGGTGGCCAGTTCCCACCTTTGGGTGCCTATAGCCTTAGTGAAGGCTCCTTTGTGACTGCATGTGGGATGTTTCCCAGCTGCCTGCCCTACGCTCCTGGTATAAAGACCATATTGCCAGAGCTCGGAGAGCACTTGTGTGCACTGGAACCTCACCCAGCTGGGTCATGGGGTGTTTATGGTTTGTATGGTGGGGACTCGGCTTACGTTGGTCTGTGTTAGGGCACACATCGCACAGAGGCAAAGTCAGAGATGATCCCTTCTGGAGGAGCCTACAGGTTCAGCAATTCACAACTGGGAGGAAAAATGCCCTGTGGTACCTGCTGTAAGTGATTGGTGGCTGGCTCAGAAATAGAGCTCAGTGCCCTTTGCCTCCTTTGTCAGTCATATTGTTCTAGGAATAATTCTCATTATTTTTGTGGACTGTCCTTCTCCCCAGCTTTTATCTACATACACTGAACTATGGCTGAGACAGTTGGTGGATGGCCCTGCTCTGTGGCACCATTCAAGACCTCCCTCCAAGCAAGCTCTAGGCTCAGCTTTCATCCTGCTTCTGCCTTGCTTTTAGCATTGCCCTTGGCAGGCAGATGCTCTTTCCATGCCCGGCACTGGCTGTAGCTCCAGTGYCTGTCTCAGACATCACCCATTTAGGGTCATAAGTGAGAGGGGATGGATGGGGTTTTTCCAGCACATCCGTCTCCCTTGGTGTAATGAGGGGAGATCCCCAACAGATGGCACTTGAACCCCTTCCCTGGCAGGTTTTTTTCCTTCGGCATCGGAATGTTCAGACCAGCATCCGAACAGATGCAGCGTGATCCTGCTATGGCACAGGGCACTGTGCGGGAAAGGGAAGCAGAAGAGCAGTTCAGTGTGCGAGGTGGGCAAATTCCCCGGYGACTTCAAAGGGCGAAAATAGCATCTCTTTCCTTATGAGAAGGCTTGGCCAGGCCTGCCTAATGGGGCCTTCTGCACCCACACACATTCCTGTTCTTGAATCTCGCAGTGTCAGTGGTACACCCTGGGCAGGATAAGCTGCAGRAGGTATTAKATTGTCCTCTGGGCACAATGGGAAACACAGCTCAGAGGGAATCTGTGCATTAAACTAATCCTCACTGCATTGTCTTCACCCCTCCTGCCTGTCTCCCCTATTGTACTGTTTGGCCAGGATTCCCACAGAGGAATGTCTCGGAGGGAAAAGAAGGTGTGGCACACCAAGAGCTAAGGTAGTTCTCCAGGGATGTCTTCCCCATGGCAGCAGGAGGCAGGAACACATGGGTGTTGTGCAAGTGAACCAGGATCCTGGCTCAGCTCACAGCCCCCTGCCCTCTCCCTGTCTCCGCAATGCCATGTGTTCTTGCAGGAGGAGCTTGCCACTTGCCTTCCTTCTGCTCCTGGTCTGGCCCTGAGGAATTTAAAGAGATCTTCAAACAATGCTGGAGCAGGCGTGTGGGCTTACCATAAATGTTGTGCAATGCATTTTTTATGTTTTTATCATGTGACCAGAGGAAACTTGGCCTCTTTGACTACGTTTGAGATTTGGATTTGGTTTGAACCCAGTAGGTGGATCAACACTCCAGGGGTGAGAAACCCACAGGAACCAAAACCAAAGCAAAGCGATCACATGAGATGCTTGGGAAGTGAAACCACTGAATTTTGTATAGCTCCAGCAGTGTGATCTAGTAACAGGCTAGATTACAGTCTGGGGGCATACGGCTAGGGGCCAGGAGATACCGCTTCTATTCTTGGATCTTCCACAGCTTTCCTCAGTGACCTTCAGAAAGTCAAGTAACCTTCCTCTTAGTTTTCTCCTTYGGGAATAATACTATTACTTACCCCTGGAAAATAGTTTGCTATCCTTGGATAGAAGTTACTTGGTAGTGTTCTGCAACCTGTATGTGTGTGGAGGAGCAACACCTCCAGATCTCTCAGGAAGCTTTCTTTCCACTCTGTGATGCAGCAGTGTGACTTGTCATCTACTGGGAACCCATCTAGCATGTCAAGCCTCATCCTTGGGGCAGGGATCATGTAAGACAAGAGTTGGAGCAGTAGGTTGCAGCTCTGCTTTCTGCAAGGGCTTCTTTTCCTCTGGTGGTCTGCTAAATTGCTTGTCGCTGGTTGCAGCAGTGTGTCACTGTGCCTCATTTAGAGGAGATGCTGGATGCTGTGGACCAATGGAGAGCTTGTGATCTGTCAGTTGCTCCTGGCATTTTAGTGCGAGGCGCAAGGTTAGCAGGGGAGGAACTTGAGAATGTGAGTTTCTCCTGGGCCTGCTGGAACACAGAGATGCTCATGGCTATGCAGTCTGAGAAAATGCTGGGACAGCTGTGTATAACTTGACCCCCAAAAGACCTGGATGTACCCAAAGTTGGTGTTCCTGGCTATTCTGGTTATATGAAATCCAAAGCAAGAAAGAAATAGCTGCTCTGCAGGTATCTGCTGAAACACATGTAGGCAAAGGTTGGAGAAGCAGAGTTAATACAAGGAATTATAGTATTAGTTTCTCTCATGTCACAGGTGCCATGACAAAGCCTCATTGGCACTTGCTTTTGCCACTTGTCATTAGCAGCGCTGTCCCAAGAGCAGGTTAGGCAGCTGAGCATGAGCCCACCACCAGTCACTGCTGCTGTTTTGCACCTTAGTGGGATGTTGTGAGTTCAGATAGAGGCTGTGAGGTGTTGCAGGTGGGGTGGCAGGTCTTCTCTGTTTCAGGGAGCTTTTTCAGCTTCATCTGTTCTGAGATAAACAAGTGGGCCCTGGCACGTGCCTGTCCCAACCAACGCTTGAACCTGGAGAGCTCAAATATGAGAAAGCAATCATACCCAGTAGTTTAAGCTGACTGTGGTTTATGGGTCATATCTTACAGACCATTACAAGGAAATCCAGTTGCTCCRGTGCCGGAATAAGGAATGAATAAAGGCCTGGGGAATTTGGCTTTGTATAAAAAAAAAATGAATCTTCTTATGTGACATTCACCAGGGTAAGAAACTCTCAGTTGTCAGGCTTTGGGATGTACCTTGATTATTGGTTAGGGATCAGGAGTAATTCTTACCTAATGTTAGATATATTATTGCATATCTATATGGAGGATTTCTGCTTTCATTTGGCATTTTACTCTCTCCTGTTGGAGGCAGGATGCTAGACTAGTGATCTGATAATGTGCACCATTACCTGTTTTCCTGTATGCATGCAATAAGGAAACCAGAAGTATCTAGAACAACATATGGTCATTTAGAGTCATAAGATTGGATGGTCATTTCAGTTTGGTGTGAACTGAGGGAAAACCAGGTGAAAATAAGTCCACAGTGTGAATGCAGAACTCGCAGAGCAAGTATGGTGTAATAGACGTGATTGTTTCCTACTGCGAGCATCTTCTAAGAAGGCACTATCTGAGAAGCAGAAACGTTTTCTGGCCCAGACTCTGTGCCTGTTGTACTCCTTCAAGAAAAATCCTTTGCTAACTGGAGCTGAACTGAGGCCCTTTTCCCTGCAGCGGAGATGTTCTCTTTCTTTTCCGCAGTCAGCATTTTATGAGTGCTCTTTCCTTATCTTGTTACAGGCGTGCTGGCTGAGAACGGGGAACCGATATGTTAACCAGCCTGTGCTCCTCTGGAATTTCTACACAAGCAGCCTCCTCAGTGCTTCCGAACTTGTCCCTGGAGGAAGGTTGGGACAAAAGGTACTGCTGGCCCTAAGGGACTGGCAATGGGCAAAAGGGACCTTTCACCTAGACACGGGGAGTTTATTGCTGGCGTGGAGTTGGCAGTGGGTGAAAGCCCTTTGTTGTTACTGCTGGCAAACGTGTGGGTGGCTTCCTGTGGGCTCAAAGCGGCCGGGAGCCGATCAGTCAGCCCCTGTTAACTTCCCTGGCTGTTTTGCCAGGGAGGTGCTGGAGGACGGGCCGTGGAGATGGAGCACCTTGCTCGTGCCTGAGGGCAGAGGGTGCAGCAGGAGCCGAGCCGTCCTGGCCCCGCGCTTGCATGTGCGGTGAGAAGAGGCAGTGGCGAGTTTCCCTGCTGCTGCAGGCCCTGGGCAAGCTCCCTGGGTGGCTCGAGAGGGGCCGGTGCTCTGAACCAGGGACGGGACAGACAGGTCATGGCACCCTGCCACCCTCCTGGTGCGAGCTGGCACAGCACAAGCAGTTATCAGTCTGCTACGTCCTGAGCAGAGCCCGCCCAGGTCGGGGACCCAGGGAACGCCGCCTGGGAAGGGCCGCCGGTGGCACCACGGCGGGCCTGCTCCAGCCCCTCGGGCACCCTCCGGGCGGGCGGAGCGGGCACCAGCCGTCACGCCGGCGCGGCCCCTTTAAGCGGAGGCCCCGCCCCGGCCCGCCCCGGCCCGCCCCGGCCGGCCAATGGGCGCCGCGGGTGCCGCGCCGTTTGTTACAAGTTTCCCGTCGCGGGCAGGGGCGCGGGGCGGCCGCGGCAGTGCGGGAGCCCGGGGCGGCGGCGCCCGAGGGCAGCGGGGCGCGATGCCCGCCTGGGGCCGCCGGCGTCGGGGCTGACGGGGGCAGGCGGGAGCGCTGCCATGAGCGGAGCCTGGGGCCTCGGCTAGGGAGCTCCGCCGTCCCTCAGTAAACACGCTGCGCCGAATGTCTCTTGTCCCTTGCAGCACGCTGCCAGCTGGTACCTCCCTCCGTTCTGAAGCGTGACCGGGGAGGGGGTGGAAAGCAAAGGAAGTTTGGTATTTATTTTTTTTCTTTAGACATTGGAAAGGGATTCCCTCTCCCTCCCCCCCGCGGAGGGCTGTAGGACAGAGTGTGGTGGCGGAGGAGAGGGGGGCACAGCTGGAAGCGGGCTGTCCGGAGCTTAGCCCCCCCCCCCCCCCCCGCCGTGTACCTGGGGGTGCTGGATGCAAGCTCTGTGGAGCTCCTCCAAGCGTAGCAGCAGCGGCTCGGCAGATGTAGATGCGTGCGTGTGTGTATGCTTAACCCTTTCTTGGTTCCTCGGATTTGTACCATGCTGAAGATCCTCACCAAAAAGCTCAGGAACCAGAGTTTGAATGAAATTCAACCTTTCCAGCTAAAGGTAAGAACAGCTGGTTTTGCCTCGGTTCTTTTTTGTACCCTTCATGTAACTAATAACGGGGCCTTGAGAAGCTAGTAACTTGCGGTGTTTATTATGCTGGGCCAGTTTCCTCTCAGCCAGTGTGCTTAGTAGGAACTGGCCTAGGCTGTATTCCTGTTACTAAAGTCCTGTTCCTTTGCTCTCAGAGTTACCCTGCACAATTCAATAGGTAATACAGAAAAGTGGATAAAGGCAGATGTATCTGTCAGTTCTTTAGAAGTATTTACTTTTAAGGGGGTTCACATTTAGCTACATAGGTATTTGCCTGTCTAGGTACCTTTGTATGTATGCAATCTGTATGTGTGTATATGCAATCTATGTATGTGTGCAATCTGTAGTCTCCCAACCCTCACCAGGCTAGAACCCCCTTGTGCTAGGTACTGTACAAACAAGATTTGCCTAAAATGCCTTTCAGCTCGTTATTTGCATTTCTCTCCCTTCTGGTCCTGAAGGCTGGAATCTGAGCTGAAGTTTGGCTCACTGCATTGACCCATGGCTTTCCGAACTCTGCTTACATCCTTTCTTACTGCTCAAGAGAAAAATGAGGATCACAGATTCGGGATAAGGAATATCTAAGCCCTTCCTGCCAAATGCAAGGAGGAATTTTTGGGGCATATGCAATGGGATGAAAATGGAGTCGTGATGGGTTAGTTACAGAAAACTACCAGATCCTGATTTGGCAAAAGTGTTGTGAACCAAGGGATACCCCCTGAAATCAGCAGAGTTACTCTGGATTGGCATCAGTACTGCGGGAAGTGTAGCACCTGGCCCCAAATCAAAGAAGGGATCTGGGAAAAGTAGCAGCCCTCATTGCCTGAGTTGGGGGCTGGGGATCTGTATACCAGACTCTAGTGGAGTCTTTTGTATGTGTTACACAGAGACGGATTGCCGTGTGGCTGCACTTCTGCGCAGGCACTGGACACGCTGATGGCAACTTTGTTAGAAACAGTGCTGATGTTTCCTCAAAGTTTGCTGTGTCCGTGTACTACTTCCTGTGGGGCTTGCATATTCTGTGGCTCTTGGGAGAGGCAGGATTAGATTTTATTTTTGGAAATAAAATAAGGGCAATGCTTTAGGTTGTGGTGGATGGATTCAGTGCAGAATATCTCTGCAGAGGCATTAGAGGATTTCTTTTGAACACTGTTTCTGGGCCTTGTGGCTGTGATCACCTCCTTTAGCTTTATTGTTTGTCTCTTGGACTTCGGATTGTGAAACCTTTGGAAGGAGCTCTCAGGGGTATATACAGCCTTCAGGATGCTTGGAGGCATGCAGGAAAACTCGCAGGAGTGGGTATCTGCAGCCATTTTGTTCATATTAGTGCCAAGGTTTTGTGCTGCAGACAGGTGGTCTGCATTTCTGCAGGCTCAATAGAGAAGAGAGACTTAAGCTTGCACTGTTTCTTGCAAGGCTAATTCATAGACCATCAGAGGTAGCGTTGCAGCCTGCTGTGGGGAGTGGTACAATGACTGGTATACATGTGTATGGGCGGAAAGCCAGACTTTCAAACTGTRCGTTTATATATGTTTTGTAGGCCTTTGGGGACCATGTGCAGCCGCCTCGTCTTGCTTGAGCCTTGTACCAGCATACTAATCGCTTAACAGAGCATGCAGTGCTCTCTTGGGTGTTGGGTCAGATCTCCTTGCAGGTGTGGACATGAGATGGGTGTCACAAGTGGTGAGCGGTGTGGGAGCTTCCCGTGGCTGCGCTGTGCATGGACCCTGTGACAAGGCCCAGTGTCCTCCAGTGTCTGCCAGGCGGAGACCGGACTTCTGCCTTCTCAACTTCCTCACATTGGTCTGTGCCTGTGCAGGTCTGTACGTATTCTGGCATGTGTGGTACGTGCATTATTTAAAACGTCTAGTCGGCTGTCATTGAAACCTAGTGAAAAGTTAGTTAGGTGTGAGCATAAAATCAGGTCTGTAGAAGTATAAGTGGAGAATGAGCAACTAATTTGGATAGAACAAGAACTGATCTGCATCCACCACCCAAACCAAGAACTTTCTGAGCTTTAAAAACAGTGTGCTTAGCTGCTTTTCTCCTTCATCACTTTTGCACTTTTTGACCTTTGTTGGAAGTTCCCAAATTCAAAGGAAAGCAAGCTGCTGTTGTGTTTCTAGCTTGCAACAGTACTGCCATTAGGCAAAGTCCCGGGAGGCTCTCCTTGGGTAAATTGTCAACTCATTTTTGTAAGCCTGGGAGATTTGGCCAACCTTGGATTGGCATCCAAGCTTTGGGAATCTTTTCAGGATGAAATTTCTGCCTGCTGTGAAGATCTCATTTTGGTACCATGTGTCCTGAATTGGTTTAGTGTGGCTGTGATATGTCTTCCTAGTCTTCACCCACTTGGAGAAGCTGAGAGGCTGCCATCGCCTCCTATAAGTGAAACGAGGAAATATGCAAGCTTTGGGTGTCGATGTGATGGACTTTTTTTTTTTTCCCCCCCTACTAAAGTTGGTCTTCAGGCAGTTGACAACTAAGGCTGTTCAGATGACTTTGACTTGAGGTCTGCAGGTTCATGCTGGGGTTGCTGAGGAAGTTACTGTCTCTTTATTGCCCTTTCACCAGGAGTCACCATAATGGGAAGGGAGGGATTGACTGACTGACATTTCACCTGCCGTTGGGTTAGTGTGTGCTGCCAGCAGTTTCTGGTAAGGGTGGCTGGGCTGTGAAGCATGGTAGTTAGGGTTCAGATTTGAACCCTTAGCTTTGGAAGACTGGTCCTGCTGACCTTGCTGTCTCCCTACTGGATGCTCGTGCCCCTGTAGCAGGGGCAGCTCAGTGGTAGTGTGTCCATTCCTGAGCTGTTGTGGTTCATAGTCCAGCCCATTGGCTTAGAGTCCTTCAGCTGCTGCAGCTAAATCCAAGAAAGGATTGTGAATTGGAGCCTTGTGCCTCAGCCTGTTGTTCCACCTCTTGCTTTAGTGGTCTGGTGTTAATTGCTAGAGATTAGGCCAGATTCAGAAACCTCCAGTTTTTGGCTGGCTGTTAGAAATTGAGAGCCAAAAGCAGATCTGACTTTACAGGTTAGGGCTCATCTTTGATAACAGCTGGCAATTTGGTTTGTTCCAGAGCAGACTGTCTGGAACAGGAGAGAAGAATGAGAACGGGGGTTGTCCCATACTGTAGTGAAATGCTTCAAATAAGGAAAGTGACAGAGGTCTGTAACTCAAGGCCTGAATTGTTCATTGGTTGTCCAGTATTACAGTCTAGTACAGTTTTTATTATTTTCTGTCATAGTTTTGGACTGGTAGCCCCGAGAAGCCCTTCCTGATTTATAAGTCAGACTTTTCAAGGAGCTTTTAAAATGCATATCCTGGGGTTGCATGTGGGTTTATGTGATGGAGTACTGATATTGAGCCCTTAGAAGTACTCTCCAACTAACTCAGCAAGCTCTTTACAAATGAAACGTCTTGTTCATCCCTGCTACTTGGGGTAGGAGTTTCTCACACGAATACATTTCTTCCAAATCCCTCTTCAACTCTGTGCCCTTGCATATTTGTGTGGTGGCTAAAGTGTAGGTGTCCATTTTCTAAGCTTTGCTTGCAAGCAAGCTCCTTGGGGCAGGGAGCATCTGGTGGGAACAAGTCTGTGCATTGCCAGTCAAACTAAGCCCTTAATTAGTGGCCCTAGGTGTTATCAGAATGAAACAGTTGGATTGTGGTGTGTTAAAATTAACTGGCTGGAACATGTAGCTGAAGAAAACTGAGCACTTTAAGGGTGGCAGTTCCATTCCAACTTTGCTGTTGACACAGCCAACTTTGGAGGCGATGCAACTGATGTTCTAATCCACAAAAGTTGTTAAATTACTTACGTACTTGGCATATTCCTTTTTGTCCTGGGCAGAGGTACTTAAGACATGTTTGTCGTTTCCTTAATGTCGATCAATGAAATGAAGTCATATGTGAGTCTGTTCTGGTGATAGAGAACTGCATTTCTCTGCTATGTAATTTTAGCCTTACGCTTGCTTATGAGGGAACTGTGGACGAGGCACTAACAAAGCCACCGTGTCAGCTCTCTTCATGTACCCTTGCAGCTTGTATGTGTGTACACACAGTGCTGGGGACCAGCAAGTCGTGTCAGTTATTTTCTGCCAGCGTCTGCATCCAGAGTCAGCTATGAGACTCCGGCCTGGCTGGCCAGCCCTGACAAGTGACTGGGAATCATCCTGATCCTTCCTATATGAAAAGGGTTCAACTGGCTGTGCAAAGCAAACCTCAGGCTTGCAGGCAGTGACTTCTGAGTCATTGTCCTGGAGGTAGCTGGTTATTCTGCAGAGCCAGGAGTGTGTTATTTAAACTCTTTCTCCTCAGACCAAAAAAAGAGGGAAGTAGCATCGTTATTATTGATGCATAGTGGGTACACTTTCAAAGATCTGTGTAAGGGCTCATGCTTTGTATGAGTGAGGACAGATCAATTTCCTTCTTTCTTTGGGTTGTCTGCTTGTCGCGTGCTTGGCSAGCCACTGGTCTTCAGGCTGGCTGAAGACAGCTTGGCACAGTGAAAACTTAGCTTTGTCTGTCTCCTGTTGTGTTTGAATGTTTTCTGTCCTTTATGGGTTTTTCAGCAGACCCCACCAAACAGGTTAATTCCTCTAGGGCTGGAGGACTCTGTTTTACATTGAAGCTTTGCTTTTCCTCCTATTAATGCCTGGTAACGTTAGATGCTTCTGATTTGTCTTAATCTCAGGAGGGGGACAAGCACTTGCATGAATGTAAGTGCATGAGTACAGTTTTGGCTATTGGAGTGTCTATGAGCCTAAAATTAGGTTTGTGATAATTTGGACTAAAGTTATATTAGTGAGTTAGAAATGCTGTGATAGATACTTAGCCAAGGCAAAGAACAGAACAGGCAATCCCAGCCACTCAGAAACCTTAAGTTTTTGAGACTTCTGCCTGAGGCATTGTAAAATAATAGGTTTGCAATTCTTTCTGCTTGGCTTCTAGGGTCTGAATATTCAAGGGTTGTCATCTTTACTGTGCAGACATCCAGCACCAATAATCTCCTGTAATGACTTAATTCCACAGAGTGGGACTTCAGACAAATTGCAGATATTGCAAAGGGAAGTTCGCTGACATTGGGACAGTTCAGTGAGACATCCTGTCAGCTGGCCTTGTTTATGACTGATATGAAAATATGGGCTAGATTAAATAAAAAAAAAAAAATCCACCCCCCAGTGTCACGAAGAAATCTCATTACTTTTCCTTGTATTTTCCAATTCTTGATTTTTTTATTTGAATGAAAAATTGAATTCTGAAAATGTAATACTATGTATTTAAATTTTGCATTTCAGTGAAAACAGATTAATCCATTTTACTTTGCTGGACAATGCAGTTCTACTTCATTTCTTGCTGTCAAGCACTGTCTTACAGCTCCTGAATTTATGTGCAGTGTTTGGGATGCTAAAAGTTTTCCTGAGCAGGAAAATAGCTTATATTTGAAGTGAAAATAGAACACAGACCCAGGTCATCATTTATTTTAATTATGGCTCTTGCAAAACAGTGGGTTCACCTTTTTTTAAAGTAAAAAGCAAGGCTTGCATCCACTTAGGACATCTCTGTGGAGTGGTGGGTGGGCAGGGCACACTCTRCCGTGATGTGCCAGTCTGGCCAGCTTCTCTAGCTGTTCCTGGAGCATGCCTGGGGTCACAGAAGTGTTGTTGGGATGCCTCAGTATGGGAACCAAAGGCTGTATTCCYTTTTCAGTGGGAAATACACTCCTACCTACAGTGTAGGCAGCGCCCAAYCCCTTTTACCCCATTACACATTTATCTGTAGCCCCTGTTCTCTGTTCAGTGGCATACGGGTTGCTGGGTGACCCAACTCTTCCTAGCAACCAGCATCACAGGTATGTGTGCACTCAGGGCTGTTTTCTGCAGCAGTAACTGTTGTACGTGGCTGTGAGCAGAGCCTGTTTGTCCTCTCGCCACCGTTGACCAGCAGAGTCAGCCAGCTAAGCTGTTTTTGAATAGGCACCAGCACTACCCACAACCACACAGCATGAACACCCAGGCAAGGATTTAGAGAAAAGCCAATTAGTTGTGACCTTTATCTGCACGGAAAGCATTCCCTATGCAGTACGAACTCTGCTGTGACCCAGGTCTAAGAGTTGATGAGAAGGACATATGACCCAATGTGACCTATGCAGAGCTGTCTCCATGCCAATCTGGGCACAGGCCTGCCCAAGCTGTGGGGACACAGCACACAGGTGAAGCACAATTCAAAGAACTTTGGTTTCTTCTGGACCAGCTTGGTCACTGCTTGGGGGTGGACAGCTCAGGGTGCCTCTGGGCATTTCTCCGGTCTCTTGATATGTTCTTCCTTCTTTTCAGACCCATTATAACCTCCTCCCTGCCATGGGCTGGTCTGTTTGGACATTGACTTGGCCTCTATGTGTACCTCAGTATATACATCAGACTGAATTGTTCAGTTGTTGTAGGACAGGCATTTTGAGGCTGGGGGATCTTAGGAGCTGGCTGAGGCAGAGAGAGTGGATTTTACATGGTGAGTAGTTTGTCTTCCTCCTCTCTAATTACTGCAGCACACCCAGTTCTTGGCCAGGTAAACTCATGCTGTTCTCTCTGAGACCGCCCTAGAAGCATCGGAATGCTACAACAGAGTACCTTTGTGTGGGTACATCATGTGAAGAGCTCACATGGTTGCCTCTCTGGTCCAGTCTTGATAGCTTCATGGAAGATGAAATACTGTGGACACTTATGGAAACATCCTGGTGCACCTGGAGGTAAGAAGGTATCTTGCTTGGAAGATTTGCACCAAAGCTGCCACATATAGCTGCATGTGCAATAATCCAAATCCTGTGTCTTCCTAGTTGTTCTGGGTTAGCATGGCAGAATGTCATTTGGGGGTCGCAGGGGCTAAAAGCCCAAAGAAGGTTCTGTGAGTGACTGTCAGCTTTGCAAGCAGCTGCTGTGGACCAGTCTTTGTTTCCAGCCCTCTCTTCCCCCAGCACTCTTAGCCAGCCAGCCCACTGTCCAGGCTGACTGTAGAAATAAAGTCCTGCTGCAGAGCCCCTTCAGCTTGCCAAGGCTTGAGCTGTGGTGCTGGGAACGGAGATCAATGCCTGTGCCCCACTGGCATGCACCTTCTAAATGACTGTTGTCAGCAAGGAGATGTGGTGAAACCTGTCCCTTGGGCTTGGTAGACTGTGAGGCTATGGATTGCCTTYCTCAAATGAGCTGCCATTGTGTGGGACTGGCAGGACTGGGTTGGTTGGTCATTGTACCCAGCAAACACACCTGAGAAAAGCCCTTTACAGCTTTGCCTGGGATCACCTTCCAACCCTTGTTCCAGCATCAGCCCATATGAGAAGATGTAAGAGTTCAGGGCTGGAACACCTTCGGAGGAAAAGAGGAAACCAGTGCCGGAGCCTAGGTGGCCTGAGGAGGTCATGTCTCCCATTTCAGGGATGGGTTGACCTGAGGTTTGTTGCCTGACTGCAGGGTAGATGGTCCTTATCTGAATTTAGATTTATGAAAGGTCAGGAGATGTCTGGATAAAGTACTCCCAAATACCTCAATATTCATTAATGTCCACAATGAGAGTAGAGGGACCTTGGTTTCTGACATTTCTAGGGAACAAACTATTGATTGGCCTTGGGTAGCCGATTAATTGATTTGACTGGGCTACAAACCTGGTTTTGAGCCACTGATTTCAAGGAGATCACAGACTTCAAGTTGCTGATGGCATAAAGATCCTATCCCCTCACACTCATTTTTGTTCAGAAATCTGTCTCATCTTACTCCTTCTTAATGGAGTCACATTGTTTCCATGATGCAGGCTATTTTTTATTTAACTGATGCCCTTACTTCTTGGCATCAGCGGCCACAATCTGCCAAGCTCTATATGGGCATAAGATGAGAAGAAAACTTCCTTTGGTTGAATGGGGAATTTCCCATCTTGAGGAGAGGTGCCAGACAGGCAGCTAGATCCTCCAGTTTGCTGAGAGTGTGTCTGAATATAAGCTGGGAAAATATAAAATAATCCTTCCATATCCTGTCATCCAGTTATTACACACAAAGCCAAGTGGTTGTTCCAGACAGTTGTCTGCAGCCAGACTGTTTTTGTGTGTGGGTTTCTATTTTTTATTTTTTTCTTTATTCCTAGGGGTTAGTTATTTAGAAATAAAAGTTCTTTGGCCAAAGGCTAATTAACAGGAGAGAGCAGTGGTATTTGGTGTGGAGCATATGAAGTGACATAATTTAGAGGCTTTAAAAAGTCAGCAACTTCCATGTCTGTATTTTTGTTCATAGAAAACCCTTTATTCTGGCTTGGATAGGACAAGCCATTCTTGGGAAACCCCTCAGTGGTATTTTGCAGAGGACTGCAGTGCAATGCAACTTTTCCCATCTTTCATCTGAAATGCTATGTGGGGGTGCTGATTTCATATGTGATGCTTGGACACTGTGTCAGTAGCTATCTGTGGTGATCTGCAAGAACACTGTTGGGTTTTGTTCTGTGCATTCCCAATGAGTTGTGACATTGCAAGTAAATGCATGTGCTGTGTGGCTTGCTTCCATGAACGGGGCTTAAGAGCACCCATYCCGTGTTAGATCTACAGTCTGTTTCCCCCGGTATCCTATCTCCTGCAGGTGCCAGAGGTGGGCACTTAAGGAAGACTGTAAGAACAACACATACTTTGGTCTCGGGGACTTCTTGAGACAGAATTGCTGTCTGTGCATTAGTAGCCCAGTGGACTTCTTTTACCTAAACCTGTCCACTTCCCCCCACCAAATCTATGTAGGGTCTTCGCGTCCAGAACATCCTGTGGCAAAAACCTTCACACCTTAACTACTTATTGCTGAAGGATCACCTCTTGTTTGTTTAGAACCTGCCCCTTAGTAATTTAATTTCATGTTTTCTGGCTCATATATTGGAGGAGAGAGTAAACATTCAAATTCTGTCTTTGTGCCACTCAATCTCTAGCCCGTCCCTTCATGTGCAGGGTGAAGAGACCACCCCTTTGGCCAGATTCTCCCAACCAGGAACCAACCACTTGGAATCACATTATGCCTATCAGGAAAGGATCTGGTGCAGCGAGAGCCATTGCAAGTTTTTACGTGGTYCTAACTCTTACTTTAAAGATGCCTGACCAGATGGATCAAAGATCTGGTCTTGAAGGATTATCCTATATTACTGGCTTGCTCCATGATAAAACACAAGAAGTTTGGTGTAAATCCACGGAGATGAAACAGCTTGTGTCCTCTTGCACTCAGAAGGGTTAATGTGGGATTTTTAGAGGAGGAGAAGCCTGAAAWGTCTCATGTGCTCCAAATGCATTTTCCAGCCTGACTGTAAGGCATTGTTCCTTGTGTTTGCAAATCTGGCTAATGTAGTTCTTTATGGCTGAGCAGAGGTGAGTGTCGAGTGAGGTCTCCCAACACAGGCAGCTTCTCCTCAGCTAATGAAGTATCTCAGGGCAATGGCAGTTGCCCTCTCTGAGTCTTTTGAGGAGGGAATGGAAAAACTGTTACCAGATGTGTTGTTTATGCCAGCTGCTGTCAGCTGTACTTCCCTGCTAGAGGGGACCCATGCAATACTAGGGAGTTGCTGTAAACTGTCAGAGAAGCTGGCCTGTGCAAAGGGACCTCTTCTCATCAGAGCAATGTAATAACTGAGCCAGGCCAGTGGGGATGGGGTGTGAGTCGGGAGGAGTGTATTTAAATCCCTGTGGCCTAAGCAGGAATGGTTGGCACTGGTGTGAGCAGCCATCTCCCATCCTCCCCTCTCTCAGTACATGCATTACAGATAAGATCAGCTATGCTATAGGTTTCCCTCCAGTTCTAGGTGTCCCTTGTACTGTCTTCCCCTTATGTCTGAGCGGGTTGTCAGCCTGTGATAAGTAGGGCTGCTTTTAATCTGACTGTGTTTGGAGCTGAGGTTCAGCAGCAAATGGGCTGTAAATTACAAATGGAGCTAAGTCACTGTATCTTAACACAGCRTGGGTGAGGTCCTGTAATGAAGGTCTTTAGTCCTTCAGGCTCATTCTCGTCTTTCTGGACTGCTGTGCTTTGTGGTGTCAACACTGCTGAATAACACTGCAGGGTGCGAGCCAGGGGAATGCCGGGGCTCCATGCTGTGAGCTGTCAGAGGAGTTGACCTCCTTTGCAAAGGGATCTCTTTGCAGCATAACCGTTTTGTAGGTTGCTGCTTCTTTCTGATGGGTGTTTCCTGACACTTTACCACTAATTTCTTTGCTAATTCCCTTCTAAACTATGTATGTAGAATGCTATCTCCCTGCATAGGATGAGGAAGTTAACAGATGAATGCTAGTCTTCCAAGAGAATCCTTGAAACTTGGATATGAATTAGCCATAACTCTATCACATCAGCAAAGGCATGAGTAGAGTCACAGCTGGCAGGAACTTACTGTATGGCTCCATCACATGCAGGTGCTGCTGGCTGAGGCTGGGCTGCACTGGGTATTTGTACTGAGCAGAAACCGAGTGGTGGGAGGAGAATAGGAGACTTGCTGGGGAGTGGCACATCTGGAAGCTTCACTTGCAGGTAGAAGTGGAGTTGGAGGAGTGTATGGTTTCTGTCGCTATAGTAAGAGCTATAAACYTTAACCACCCTCTTAAGCTAACAACATAGGGATAGTTTGAGAATTTTGTAAAAATTCTTGCTACCAGAAAGGATGATACATATCACAGCATGGAGCTGCAGCATTCCCATTGCTCCTGTACTACAGAAGCAGTCTTACTTTGTAAAACATAGTGGTCTGGGAAGGCAAGGAAGAAATTAGAGGATTAAAGGCTCTACTTCAGTGGTAACACCTTTGATACCAGACCCCATCCACCTGCTGAGTAAGGRCTGTAGTGACTTTGTTCCATCTGTAATTTCTAACATCATGACCTGTTAAATAGTGGCTGCAAACACGACTGCAGCTATGTTTATAAAAAGAGATTCTGATTCTTGTAGTGGCTTTGATGATAAATAAACTGACTGGAATTCTCTAAAATTTGGAGTATTTTGGGCGCTAAGGACCAGAGTCTGGGTGTTTTCTGCCTAGGAGGCTTTTAAAAGTCTTATTGTTTAGTTGGTGATGGCTGGTGGGAGGAGTGTGTGCATATATGTGGGTGCCTATACCATTGGTCTCTGAGTAGAACTGAGTCTCTTCTAGTCTCTTTGTAAGTACTGCCTTTTGGGGGTTTATCTTGAGTGGAATTTAAAAGGATGATCTTGGTTTTGGTCTTCTAACAATATTTGCCCAGAGCTTTTGAGGACAGACTCATGGTGGATAGGAGTCAATGGAAAAGGCTATTGCTGTGGCTCACCTGATACTTGTGTATAAGACCTGATCCCTAGCTGATGTAAAACAGTGGAGCTCAATTGTAGGCATCAGCTGCATTCAGTTCCCTGTGGTCAGAGAACATCAAATGTCTGCTGTTTCTGGTGACGATGGAGTCCATGTGTTCATGCACCATAGGCTCATTGGTGCTGTATACCATACTTCTCTGGAGCAATGGTGAAGCATTGGGTGTTGCTGGTTTTTTATTTTGCAAAATCCCCTGGTGTTTTTATGTTTAGCCTTCCTCTGCAAAATCATCTCAGCTTAGCCCTGTAAAGAGCAGGGGGAGATTTGGAAAAGGAGGTTTGATTCAGAGTCTGACTGCTGCAAGAGAGCTGATGTGGGGCAGATGAGAGTGTGCAGAGAGTCCAGCTGTGCTCTGTGGGTTTGGAATGAACCATATTTTGACCAGTCTCTGTGCCCCTTGCCAGTGATAAACCCAGCCTTGCTGCACTTGTCTCTGCATAGAGTCTTCTGATTCACTCCACTTGCAAATGAGGATCCCCAAGCCTAAGGGCAGTGTGGTTCTAGTCAGGTTTGGTCACAGTTGTAACTTCTTTCCAGGAGCTGTAGAGAGTAGATAAAGATAATCTTGCCGTGTAAACAGTGTGTTCAAAACACATGCATTAATTTGTTTATGGAATTATAGAAGGATGAGGGAGAGGATTTAAAACAATAAGAGGACCAGACATACGCCTCGCTGCACCCACCCACCATTCATGTCCTCGCTGTTCTGTGCAAGCCTAGTGTCTTCCTCTCTTAAGATCTAGGTAACCCAATTAAGCCCACACTTCTGGAAATCAAGTTCAGTCATTGTTCCCCAGAACAGAAGCTCAGTTTCCATGTTCTCTGGTTAATGACTCCCACCACTTGCACTCTCAGAGTTGCCAATCACCATGTTTGCCTGTGTCTGTGTAAGGTAAGCATTCAACAAAAATGAGATCTGTATTGTTAAAACATTGTGGACTCGGCTACCTAGAGTGACTCTCTGCCTCCCTCAAATCTGTGAAACCACCGATGGTTAACTAGACTCTAGACCCATTCAGAAGATGACGTGTCTGACTAAACATGCAGCATTCCTACAAAAAATAGGAATCTTGCTGTCGTCGGCATGGGGCAGTCCTGGAAAACAAGGGCCTTGAGGAGCGCTCTGTCCCACTGGCCCATCACTGCTTTCACTGACTCAGCCAGACAGCTGCTCTGTCTAGAGGACAATCAATGTTCAAGGGTTATGAACCCTGGGTTTGAATTGTAGCCATTTGCAAGGAAATGAGGAAAGGAGTTTGGAGGCAGAGCTATTATGAAAATTAAAAAGTAAAATAATAATAATAATAACAACAACAATGGAAAAAAAGACTTTAGAAAGCTTTTCCAAACTAGGACTGTTCTGGCTGGAAGTTTAGCTGTTGAAGGACCCCAGCTGTAAAACCCAGATCTAGTGTAGGCAGTCATATCTCACTCTTGGATGTTTGAAGACTGAACTGAACCTTTCCTCTGATCTCTAACTGCTGCCTTTCTTGAGGAGAGAGCAAGCATTACAGGCTGTTTTAGTAGCATAAATTGTCCCTGTAATGCTGAATATCTCTAAAATAAAATTTAAAGGAGGACTTGGGAGAGGAGTTAAATATTAATTTGAAGGTCTGTTTGACTCACTCCTTCCTTCTTCCTCATGTTGTTCCATGGCTCAAAACTTTCAGTGTCTCAATCTCCCTTGTTTTCCCACTCTCCCTAATTCAGAGTTTCTTATAATTGGGAGGATGGCACCTCCCCCATTCAAGATCAGGCAGTGTCCCATGGCAACTGCAGCAATTGTTGACCTGGAAAAATAACAGTGGGGAAATTTAGTAAAACATTTTTACTAAAGCCAAGCAGTTGGGAAGGAGAAGAGCCAGCAGCAGAGCCCTGTGCTGGAGGATGCCCATGTCTCTAGCAGCTGCTCTGTAGGCAGTGTGGCAGGGAGAGGGTAGAGTGAGCACTGGTTTCATTTCTTCAGTCTGAAGAAATGGAAATCGGTTCCCCATAGCAGAGAGATCAGCAGTCATTGGTGAGCTCATCATCCCTTTCTGCTTTTGTGCCAGGAACCAGTGGGTGAGACCAACTCAGCAAAGTCTCCTTCCAGAGCACATGGAAAGGGCTTTACTGGAGTGCCAGAGCTCAAGTGAATGAGCCTGTGTCACAAACAGTCTTGTATGTGGCAGCACAGGCAGTGTTGGCCTCTGCTGGGGAGCCACCTCCCTGGAGGTAAACTCCCTCCCTCCCAGAGGAAGATTGGGAACAATGCCCTCCGGCCTGTGCGCATTCTTGATTCAAGMTGGAAGCGAGGGGTTGCCTGTGGTCAGTTGTATCTTTGTCTTATGTGTTCCTCATGCACACACCCTMCACTACACAAAACCACCCCGTTGGTGTTCTAGTTTTTTAGGGMAATACAGCCGTTAAGTGAAGTCTGTTGGGAGAGATTTGTTCTGCCTTAGAAGTGAGATTCCCTTCTCTTTTGTAAGCTCCCAGATGATCCTTAATGTAATTACTTTTGATCATACGATAGCAGGTTAATTTCTCATCTGTAAGCAAAGACCAAGAGGAACTTTGCTTTAACAGGGTGGGGTTTTTAATTGTCTGATATATTTCAGGGCTTTGGACTCTAAGGGTTACTGGACCTTTTAGAACCTGGGCAATTTGGGCTGCAGCCAGTTATCATTACTCAGTTGACAAGCAGCAGTGTGAAGAGAAAGACAAAAATTTTTTGTCTCTAGCTTTTTCTTATATCTGCTAGTTTGTCTTTCATGTTAAATCTCCCTCAAAGTTAAGCTTTACATTCAGTTCTCCTTAAATACCATCTGATTATTCTACATAAACCCATTTTTCCTTACTGGAGATTGATGCAAAATCAAGTGCATGGGGAAGTTTGTCCATGTTCCCATCTGGCACAGTGGGAGTCCTTAGCCTGACAGAAGGCATGTCTGGTGCCGGAGCTGAAGGTCCCRGGTGTAAGACTTGAGATCCTCATCAACAGGAGGCTGCTGTCTTTGACCTTCAGATCTGATGCATTTCCTGAAGAAAGACTGGAGGTTGGATGGGCACCTGTCCTTTGTTTTCTGGCTTGTTTTGTGCCATGGCTTGTAAACATTCACACATCTATGTGAATTGGAGATTTTCTTCTCTTTAATTTTGCATGTTAGGGTACAATGTATTGGGCATAGTTGTGGATAACCTGTTCTAGTTGACTCAGCTAGAGCAGGGGCTTGGACTAGATGATACCAAGAGGTCTCTTCCAATCTAAACAGTTCTGTGATTCATATGCTGTGAATGAAGCCATGATCTAGTGTGATCTTTGACATGGAGATTGAGTTTTCTGTTATTGCAGTGCCACAATTCTGAGTTTGTGAGGTAAACGAGGCTGTGCTGCCTCGGACAAAAGTAAATCTGTGGCTAATGTAAGACAGGGACTGTGCAAGGGAGGCTGGAGGCCTGGACACAATACCACTGTGTTTAGTGGGATGCTTTTGAAGAGAGGACAGTGTTGSTGTTAAAGCCTGGGAAGAATCAAGGGAGAGAGCATTTATCTCCAACTAGTCAAAGCATTAGTCTTTGATTCTCTATATCTTTATAGTTTCTGGAAATTCTTGTTATCCATATAGACAGTCCTTTCTTCAAACTTCCATTAATCTTTGCCTGTGGCAAGGAGTTTCATGTATAAAATTTGAACTCTGCAAGGTTAACAGTCTGCTATGAAGGATGGTTCTCTGTTAGGGAACATGGGGGCTAGGGTCTCATACATAGGAGCTTGAGAGACTTCAGTTCCCACAACGAGGGTATAATTTGTAGAAGGATTTACTAATAAAAAGATAATGTAATGATACTAAAATAGTAGACCTTGCTAAATGACAAATGAGGGGGAAATGATGATGTCTCTGATTGAAACATGTGAAGATCAAACAGGAGGGTATTTGCATATATGTAACCCACACAAAATCAGAGATGAGAGGACTTCTGAAAGACAGTGCAGGTCATAGGACATCGGAGGCAATGTGACTTCTGAGTCGTATCATCTGTTTACTTCATTCATGCATAAAATGCACAATTGGTGGATTTTAAGGCTTTTTTATGGTTAGCCTGTGATGTATATTATGAAAATATTCTAATTTCTGAGGGTATTGTCTAGAACAAGGGTATAATAAACAGTGGGAGTAATGGGAGAAACCAAGTCTGAATGTTGGGAGAAATGTGCTACTGGTATGTTCTTCCAAAAGAAAAGATGGGTGTCAGGAAGAGTGGCTCAACAGGTGTCTCTAATTGCCTTGTTTCTGAAAAGCACTTGATATGTTGCTCATAAAAATTTGTAATTGATTCTAGAAGAGTGGGTGCTTACTTTTCCATGGATAGCATCAGGAGGGTGATTAGCAAAACTGTGGGAGCCCCTCTTCTTCCATGAAGCCTTTCGTATTGTCCTACCACTTTAATTTCTTTGGGATATACTATGGGACCAAATCCACAGACTCAGTATCTTGTTTGAAAGAGGTTTCTCTTCTCTCGCAGGTGCTATGAATAAAGCCTCTAGAGAAGTGTTCAAGGTAACTCAGAGGGGATTAGTCTCGGGCTGCCTGCAGGGGTGGGGAGGACTTCGTGGAGGCAAGTTATCCGTATGAGACAAGAGGCTAGCAAAATTGTACTTGTATGGGGAGGAGTGAATATTCTGGAAGCCCGGGACCAGTAGACACAAAGACCTTCAAAACATCAATCAATGACTCAGATCCAACTCCTATTTTAATCATCTCAAGCCAGTGACACTGTGCAGTAGCTCTTTGACCTGCATGTGCTAGGTGTCATTGCCTCTTTTTTGGAAGCCGCACCATGCCATGTATTGACACTTACACAGTACAAAAAGTGGAGCTGACAGGTTTCCCACACAGAGCCGTTGAACCTCACTGAAAACCCTGCCACATCCAAATGAAGGGTTTTCATTGGGAATGAGCCACAAGCTAAGGTCAGTACCTCTCGAGTTAGAATTGGAGCCTTAGCTTTTGTAACGAAGACAGGACCACTGTCTGTCTGTACAGCAGCTAGCACAATGGCATCTCAGTGTCAGCTGCCCCCTCTATGAACTACCATGGCACAAACAAGGTATTATACCTGTTCTGGGGACAACTAGAAGTCTGTTAATTTGGCAGTGTTCCTCAGTGCCAGCTGCCTTTATTAAATGACTCGTGTGTGAATACGTACAAGCAAATTGTAGTTGTGGTGGAAAAACAAGCCCCTGCATTTACTTCAAGGATATCAGAAATGGGGATAAATCTGTGCCACTTTCCCCATTCATCATCTGACAGTTGGGAAAGTAGTTTAAAGACTAGCAAGGAAGGAAAATATTTTCTGATAAGAAAAGGGCAATGTAAATATAGAAGGGCAAAAGGTAGCTTTAAAAAAGGAGGAGAAAAAAGGTGGCAACAGGCAACAGGGGGAAAAAAACCCCAAACACAGTCCTGGAGGATGGTCACAAAATAGGTGGGTTGACTTAATAGCTGTCAAAGTCATAATTTCTCCACTATTCCTGTTATTTCTCTGCATCAGCTGTATGTGTCTTTCATAGGCACCTAGTTAAGTGTAGTTGCTCTTTTGGGTCTCTGGGAGGCTAAAACACTCCAAGGATGTTTCCCTAGGAACAGTGGTGGAGGCAAAATSGGTCCATATCAGTGTAATGGTTGCATGTTGCCTCACCTTCTATAAAAGTCAAGCACAGCACATCAGACACTTTTAAAATGGAAACACAGCATGTAACATTTTGAAACCTATTGCCATAGGATACTGTTGTGGGCAGGTAACTTGTGAGACTCRGCTAAGAATGATGGGAATGCTTGTTGTTATTCTGGATAAAAAGATGTAAGAAATAATAAAGCTCATCTTGCAGTGATCATGTTATTCCAGAACTGTCTCTTGTAAAGGTTTCTTTTGAAGTATTGCATTTTCCTTTGACTCATTTGGTTTTGGCCATTGCCAGAAACACATACTGAGCTGTATAGCTCAGAGGTTTGATCAAATAACTTCCAGGTATGCTCTGTCCAGCAGAACAAAAGTCACTTTAGGAGCAAGGTAGGTAGGATTTCCTCTGAGTAGGAAACTCAGCAGCAGTGGGATCTATCTGACCTACAAAAGCTTGGTTTCAGATCTTTCAACCCTTCTCAAGAGGCAACTACCAAGTTTGTTCAGTGTTAGAATATGCTTTGAGTAAGTGGGTATTTGGGTATACAGCAAGTGGTTTGGTCAAGTTCATTGGCTGACCCAGAGCAAATGTTCCTGAAAATTCCTGCTGGACAAAATATGTGGATTGTTATTACTCTTGGAGCATTTAAGGGTGTTCAGTGGTACTGTAAGACTCTGTGCTGGCAGGGAGAGCATAATGTTATTGTTTGCATTTCTGTAAAATCCTGTTTCTTCTGTTTCTATTACATTCTTCAGAGTTGTCCTGTAGGAAAGCAAGACGAGTCTGTTCTTTGGTGGCTTCTGTGTGTATGCCTTCAAGGGGGAAGTGTGTGTACGTACCTAAGACGGCTAAAGTTAACATGCCACTTCCACTTGTGCGTGCCTTGCAAGATGATAGTGCTGTTGACAGGATGTGTCTTTATTTTGGGGTGCRTTTTGGAGATTCAGTTGTCCACGTGATGTGGATGTGGTAGGCCGTGATGGTTATAAGCTGTGTGTCTGGGGAGCTACGGGCAGGGTATGTTCGTTGTGCTTGGGAAAGAGTTGGCGGTGCAGTAAGGTGGAAATAGCGGTCGGCTGTGTGTTTTGTGTTGCTACAAGTAAGAGGATACAATGGGAGTTTGAGGTTGGAAGATGAGGATGTGTGTACAGGGAGGTGCTGCGGCCGTGTGTGTGGTTAGTCGGGGTGGACGCTTGCAGGATATGAGAGGGGGAGGGTGGGGGAAGTGGCTTGGGCAGCAGCAGGGCAATGTTCAGTGTTCATGATGAAGCCTATTCTTTCTTCTTGCCCCCTAGATCTCCTACCCCCCAAGTGATGAGGACAGCGATGACTCTGAGGGAGAGAACCAGGAGCTTGCTCAGATCGACAGAGGTAAAGGGACGAGATAGGAGGGTCCTGGGATGCTACAGCTGAATTCCATTTTGCTTTTCACTTGTGCTCTTGGAAGTGCCTCCTCCTCTGTCCCCAGTGTACCACAACCAGATTCATTAAGTCAGTCACCTTGAAGTCTTTGGGACCTCACAGGGAGAAGCTGGTGTTACCAGATGCTGCAGTTGCACTTTTCTTACCAGAGATAGGCATCGTTAACCACATGTTAAGGCCCAAGTCCTGCAGACATGGGGCAGAGAAGGTCTACAATTGGGCCAGCAGCAGAGCTGGGACTAAAAATTTATCTTCCATTCCACGCTTGTGCACCTGCATCATCATTGTTCTCGGTTTCCTCTTCCTTGTCATTTCCAGTTTTGACCTCCCCTTTCCTCATTTCCCTGGACTCACTTGCCTGATTAGCTCGCTCACTTCCTCCTGTACTGTTGGTATTGGGCAGCCCTATTCTTGAATCTAGCTGAGGATCTTTCATAGAGGAGAGACAGGTGTTCTGCCACTGTTTTTGGACCTGGTATGAAGTGGCTTAGAGCTGTAGGTGAAATGTGTAGTAAATACATCTCTTCAGCTATGCTAAGTCTCTGCCATTTGTGCATGTTTTATTGTAATTTAGCCAAATTCAAGTGGATTCTTATGCAGAGGCAGAAGTTGTTAAATTCCTGATGCACAGGACATGTCCTGTCGAAATTAAAATCCCTGCTCCACATGCTTAACATGGAAAGAGCTCAGCAGAACAGGTAGAGCATTCCCAGCTTATGGCTGAAGGCAGGCTCTCTTGTATGGCAAGCCTTGTAATAGAAAGAGGGCCTTTATCTCCAGAAACCAGACCTCTATTATTTGAGCCACAGACGTGCTGCTTAGAATACTGTAACTAACTTGCCTCCTCTGCCCTGAGAACTGGTCACTAGAATTCAATGTTTCTAGCTAGAGCTAAGTGTCTAACACAACATTTGCAAGATTGTGTCTTCTCCACCTTCAGGGGATGAGGTGGGAAGCAGGTCCGTGTTCTTGCTCTGCAGCTAGACTTTCAGGTGACAGTTTGCAAGGGGATGTCTAGCAGTCTGGTCTAAGCAAAGTTCTGGAAACTTCTAAAGGGAAGCATTCAGCCAGGGGGGGTGTTTCTTCTGGGGGAAAAAAAGGCAGAAAACAGCTCAGAAGTTTACTTGTGAGGAGGTRAAAAAACAGGTCAGGAGAAAGCAGGCCCAGTTTATTAGGGAGCGGGGCRCAGATCTGCTCTGCTCTGCCACTCCTCTATCTCCTCCTCTCCTTAGAGAGAAGACGGAATTGTACCTTGACCCCTCTGGCCACCAACCAGCTCCAGAACCAGGAGAACCAATGCTGCAAGGTTCGGGCCCTCTTCCACGCCAGCCTTGACCGCCACAGCTCGGAAGAGGAGCTGGAGCGCATCAACCGAGAGTTTGCCGCTGAGAAGCGAAAGTGGTCCCAGGTCAGCAGGCTTGCCTGCTGCAGCGACAGCAACAACACCTCCTCCAGTGACGAAGAAGTGAAGAACTTGTGCGCTATGTCCTTCCGGCCTGTGGCAGAGCATGCCGATGGCCTGCATGCCAGCCCAAGCCCCGTGCTGTTCAGTGCCTCCCCTCCCAAGAGACTCCAGCCCCTGGTGCGGAGCCCAGCCTCCAGACCTTTAATCTTCACAAGCGTCGGGACAGGCCTTGAGCAAGTCATGCCTTGTAAGAGACATCGACAAGGATACGGTGATAAGGTCAGCAGGCCTAGCCTTGACCTGGAAAAAATGCAGCAGGTAAGGCAGAACTTCATATGAGGAAAGCGGCATCACTTGAGAGAAGGTGTTGTAACCAAAGACGGAGAAGGGTTATTGAGGCAGGGTTCAGTAAAGTGATAGGGTTGTTTCTTGTGATCATGTCTTCAGAGGCATAACTGGTACTTCTGTTGTCTGTCTAGGATAAACTATGCCTAAGTGTAGGTACCTCTCTTGAGAGGTAAAGCTGCTGCTACTTTAGTGACTTTTGCTACAGTTGGGCTGTTCTTTTGCTACCCCCATTAGGAAGGCAGCACCCATACTGTCTGGTTCATTGTATGACACGGGAACAAAATCACTGGAGTTCATTTTTGTCAAGTTACCCCTGCTGCCACGAGCTGACCCATACCATTTCCTCCAAAATAAATAAATTGCTTAGGGGTGTTATAAAGAAATATCTTTGCGATGAAAGTGGTTGTAGACTTGATGATAGGTATTTCCACATTTGTTGACCTCCTTGGGCCCATGTCTCTTTATGCCTCCTAGGAGTTTTACAGCAATGTGAACCAGTGCTTTTTACCTTCTTAACACTTTACAAATACAAACTGTTTACAGTTTGCTCTAGATGCAGTTACTCTTCATTTTGCAGGACTTTTGTAAGGGCCTGGGATTGAGGTGTGTAAATGCTAGGAGTTTGCCTCATCTCTGCAGAGGCTGGGAAATGGGGCATGCCTGGTACTGGTGGGCTGGGCTGCCCTGCTCAGTGCCCATCTGGTGCCTCTCTTTCAGAAGGTATTGCTGTAGAGTTAGTATTTCAGCTCGCTCTTCATTATTTGTTTTTCTTCTTGCACTGGTGTAGTGTCAGTTTGAAAGAGTATCTGCAGACATCTGCTGACACTGGTAAATTGCAGTAAGTTAAAGACAGTTATTTTCAGTTCTGAACTTCCTCTCATTAGGGAAGAATTTTAGTGCCTCTGGTTGGTTGGATGTACTAGTTTTAACCTCACTAACAACACCCTCTTTAAGCCTACAAGATGGACCCACTAAAAAAAAGAATGATGTATTTATTTTCCAAGATCTATAAAAGTGAGACCCCTCCATTTCTCCATTACACCGCTGCTTGTTCTCAATCCTTCTGGCAGCATACATCCCATGAATACATAATGCAGAGACTTGTGGTTGCAGTATAGTTTTCCTCACCCCCTCTTCACCCTTCTCGCCAAGTTTCTGCTCACAGAACATTCAAAAGGCCCAGTCTTGCATTTCACATCACCCAAATCTTCTACTGATACTGACAGACTTTAATTAGTCTCACATCCTAATGAGAGGGGAAAAAAGCTGGTAAGCCTGTGCCCAGCCTTCTTTTTTTCAGAGTGCATGTGAGTAAATGGAGAAATTTTCCTTTCAGCGCAGGTGCTTTCTCTGATTTGGATCCCAGGCATAGCATCTACCTGCTCTGCTTTAAGTTCTCTTCAGCAGTGTGTTTGGCAGTGTGTTGGTGAAGGTTAGAAACCAATTTAAATAAGCTTTACAAACTGCTGTGGTTTTTCTGGGAAACCTTGTGAGAATGATTTGCTTCCTGGTCTGTCTGCTCTCTACACTTCTGGATTAATTGTGGCAAAGATTTTTACAAAAAAATTGAAATCTGGAGTGGAGGTGGGTGTGTGTTTTTTAAATAGCGTTTTTACTGTAGATATCGTTAACGCTTCTAGGTTGTGGAATCCCTGCTATAAAGAAAGGATATTCAGCTAGTGGTTTTAATTTAAAAGTACTTTTGGGGGGGGGGGGG
>JASVER010000006.1:13027343-13132470 GCA_030449065.1 Oceanodroma leucorhoa | reverse complement strand
AGGGGGAAACATGCAGGGTGGGATGCAGCCTGAATATTGTGTGTTTGGTCATTTGTATTATTTTTATAGTCTTAATTGGTTAATTTTCAACCAGTAAYGTCTTGAAGCTTTGTGATGACTTCTTGCTTGATTTAGGAAGTATCATTCACTGCAAGGCTTTGCCTGCTACCTGTACYTGTTTCTGCTACAAAAATTATGACGGAAATAACAGTAGTGTTGTAGATTCAGTCTTCTACTGACATCTAGATTCCCATCAGCTTAGCTAAAATCAGTGATCTCATTTCTTACGACAGTGATCTGAAATCTGGGTTCTGTTTTGAGTTCTGCCACAAAATCCTTGTATGAAGCTGGCAAAGTCCCGTTCAGTACTTCCATTCCCCACCTGTAAAATGGGACCAGGGTATTTCTTTCTTCATCTGTTTTCATTCTCCAACAAAAATGCCTCTTATTAACTGTATGGGCAGCACTTGGCATCATGTGGTTTTTAGTCAGGTAAACAATGCAAATGAAGAAGGATAATATTAAACTGGCTACTCTAAGGCTTCATCTGGACTCTGAACATCAGGCTATTCTTGCTTTGCCAATCTTATCCTTACTATCACGTTCTTGACCATGAGAATACAGCTGAAAAGCTTGATCAGATGGAAACTTTTTTGAGCAGCAGATGTGGTTTTCACTCTTGTCCCTGAGCCTTACTTCCCATTCCTGCACCTCTGTGAAGGTGACAGATGACAAAGAGCATCAGGCAAGATTRATTTGTGCCAGAAGCAAATGTGTTCTGAGACAAGAAGATACTTTTGGATGCATGATGTGGTATGGGTACTCAGGGGTGGGTGAAGAGATGCCAAGTGTTTGTCTTTGCATCAAATCCAGTTTATGTTGGATGGTGATGGAAAATTGGTCCAGAGAGTTGTGGTGTGGAGTGGCTCTGTGTGGGGATGCTTAAACTATTCTTAGGGTTAAACAGACAAGGCAGCTTTTGCAGGAAGGCCATGGATCAGTGGCATGTGGTGTCCAAATGTCTTCCTGTGTTCCAGTGATTTGGTGCCTTTTGGTAAGGAAGAGGAGCAAATTTGGGGCAATCTGAGTGATTTTAAGGTGTTAGGGAATTGCTGTGCTTCTACCTCCATGGTCTGTGGATAAATGGAAATCTCCATCATCTGCGCCTTTCAGTTCAGCCACCCTCAGCAGGAAAGGCTGCACGGCAGCAGGTTTAGAAAGTCCCGTTCCGGTTAGGTGCCAGGCCATGCCTTTCTGGCTTCACAGCACGGTGTGATTCTACCCTTTTGTGCCCCAGCCATGAGTTTGGACAGTTGGTGGGTGTATTTCCCATCCTGGCTGGCTGGTCAGCTGGCCACCCAGCCTCTTCCCTATTGAGGCTGAGCAAGGGGAATTCAATACGTGCTTTTCTTCGCTTCTCCAAAGAAATAGAAAATTAGCTCAGAAGACTTCTTCCTTTCTTTCCCCTAATTGGGCAGAAATACCCTGGCTCGTGCAGACACCCGCGTTGCTGCAGTGAATGCCCTCTCCCAGCCACTCCTTGATCATGGTCCTTGGACAGCAACCTCATTACACACAGGCCCTGCTGCCAGCCACTTGCTATTTAATGAAGGCTGTGCATGTCCTAGAGAGGCTGGGGCTGCTGCCACGCTGCTAACCTCAGCAGATCTGACTTTTTTGGCAATGCTGAGAGCATGAGGTCAAGGACAGCAGGGACATCCTTTGATGACTCAAGGTGAAGGCACGAGGGGACGCAAGGGTCGTCTGAGGTGTAAGGAAGTCCAGGGTGTCACAAAGACTCCTTGGAGCTGCTGATCTCCTTCCCAGGGGATGAGAGTAATTGGTATCAGCGTATTGTGTAAACAGATAGAGAGGAAGTAAAGGGTCCATCCTCCTGCACCGTTTAGTGGGACTGGCTGGAGCTCCTTTGAAATCTACTTTCAGCAGCTTGAGAAGTCAGAGTGCAGCATTTGTGGGGAGAGAGATCATAAGAGATCTCTCTTGGAGGAGAGCAGCTTTGGGTTGCCAGGGTGAGAAATCCAAATTGCCCTCATGTATGTGTGGTAGGTGGCTGGTAAGGAAAGCTTTGTTTTAAAATACAAGGCAGGGAGTTTGGGCGCTCACCACACGTGACCAAGGACCAGTGTGTGACCCTTGGTACGCGGGGGTCTAGGCTTTAGGCTGCTAATGGCTCCAGGGTGAGATTTCCATATCCTTAGCACAGCTGGGCTTTGCCCTTGCCTGTCTCTCCAGGACTTGACAAATAGCTTCCAGATAGAGAATGTGTGAGCTCGTGAGTCCTTTTCACCTCTTGGCCTCCCATTTGAATCCAGGCTCTGTCAGCTCCTGAAAATTGTTATCATCTGTTTGCCCGTCTGAGCTTGCCTCTGCACTGAGGGGGTGGCGGAAAACCCACTGCTGGTGCTGGTGGTAGTTTCATCACTGTCTCTGCCTTGGGCCTCGCTCTCCAGAGTGACTGAGTGGAGTTCAGGGGCCTGTGCTGAGCGTAATGGCTTACACCATTTCCTAAGGGGCCCAGTGCCAGAACCTGTCTCTCCCAGGTGTGAGAAGTTGGGCCACAGCAGTTCTTTGTCCCCGGGTGCAGTTGCAGTCGAGTGCTTGTTGAAGCAATATAATAAGGAAACTGTTGCAGAAACTGATTGCGCCATTACAGAATGAGAAATCCTGCTTCTGGTAACCTCCTGCAATTTTGCTTTTATTTTTCACCCCCAGAAATATTCTACAACAGCTGTTCCTCCAGCACAGAAGCCCCTGTCTATCTCACCCCTGCCAGCATTTGGCACTGAAGTAGCCAGCAAAACAAATGCTATGCCTGGCTGCTGGGAGGCAATCCTAACATGAGAAAGTTTGGGGCTGAAAAAGATTGATTAGATTGTCTGGTCTGCTTGCCTGCAAGGATGTAGTTCTGTGGCAGGAGGCTCTGGGACTCTATAGACATGTACCACATGAGTGGGCAATGKGCCATGGTAGAGGTGTCTCATTCTTTGTGCCTTTGGAGGAGCTGAGGAGATGTTCTCTTCTGGTTTGATGTCTGTTATAAAGACTCTTTGGCGCAGTGCCACCCAGCTGATGTCTGGCTTGCTGATTAAAGCATTTGTAGCCTGACAGTGGCAGAGAGAGGGAGGGTGGGAAGGAAGGGTGCCTTCTGAGAACACCCAGGTCTGGGAGGTAGAGAGAGAGAGACTCAACAGTGAGGGAAGGCATGAGGAACCCCACCCTGCCCTGAGGAGGCGATTATGACTCTGCCAGGCAGCAGATATCTCTGTCTCTTTCTCTGTGTCCCCTAAGTGTTCCCTGGATGGTTATCTAATCCATGCAAAAACATGCTGTAATGGAAGTGTCTGTGTGCTGCCAGGGCTGGATGAATCAGAGCATAAGAGAGCAGTAACCCATGTAGAACTTGGCCTAGCTGCTTCCTAGAAAGGGTAATGATTTCATCTTCTTTCCTGAAGGAGGCAAGTGAGTTGACTATTTTGTCACTTCACTGACAGTAAGGCTCACCTCCTGCCATGGTGCCAGCTTGTAAATACCAAGGGCAAGGCAGGTAGGATGATCTAGTCCTATTTCTAAGCTTTCAGTATCAATCATCATGACAGAGGTTAGAGCATTCTCACAGAGTGGTTGAGGTTGGAAGGGACCTCTGGAGGTGATCTTGTCCAACCCCCCTTCTCAAACAGGGTCACCTAGAGCCAGTTGCCTAGGACCATGTCCGTGTGGCTTTTGAACATCTCTAAGGATGGAGACCCCACAACTTCCCTGAGCAACCTGTGCCAGTGCTCAGTCACCCTCACAGTAAAAGTGTTTCCTGATGTTCAGAGGGAACCTCCTCCTGTGTTTCAGTTTGTGCCTATTGCCTCCGGTCCTGGCACTGGGTACCACTGAAAAGCACCTGGGTACGTCCTCCCTTCAGATATCTGTACACAATAAGATCCCCCTGAGCCTTCTCATCTCCAGGCTGAACAGTCCCAGCTCTCTCAGCCTCTCATAGGAGAGATGCTCCAGTCCCTTAATCGTCTTTGTGGCCCTCTGTTGGACGCTCTCCAGTAGCTCCGTGTCTTTCTTGTATTGGGGACCCCAGAACTGGACACAGTACTCCAGGTGTGGCCTCACCAGTGCAGAGTAGAGGGGAAGGATCACCTCCCTTGACCAGCTGGCAACATTCCTCCTAATCCAGCCAAGGATACCACTCACTTTCTTCACAGCAAGGGCACATTGCTGGCTTATGTTCAATCTGGTGTCCACCAGGACCCCCAGATCCTTTTCTGCAAAGCTGCTTTCCAGGTGGGTGGCTCCCAGCATGTACTTGTGCTTGGGGTCCTCCCCAAGTGCAGGACTTTGCACTTCCCCTTGTTGAGCTTCATGAGGTTCCTGTCAGCCCATTTATCCAGCCTGTCAAGGTCTCTCTGGATGGCAGCACAACCCGCTGGTGTATCAGCCATTCCTCCCAGATTTGTGTCATCAGCAAACTTGCTGAGAGTACACTCTGCCCCATCATCCAGGTTATTAATGAAGATGTTGAACAGGACTGGCTCCAGTATTGACCTCCTGGGGTACATCACTAATTACTGGCCTCCAACTAGACTTTGTGCCATTGATCACAACCCTCTGAGCTCGGCTGTTCACCCAGTTTTCAGTTCACCTTGCTGTCTGCTCATCCAGCCTGTACATCAACAGCTTCTCTATGAGGTTCTGTATTCTCTGTTCATTGTTGAAATACAGAATTAATTTCTGTGCAAGTCCACTCCAATTCTGTGTGGCACTTCTGTCCTGCATCATGACATCTGTTGATACTATATTCGCCTTTCAGGTGTGCTGCTAGCAGACTTTCATTCTGATCACACATCTCTCCTTGGACCTCTTATACCATTGTGTCAGCCCTGGCTCAGAGCGTGTTGGCTTGTCCATTCCTAGGGCCAAACACTTCTGCTCTTCTCCCTTAATTCCTTCCTTCCTTGTTTTACCTGAGTGCATTTTTGATCTGGTTTTGTAACGCATGCAAAGAGGCAACATTTCAAGGGAGAGATGGACGAGTGAGCCCCTGTATGAGTGCTTCTGTCTGGAAATATTTATCTATCTCTCTTTCCCTTGGGTATCTGGCCATGTACCTTTGCCTTTTCTTTCTGGGAGCTTGCATGTTGGTGAATATAGCTATTTGGACTACCATGGGGCCTAAGTACCATCTGGGCTGTCTCCAAGCATGAGCCAGTAGCTGGAATATCTGCTGAAACATCTGAAACCTAGTTCCTTCAGGTGCTGCTTTGGATCCCAAAAGAGTGTGGGGATTAGGTCAGTCAGGGTGATTTGGAGTGCACCGGAGAGCTTGGTTGAGGAAAAGGAAGATGAGGGAAGGAAACTGGATGTGGCTGAAGTTTGGGAGAATATGTGCTGAAGGCAGGAGAAATCTGTGGGATAGGAAGGGGAACAGCAAGGTAAGAATGGGTGGAGACAGAGCTAGAGAGGGTCATTTTGTGGTATTAAGATTCCCAAAGGGACAATAATAGCACCTGGCACCAGTGGAAGTAAATTATGAGCCTGAAGTTAAAGCCAACGGCTTATCATTTAGATTGGCAGGCTTGCTGGCTACCTTCCCAACCCTGCTGTCTTTCTTTTTTCTCTAAGCTCTAAAGCCTGGTAAGAAGGTATTAGACTAAAGCTGATTTTTGGCTGCAGACCAGAGAGAGGAGATGAAATGGGCATATGGGCACCACTTGCATGTGTCCTTGGGATGTGACTTAGGGAGAAGTCCTGAGTGATGCTGGTGATGCCGTGTGAGGCTTGAACTCTTGGTGTGACTCTGAGGGGTAGGTAGGCCTGGAGGGAGCAAATTTTGAAGGAAAAAAAAAAAAAAAAAAGGCACTCCCATCTGGAGGTGGTTGCCAGAATCTCTGCATGTGAATGGACAAGGTTGGGGTCTTGACCTCTTCAGCATTTTTCTCTCAAAGCACCACAGGGAATAATTCCTACTGAACTAGTAGAAAGAAAAGCCTAGTCTCCCATATCTACTGGCAGTGGTTTATGGTGGGCTGCCAGCAGGCCACAAAAACCATCACTCAGCAAAACCTAGAGATCCTAACTGCAGCAACAACACAACTTGTTAAAATGAAGTGGGGTGAATGGCAGTCACAGTGGGCGCTGGGTTGGGTGCCCAAGGGTGGCCATCCTGCAGCATATCCCTGTTCTGTCTCTTCTGTGTTGGCTGTTGCGGGTCCTTTTTGAAGAAGGTTTTCCAAAGGATGTTTTGTTTCTTGTTTTCATGCAATACAGTGCAGAAGGATAATGCTGGCACGTTCTCTTTCCCACTCTCTGAATTCAGCCCAAGTAGCCTCGAGGGCCTGGCAGATTAAGAAGTTTTGCTGCAACCTGTTTATACTTTCCAGCAAGACCAGTTAGTAGATGTTGCTTGGAAGTGAAGGTCAGGACCTTCTCTACAGTGCTCTCCTCTGGAACAGGGCTGGATTGTCCTCATCGCCCCCAGCCTTGGTGTGTCTGGACTAAAAGGGCTGCCTGGGTTGGGTCCCAATGTGGCTGTTGAGTTGGCCAGATACCTCTCCCTTCCCACTCCTCCCTCAGCATGTGGCTTATTGTGATACAAATATCTCATCGTTGCCTGGGGAGAAAAGGAGTTTGCAAGCGGCTTCACCATATGCTGTCACTGCCCATGTTGTATTTGGTCTGCAGGTGAATGGATCTCTCTTCAGGCATGATAAGTTACATCTTTTGCTTATGGTAGCAACCTCTGAAAAGGAGAAAGCCTTACGGTTTACTACTTTGGAGGATCAGTGAGGTGAGCTTGAGGAGACTGGAAAGGGTGAATGGCTATTTGGAACCAAGCTGTTTATTCCTCAGGTAGTCCAGAGAGCATGTGATGGCGGTGGCAGTTTTCTGCTTGCTTTTCTGACATTATTATGTAGATTAAGAAACTGAAATGAGCAGGAGAGATAGGTTAGGCTTTTCCTTTTGTTCCTACCCTACCACCACCACCAAGCATTGAATATCCAGCTTAAGCACTTACGCAAGTGACCAACCAGTCTCCTAGAAATCAGTGCCCACAAGATAACAGGGGCTATTACTGCTTAAAAATCAGATGGTAAGAGACTTGTTCAAAGCACTACACAGAAGCAATGGTAGCAAGGAATGGAAAGCAAGAGCTTGTTTTTCCCTTTACTTTCTGCTGGCACTGCATAGCCCCATATCTCTGAAGTAGCACATCTTCCTCGTCCAGCACGGCTTGGCATTGGTGTTTGAGAAGTGACACAGGTGTGCTTTGCACCCTGCAGTCTCCCCGTGGGGCAGTGCCTGTGAGTGAGGAGGAAGGAGGGAGGTGGTAGTGCGGGTTTGGAAACAGCAGAATCAGGGCAGTCATGTGATAGTGCAGATTAACTATTAAGGCTGGGCTTTTGTGCTCCAGTTTTGCCACCGCAGATTGAAAGCAAGCAGCTTGTCCCAGAGCATGTCTGAGACTTGAAAAGGCAGCAGCCATTACTGTTCAATGGGCAGAAGCTGGCTGAGCTTTTAAGGCCAAGCCCGTGAGTAGAGTAAACACTCTAGGAAACACTGTTTTTGAGACAAGCTTTGGCGTGTTAGAATAGCCAGCCTGGCTGTCAACAACACAGCTGTCCTTGGCGTGGGCTGGGGTTTAGCTCTGATTTTCTGCCTTAGCTCTGAATAGCCTCTCCATTGTTGGCTTACATGAGAACCGCACTGCTGGGCTCTGCTCGGGCTTTCTTTCAGCCTGTTGATGTCAATGGGAGTTTTGGGCATTGGTCCACAGCTCATCTCACAGGAGGAGGCACTCAATAGAGGCATCTACTTTTCATGTACATGGAGACTGACTTAAACCAGAGCAGATTCACCTCTAAAACTTCCTGCCCTTCTCCAGAGCTGTGTTCCCAGATACACACTTCTTGTTGAGCTGCAACTGGTTTTGAGGAAATGATGACTGATAAGTTGGAGACAAACCCTTCCTCTCCAAGCCAAAAACATGTAATTACATTTTTCCTAAATTCAAGGTTTCAAAAGCATAGGTGTCCTGGGGGCCACAGGTAAATTAAAAAAAGCACAAATGAAGATACTTAAGAGAAACCCTATTAAGTCTGCTGGTTTTCCTCATTGAAAATAATCTTTTCAATCTCCTGTTGGACTTTGCTTACTCATGCAAAGCGATTTCCATAGGAATGAATTTGCAAAACAGGATCCTCTAGAGTGTTAGGAACTTAATGTAAATGAGAGGTCTGTGGTCATGTCTATACTAGGGCAAACTGTATTTTTAATGMTAAAAATATGCTTGTGTTTTAAAATCCTGGCATATCCTTGCAAGCTATAATTTTACCTTCATGCGTTTGATTATGGAAAAAATAGGTTGAGCAGTTATATAAAAGATGAAATCCTGAATCGCTTTGCAAGTTACTTTGCAATCGTATTGTAAGCATGCTCATTTTTGACAGCATAGATAAGTCTTTTGCCTACCTGTGGAGGCTTTAGGAACTCCCTGTCTTGCATATTGCTTCAGAGGCTCATCAGACACTCCTATAGGCTCTGGCATGACGGTGTGTGGGCATAATACGATTAAGAAACAAGGAACAGTTTAACAAATCATTTTCCAAATTGCAAAGCGAGTGGATCTGTGCAGTTCCCAGTATAGGTAGAAGTATCCTTAAAATGGAGCCAGTCGGAAGTTTGGTTTTCTTACTGCTGTAAACCCATCACTTGTTACATTACAGGCGATGTGGTTTGCAGCTGGAGAAACTGCCATAGGTCAGGGAATGCCCTGGCTTTGTTCAGGGAAGTCTGTTACTGCTGTTGCTTTCTGTACGTGCAGGAAAGACAGACAAGCATCACATAAGAACGTGGTGTACCTGGTTAGATGATAAGACTGTATATTGAGTGTACCTTAATGTAAGTCTGAAACCTAAGCTGTGGTACTTTGTTCAGAGCTCTGATTGAAATAGCACAGTGAGTTCATGGTTACGTGTATTTTCATTGTAGTTCTGAATTTGATGTGCTATCAAATCAAGCTCTTAACTTGTTTTCAACTTAATATAATTTCCTGTCATCTTCTGAATAACATGGCCAGCTCTGTTAGTTTCCAAGTGTTGTTAGAGGAATGAGTGTAATTATGAGCAGTAGAAGTGGTGCTCTTGGAAAATGTTATTTGAGCAGAGAAACTTCTAGTACGACATCTTTTTAGTATTCTTGTATCTTTTCTTCCATCATACACCTAATGTTCTTTTCAAGTCTGACTGCTACAAGAAGTGTGAACGGCGKTTTTTTTTGTGCTAATTCTTCCCGTCTACATTTTGCAGACTCTTACTATGGGCAGTTATGCTAAACAGCCTATGGAAAGACCCTAGAGGTGAGTGAAATGATAAACCACAAGAAGCTGAAAAAAATCAGATTGCTACCTCATGGGTAGGGTTAGAAGTAGAAAGCAGCAGTAACTGCTGCAACTGTGAGACTTGCCTATGTTGCTTGGTCCACTGTATAAAACTGTGTACTGGGTTGAGACACTGGATCATTTGCTTTCCACATGCAACCATCCAAATCACTCAAACACCCTCAAAACTATTAATATAAATGTGGTATTAATTTTTGCTTTTATTATCAACCTTTCTCTGTGCAAGATCTTAATGAACTTGGCCTTGAGACATTCAGGTCTGCCTTTGTACTCTGCTCTTTTTCTTTTAATGAGAAGATCTGAACTTTTGCCCTTCTCCAGTGTGGTGGGTGAACGAGCCCTCTTGGTCCTAGGACACGACCATTTCATAAGCGTGAGATGGGCCAAAATCCTGATTTGAAAAAAGGAAACACCAAAATGATTTTTGTGTTAAAATTTATGCGTGTGATGAGCACTGGCATGTGTTAAACAGGCTGTGATATGGATCTTGCAGGCTATTGAGTTGAAAGTTTACTTCCACTATTCGGAAAGTGGATCTTGATGCAGACAATGGAGTAGCATACATAAGGTCAGCAGTTCTCCAACCAGTTCTTCATGCGCAACTTCGGGGACAGCTCTAAGGGTTGCGGCGCTCTGCTAACACCTGTTTAGAAGGGTAGTGGCCTGCTTCTGGCTCTGAACTGGCACGTTACTCCTCTTGCATAGGGGAGGTTCAAAAAGTTGGCAGGAGTAATGTGTATCCTGTGCTGGCATGGACAAGTGGCGATGCTGAAGCTCAGCGCATTGAAGTGTACAGGGAAACGCAATGTTTGCTGAATTGGTTGTATTGCTTCTCGCAATAGGACTTCCCTGGACCAGCTTCTGTGCAATCTTGAGCCATGTTCAGCCATGAGGATGTGAACAAAGGGTGTGCAAGAGGGTATCAGAATCCACGAGTGCTGGTCACCGGCGCTGAAGGGAACCGTATACCTACTTAAGAGGAAGGACAAAGCACCAGGCGGGGGATACTGGCTCCTCTGAAATCCTTGCAAGCTGTTCACATATGTACAGGCCTAGGCCGGCTCTTTCAAAGTTGGTAGGTCAAACCCCGTCACAAGCTCTGAGCTTCAACCCACAAATACCACCTCAGGCCCCACGTGCTGTGTAGTGTTGTGCTGTGAGGCAGGTGTGGGCAGGCACTGCTGAATGTGGGCAGGGAAGGATGTTCTCCGAGCACAGTGGTTAGTTATGTGCTGCATAAATGGATTAGCTCCCTGGAGTAAGAAGCCTTTATCCTGTTAGCTAGCCAGCCACTTCAGCGTGTTCCCTTGTCACTAACATGTATGTGAGGTTCAGCGGGGCAGGGGAGCAGGGGGACAAGTAGGTGGTAGGGTGGGGAATGTGAGACCAGTTGGGTTATGTCATCATTTCTCTGTGGTTATTAATGTTCTACTGTTCCCACTTCATGGATATCTATTTGAAGACAAAAATTGGTCTCTCTGGTTTGTTAATCATCTTCTGGCCTGTAATTTCTATTATAGTACTTGTTCATGTAAAATTATTTTCATGTGCTTATGCAAACAAATGGGATCTCACAAATAAGCATAGTCATGTGAAAGTAGAAGATGCTGAAATGTGCTGCAGGGCTGTGCAGACATGACATGTATGACGTGTGTGTGTGTGTGTCTTGGGGGGAGAAGGAGTGGGACTCTGTGCCCTGCGTTCAGACTCTGTGGAGCCCAAGCAAGCCCCATGGCTCAGGATGTTTGCTTGTTTGTTTGAGACAGGCTTGTTTTGGCTTCCCAGAGCTGTTTATGCAGTCAGTCTGCATTTGGCTTTTTCAAAGTTTCTCCACGGTCCACAAATCCAAGTTCTTGTCTGAAGACGTGACCTTGTGTGTTTTCTCCTAAAAGTTGCCTTTGTGAGTGCTCCCAGCAGTACTGGCTGAACCCAAGGCAAGGGTTCCCATGGGGTAATGTCCTTTGCACTCAGCTGGAGAGAGGGTGGGAGGTGATTCAGAGTCACCCTTTGAGGTTTCCATTGTGAAGAACAGGCCATGCCTGCCTTCCTGGCCACTGAAAAATCCTTTCCTGATTTAGTGCAGTGAGTATACCCCATGTTGCCCTATTTTTGAGAAGCTCCACTAAGACCAACCCTCTGGCTAAGAATCTGTTGAAAAGGTGCATATTCCAGGTTCTCCCCAGACAAACCTATTGATCTCCATTGGACATTCTCTGTTGTGGATTAGAGATAGATACAGTATGGTTTTTATACCTCCTGAAAAGTCCCTTGTTCTAACTATACTCTCTAGGGCAGGTTTTTGGGCTGACAAACAGGCATTCAGGACCAAGAATTTATACCTTTAACCATAAACACTTGATAATCACCATCTAAAACATTCTGATTAGCTCTAAAAACATGAAGAAATTGACTTAAAAATCTAGACTTGAAACAATTTTGAGCTTTTTTTCTTTTGCCTTCCATGCTTACAGCTATATGTTCCTCTGCCGGGGTGAACCTGTGCAAGTGTGCACTCTCCTCTGGAAATCTGGTGTCCCGGATGCCTAGGCTGTTTGCTGTCTGGCTGGTACACATGAGGCCCTGTGGCTTGCACAGAGCCTTCGGAGTGTCTTGTAGCTTTTCCAGTTAGCCGAGAATGGAGTAAAGGTACTGGCACGCACTCTGGTAGTGCCCGTGTCCTTTGGGGGTTTGGAGCAGCCATCTGTGGATTCTCTTCTTTGTGTCCCTGTAACGTCGCAGCTGACGAGTCTGTACCTTTCGCTGATTTTAATTTTTTCTTTTTTTCTTTTTTCCCAGGGTATACAGCTGTGTGACTTTCAGAGCCCTCTCTGTGTCTCCCTGCTTAGAGGAAACTGTGTTTACTCTATTGCCTGACTTGTGCTAATGTCTTAACCCCTTCTTGGTGCACTCAGGGGCAGGGTTTAAGCAGCAAATGGTGGAAGCATCTGRGGCTGCTTGTTTCAAGCCCCCAACACTGCCATCTCCCATGTGCTGCAGCAGCAGAGCTGAGGGGAACGGGATAAAGCCGCAGGAGGCAGTGTGCCTTCTGCCCTAGCTTTGCCTATGGCAAAAGTCCGTGGGGAGGGAGAGCTTTGGAGTCATGTCCAAGCCAAGGCTTCAGTTAACAGTCGCAAGCTGGGACTGCAGAAGTGAGACAAACTATAGAGACATCAGATGATATGTTAGACTAGACTGGATGTTCCCTGTGGACAGCTTTGGAGCCAAGGCCAGGAATAAAGGGAGGAAACAGTCACGTTGGCAACCCTGAATTAAAAGCCTTGTAAGCTTTTTCTCAGGAGCTGCTACCATGTCTGCCAGCTGTGAAACTAACCCCCCCTGTCCCTTCACACCCCTCCTCCCTTCCCAGGCTCTAGTGAGCAGGAGGGGTGAGCCCAGCATTTGAACTTTGGTAACTTTGGCATGTGCAGATGAGTGATAGGGAATTAATGAATCCTGCCCCTTCTTTATATTTCTGTTACTCCACAGGTGCTGGAGTTTTCATCAGGTCTGTTTCAGGCACAAATGAAGTTTTGCATTTTTTTCCAGGCCTCAAAGAAAACTCAGCGAGGGATTTGGGGTTGGCGAGGAGTGAATAGATGGACCATCTGATGTACCCTGCAGATCAGCAGACTCAGACTCTGCCAGACCAGCAGGGGAAGTAGCTGCTGAGCCAGAGATGCTCCATACAGAGTGTTCACTTCCTCCATCCCCAAATTCAAATCAAAGGGCTAGCAGTAAAAGTGCCAGGGCAAATCTGTCCTGTTTTATCTGTGCCTAGACGGATGGGGCTTCTGTATGGATCCAGAGCCTATCTGGAGACTGTATGCCACAAAGATGACAGAGGAGCAGCAGAAAACCAGAGTCACCCACAGACAGGCAGAGAGTTTGTGTAAGTAGGTAGCTSTGTCTGCCTTAGCTGTGGCTCTAGTGTGATATTCAGGGAGAACTTCAAAAAGCAGCCTGCAATTTGAATAATTTTGTCAGGTCTCTGGGCCTTGGGAGCAGTGGGAATTAGGATGCCCTGCCAGGTGGCAGACCTTGCTGGCCAGGCTTTGGCTCACACTCTTCTGTAGCAGGCATCAATCAGGCCCAGCAGCCTGGTGCCACTCTGTGGTGATCACCTGCCCATCCTTCCAGACTGAGATGTGACAGGCTTGTGCTCGTTTAGAGAGCAAGCACTTGTGAGATTGACTTGCTGTTCTGCCAGTTAAGAGTCACCTGTGGTTCAGGGCCATTTTGTATTTGCTGTAGGCTCTCACCCATTTCTCTTCAGCAGTGACAGCTGAGCCCCTCCCAGGCGTGCACAAAATAAGGTGACTAATGATATGTTGGAGGGGATTTTGGTGACCACAGAAGTTATTTTGTTGTGGTTTTCATGGTCCACCGTTTGCTGAGTGTGTGATCCCGGGCAAGTCCCTGTGGTATGCTTTTTTGTAAGGCTTTGTCTGTTTTTTTCTTTTTTAATTTGAATTTATTCTCAATGATCACTTAGTAATCAGCATTTCCTCTGCTGCCGTGTCCAGACGTGCTAAGTGGTCAGTGTTTGCACTAAATGGAGGCTGTGGATTCGTGGCACTCGCTGGCAGAGGTGTTGCCTGGAAAACTGGGGCTCCCCTGCCTGATAGAGATGGGGGCCCTTTATGACAGTGTTGAGAGACCAATTGTTTTGATGTTTTGCAGGGGTTTCAGGCAGATTGAGGATAAATGTGGCAAAAAAAAGTGTTAATGACTAATTCAACTGAATATGAAATAGAAATAACTTTCTAAAGAGTTCAGAGGCTTTTCAGGATGTGCCACAGTATCACCACAGCTTATAGGCTTCAGATGCTGGGGTTTGTTTTTGTAGGAGGGGACTGATGGCCAAACCACTTGAATTAGCCTGTATTTTAAAGTGCTATGAGGCTGTTTAACTTCAGGTAGAGCAGTCTGCAGACTGTGACAGATGATAATTGTGATTTAAGGCTGTGGCTGAAATACAGCCCTCCTRGTGCTGTGCTGCTGGAGGGCTGGGCAGGGAGCTCATGTCCCCGTCTGGCACATGGATGTGCTGGGTAGCAGCCTCACACCCCTGGGCCCAAACAGTGGGTGCTCCCCTGGCATGGGGCATCCCTGGCTGAGGGCTGCACGGAGCCATGCAAATGCAGAGTACCCTCAGGTGACTGCTGGGAAGGCCTGGCCCCCTTGTTTCTCTGCTGATTAAAGTCATGTGTGCCTGAGAGCCTGAGCCTGGCTGGGGGTAAGGTCAGCTGGAGTTGCTTCAGCTTTATGGCAGTAAGGAGGAGCCTGTGACCTACTCTTTTTCTTAACAGTTTTTGTACTGCAGAACTAAGAGGTGATGCCCGTGCCCTAGCAGCACTGCTCAGTGCCAAGGAATTTAAAAACCTAGTCCAAAATCAACGTACAAAGTAGCTTTAAAAGTTTTTTTGCTTTTTATCCTTCTAAACCGATCAGGAGGGCAGACCTAGCTTTGCCCCTTGCAGAGTACCCATCACCATGTTGGCGAAAGGACAGGAGCTATGGCCCAGCTCCCTCGTGCCCTGCTGCATGGGCACAGAGCACCGCTCGCCTGGGCGGGAGATGTCTGCAAAGGCAGAGGGCCCTGGGCCATGGTGTTTTAGCCCGGAGGTGCCTGGAGCTGTCTGGTCAGGCAGGCACCGAAAGCTTCAGCCTCGCTGCTGAGCTCTGGCTGGGGCCTTGCGGGATTTCACGCCTGGGGGGTAGCCCATCCCCTTCCTTTAATTCAGCCTGTGCTGTAAAAAGGGTCCTGCTGAAATCCCTCGCTTCGTCGGTAGCGTGAGGCTGCTGCTGGTTCTTCTGCATGTGTGTTGCCCCGCTCTCTGGTGGCTAGCAGCTGCGGGCCTCTTGCCCCTGTGGCCCCCCCGGGCCATCCGCCCCATGCCACGCGGTGGGACGGAGGTGGGACTCGGTCAAGCAGAAGCCTGCAGCCGCCTCGTGCTGCACAATAGCCACTTTGTGCAGTGCCCTGACCTCATCTGCCCACTGCGCTGCAGCTGCGCCCCTGCCCTGCGCCTTAACCCTCCGCATGCTCTCCCCGCCTGAGCAGTGGTGGGGCAGGGGACAGGCTTTGTTCGGCAGCTGGCTGGTGGGGGAGGCTGCTCCTCCTGGCCCAAACCTGGCTCTGGGGGCTCGTAGGGAAGCAGGTCAGGCAGGCTTCTTGCTCTCAAACGCCTTCCTAGGAGAGAAGGGCCACGGGGCCATGCTCCCCCGGGCAGCTCGGCGTGTGCACTGGGAGTGGCGCTGGGCTCAAGCTCGGACATTGGCATTGCCTCTGCACCGGCGTCTGCTTCACCTCCCTGTCACAAGAAGCATCTTGTTGAAGCCCCTTCAGCTCTCTGCTTATTGGGCCATGGAGCTGCTTCACTGTCTTGCTGTCACTTTTTCTCTTTATGGACATCGCATCACTGGGCATGGTTTTTCCCTTTGCATCAGCCTTATGCTGTGTCTTAGAGCGCAGCTTCTCCTCACATTGTAATGTTTCTTTTGGTTCTTTTTAACAAACAAAGCAACATCATCAGTCTGTTTCTATATTTATTTTCTGTGATAGACGTTCAAGCTTGATCTACCTTGTTGTTCCTGGAAGACTTTGGACAACTGAGAAACTGGCTGGTAGGGTTAACAACTTGGAAGTAAAACAAGAGTTATGGAGCTGAGGAGACTTTTTCCTAAAACTTGGTCTGCTTAAAACTTTGTATCCTGTCAAGAGCTTTAAGATGTCAACGAGTGACAGACACGTCCATACCTTGAGTCAAAGTGCACCAGTCCTTCTGTGGAGAGTCTCAGCAAAATTAATGAAAGGCAGATTTCGCCTGCTTGATGTTCTTCTGAAAGTCTGGTCTTTGAATCAAGTTACAGCACAGTTACTGAATACAGAGTTTTTAAAATTTTGAAATCTTTTTCATTAAACAAGTGAAAATCCCTGCAAAATTCTTAAGTTGTAACAAGCTGATTGTATATCAGTATGTAGCATTTAATGAAGTGTGCTGATTTATTCTAAATTAAACGATGAGTTAAGTTGAACTGAGAGTTCCTGTGCTCTCTTGCATGAAATAGACTAAACTGGTTTGAAAAAATGGTATTTTTTTTGCTGTAGTTAAACTACATCCAACTCTAGACAGGCCCTTATGTTTAAAAATACAACCAGATAATAAAATTAAATAAATAATAATAATAATTTAAAAAAACCCCACCAGTAGGCAAAAGAGCTGTTGCTTTGTCCTGTGGAGGTAGTGAAAATGAAAACATTCTAAAAATAGAAATGTGCATATAAAAAGCAGATGTAAGATGAAATGTGTTTATTAATATACAAGCTGATATTTTTGCATTGTACACTGATTTACGAGATTGTTCAAACTCTTAAATATGTGAAAATTAAGCTGTGATGCCTGCCTCTAAATTGTTCATTGCCAGAGTTTTAAATATTTATTTTTGAACTGCAGTAGTGTGACATAAATTCATCCTTCTTGAGGATTTCACTATTCCTGGAATGACCTTGCATTAAGAATACCTATATTTTGTTTGTTAATATATAGTACAATCATCTGGATGGTGCAGTTTGTATACAATAGTTCCGGATACAGTAGCTTGTGTGCATAAGCAAATACACGCGTGCACCACTTACTGTCTGGGTTAGTTCAGAACTGCTCAAGTCACTGTTAGAGGACTTGGAGCACTACTGCTTAATTGGAGATGTCTCCTAAAGCAAGGCTGGACTAGAGAGCTGTGCTCTGAGAGAAGCAGGGGTGGTGGTTTATCTCTGCCCTTAATGTGGTGTTTTGATGTGGCAGTGATGTGCAGCAAAGCCACACGTGCCAGTTCAGGGGTTCATGGCCACATGTCATTCAGTACATATGTAACCCTCTCGGTGATCATTTCCAGCCCCTGCAACTTTCTTTTGAATCCAGGTCCAGGACGGAGAGAGTCACTGGGTTATGAGCAGAGAGTATTTGTATAACAGGAGGTGAGATAGGTGGGGGGGTTCTTAGGCTGAACTGATTCTGCTGTTTTCTAGGAGTTTAGCCCTAAAATGTTTCAATTCAGCCTTATTTTTAGAGTGAGGCATAACTCTTGTGCCCTCAGAAAGACTTTCCACATTTCCTTAGTCATGTCATTTCCTCCTTTTAAGTAGAAGCCACAGCAGATCATAAAATAAACTTTCCTTCGTGCAAATAATAGTGCTCCCAAGCTGTAGGTTTCAGCTCTGATGCCAGCAGTTCTGTCGGAAACCAGCAAGAGGGACTTTTTAATTGAAATAGGGAGGCTGAGCACAGACACTGCCTCTTTCTTCCATTTCCTTTTCTGCAGGTGGAAGGAAGAGTCTCAGAAACCAAACCCTACGGTTCATTCTCAGCTCTGCTACTGACATTCTCCATGACCTTCAGCAAATCTCTGCCCTTCTCCTTGTCATAGCTCCCAAAAAATAACTTGAGGAAATAAAACTGCACTTCCAGATTGGCCTAGTAGTAAGAAATAATCCTGGGGTTACTAAACTGAACGTGTCACCTTTCTTATAGGCCGTTCCTCCTGGCTTTAGGCTACTGCAAGTCATGTAGCCAAATAAATGTTATTTCAGCTCAGCCATGTATCTATGTAAATAGGAGTTAATGAGTTGCTGCATCTCGTGGCTGGCTTGTGACGTGGAGGTCTCCAGAGGGAGGATGAGGAGAGGCTGCTGTGGAAAGTCCCTGGCTGTTGCTAGGCAGCACTGTGTTTTAGCTTCCCTGTCTGAAAGTCTGCACTCAGGTTTGGCAAGGAAAGGGAAAACTGAGGGATGGAAAACCATACAAAGATGCTTGACTTACTTTTTGTAAAGCATGGCTTCACTGTGCTGGGTGCAGAGAGCATGTGGCTGCAAGTGAGGTAGAAGCAATTTGATTAAATAAAATAACATTCGATAACTGGCCTTCTATTTATTAATTCTCGGCTGTAGAATCATGCGGCTGGCTTGCGCGCTCTCTCTCTCCCTCCCTCTCTCTGTTTTGTCTCTTATGATGATCTTGGACCCTTGCAGTGAAGCTGGAAGAGTGCAGCACAAGTGGTCTTGCTCCACTTCCAGTCTAAGTGGACTACAACCCAGCAGTTCCAGAGAGCTTCCTCTGCTGAGGTTTATGCTCCAGTTTTACAGCCTGCAGATGAGGGAATGTCATGTTTTCATTTTACTCCTAAGTCCATCAAGAGGTACACCAGAGATCACTATTAACTAACAAAAATTGTTATGTAGGGCATCCTGCTCTTGCTGCACAATGCAACCTCTTTGAACCATAGCAATAGCAGCAATAGTGCAAATAGTGGTAAGATCCTCATAGRATTAAAGCTCATCACAACAGCATTGCTGAAAGAGCACCTCTGTTTTCCATCAGAATTGTAGGACTTGGGAGCTGAGCACTTGAATTCCTCTTGGTAGAGTCTGGCTGGTTGTCCATCTACCCGCAGGCTAGTTCAAACTTTTCAGTCAGTCTTTGTCATCGTCTTGTGATTGCTGTCTCTGTTCCTCCCTMTGCATTTTAATAGAAGGCCAGGACGAGTAAATCTAAGGTCTTGCTGCCTCTGCTAATTTGTAGTTGGGAAATAATGTCTTTTGTTGCACCTTGATGGAGTCATCAGGGGATCTGTGAATGGGACCTCACTAAGGATTGGACCCTGCTGGACTGTACTGGAAGGTGTTGTACTTGCTCCCTGGCTGCCAGAGTTGTGTTTAAAGATACTTTTTCCCTTTCAGCAGAGGATCCCGTGGTGCTGTAAGCTCACTTTTCCCTTGCCTGCACCCCTGGGGTTTCTCAGCCTCACCAACTTCTCCCCCCTCCTCAGTCTTTTTCACTGTGTGGTTGCGGGGGGTCTTAAAGGCAGTAAGCTCACAGTAAATACCAGCCTTACAATAACTGCCTTGAAGCCTGGCTGGGAACGGAGCCCCACGTTGTTTTATAGGAATTCCCAGAGAATTACTTGCTTAGTCGGACAGCACAGGCTCAGGTTAGTTCAGTTCAGTAGCTCCCTTTGTCTCCTTCTACCTGGTTTGTGCAAAGACCTGTTGGGTCCTTTTAGGTTAGAAACCTTGGTGCTGTGCTGATATGGCAGCCTGTGCTGCCAGGTCAGACCTGGGGTCAGAGGCACCAGGCACGGCTACTGTTGAGCCCTTTGATGAATAACAAAGGCAGTGTTAGGATTCACCTGCAAAAGGATTAAGAGAAAAAGCTCAAAATCCTTGCAGTACCTCCCTTCTCCCCCATGCATGCTTGGACAGTGAAATGCACTTTCCTCAGGCCCTGAACTACCCACATACAAGTTTCAAGCCTTGCTGCAGTACCCGTCTCTTTTCCAGGCATGTAAGTGGGCCGTGAGTGTGCCGAGGGCTGGATTTTAGATYCAAGAGACTGGTGTGCGTAGAAATGGTGGGTAGGTCTCCAACCCCCTCTCTAAATTTTGGGCTGTATGGATTGGCACTGCAAAGACATGATCATGGGGTGTGGAGTGACAAAAGGTGGTGGAGGAGTGGGACTTCTCCCCCCACCCCTCAGCAGTACTTTCTACTGGAAAAATAATACATACTTCCACCTGAGCACTGTCTTCAGTTTTGTGGGGTTTTTTTTTCTTTTGAGGTTTTTGGGGGTTTTTTGTGTATTTTGGGTTGGGTTTTTTAAACTTTTTGAGTTTCCAAGGCTCCCTTTACTGTGTTGTTTTTATCTTGTCTTCTACTGGAAAAAGCAGGAAGACTACAAACAAAAGGAGAGAGGAAGTAGAAAGGCCGCACTATTTACCATCCATATTGGTAAGATGGTGGGATGTCTTTCCACAGGTCTTTTGTGTTAAGAACTTAATCTGAAAAACACTTCAGTTGCTTTGCTAAAGCATTGTGGAGGGTCGGGAGTGTTTTCCCACGTTTCACACAGCTTTCCAACTGGAAAAGGGTAGAAAACAGTCAGGAGCTAGGAAAAATCTATTATTTCTTTCAAAAGCTGATGGAGAAGTTTCTTCCTGACATGCGTCCACCACCAAGTTTTTCACTATGAAAAATGTAGTTGAAGTATTTTTTTATGGAAAAACTGTTCTCTCTTGAAGCCTTGTTTTTCCACTTTGAGTGTTTTTTCGGAAATTTTTTTGAGAGGAAAGAATGATTTTATTCACTTGCCAGCTTTCAAAGTGCTGCCTCAGAACTGGGATAGAGCTGCGACTCACCTGTTTATTTCTGTAGTTACACAGAGTAATTGCTGTTTTAAGTATATCCTGTTTGCTAAGTTGTGTGGTTCATAAGTTATGRCAAGTTTAATGGCTCTTACAGTATATGGCAAAAGGATTTAGGACTGTGGGCAGGTGCTTTTTACCTTGTTTTTTAATTCTAAATAAATAAACATAATGAAAATAACTGTTAAATAATGGGAACATCCACATTTACATTAGATAGACTATTTTTTTTTCTTCATAAAAGGAAGAGAAATTCACCTCCTTCAGGACACAGTCTAACAACTAATTGACAGAAATTAGGAAGAAACTTCCTTTTAGGCAGTCGTTCCGTCTCTTTCTCTGTGGAATTTCTTGTACTTTCTTTTGAAACCCAGGGTATCAGCCACTGCCAAAGGACTCTGTGCAGGTTGAGTGAGATGGCGTCAGATTAGGTTGATTACTTGATGACCACCTCTGGTAATTCTTAGTCTTTCATATCTCACTTAACCATCTATCCATCTTGTTTGCTAATTAAATGTTGATGAAAAGACTCTCCCTACAACCTCCCTTTCTCTGTTCCCTCATGCTACTGCTACTAATCCCTGGATTCTACTTCTCTTTCAGAAGATGCTGCTCAAGAAGAATTGTGGAGCGAAGACTAGAGTTATTAAAATTCGTGTAAGTTGCCCTTTTCTAGTGCAGTTCCTTCATCTTTCCACATATATCTAAATGTGGTGATTCTCTTTGAACATCTATGCCCAGAAGATTATTTCTGGAGCTTTCCTGTGGCTTGATCAGCTGCATAACAAAAGTTGCTAGTCTGGAGTATAGACTGTAGTTGCAATTTAGGTTAGGTGCTGACAAGGCTAATAATACATCGTATTTTCCATTTTGGAGACTATGGGTTCAAAGTTTCCTTGGAGTGAAAGTCTACATCCCCTGCTATGAGCTCATACAGTTATGCATAGCTCTCCTGTAGGGTGTCATTTGGATCCTTCTTGACCAAGGGAAGTGCTGATCTGAGGTAACAAGTTGTGTTTGGCAGGGCTGAGAAGTACTGGTAAATAGCTGTGGAAAAGGGACTATACCTGCATGGTGCACTGATGTCTGTAGAATTGTATGGGATGTGAGACTGGATGGTGGCAGATGAGAGCTAGATTGCTTGGATGGCTTTGCAGCTGGGATGATGCTGCAGTGTCTGAGCATCTCCCATTCTTGAGTGCACACATGCCTAGCAGGGCTAGGTTTGCTCAACTCTCCTGCTTGTAGTTTGTGCTGCCTGCACCTCTGAGTCTGTTTCTAGTACCCTATCCCCTGACTATTCAGCCAGCCCATCTCCTTTGTGGGTACCTTGGCTTTCTTTTGGTCAGTGCTGTATGGTGATGCGGGAGATGTGTGTGGGACCTTGCACATGCAGCTAAAACAAATGCCTCCGTGCCCTGAGCCCCATATGATCCTCCACATGTTTGTGATACACTGGTAAAACCTGGTCAGGGTGAAGAAAAGAATGTTCTTTGTGATAAAACTGCTACTCTTGCTGCAGTAATTATAGCCAGCAATGATGCCTTGTAAGAGGGATGAATGGCAGACCAGGATCCTTCAGGGTTTACACCTTAGCAGGAAATGGGACTGAAGCTTTTGTGTACCCAGAAGTGCTACTGTTTATGGGCGTGCTGTTGGGTGCCCCTGCCCATCACTGCTTTATTTGAGAGGAGAGGGAGCAGGTAGGGCTGGCTAGAGCCTTGTGCAGAGCTGGATGGTATTTCTCCAACTCCTCATATGCCTTCTGCCAGGGTACTTCAGTCCTGTCTTCCAGGAGCCCCACAATGACCTGATACTTCTGACTGCACAATTAATCCTGATCTGTTATGTATTCTCTTGTGCTCCTGCCTGGATTGTTTTCAGGGGAGCTGTTTCCTCTTGTGCCCTGTGAGCTCTCCCCAGACTGTGCCTGTCCTTCAGTCCTACCAACAGTCTAATCCTGCCACAATGTTTTAGTGCAACTTGTTTATGACCTTCCTTTATCCCTGCCCCACGTGCTTTTGCTGTTTTTTCTGGGTGTCCCTGGACTACAGCTATTTCCAGTGCTGCTTGGTGGCAGTCCCCCAGTCCCTGGGGTTTCAGCGACACCTCACTGGGGGTSATTTCTCCCAACACCTTGAGCTCATTATTGCAGCTTACTCTTGTGCCCCTGGAGAATCTGAGAGGCAGAATTATCCTTTCTCTCCCTACTGAGCCCGTGTCAGCTCGCACTAAAATAAACAGCAGAAACTGAGAGCACACCCTTCTGACAGATGGCACAGAATCCACGCTTCCCTGGCCAGCCTTACTGAGCTGGGACAGTGTATCTCTACCGGAGGARCTCATGTGGTTTCCATGACAATAGCATATGATACTTCACAGTCTCTTTTTGGTCTTTCATGGTGGCAGAGCTGTTAGGTAAAGGAGCATTTTTGCTTCCATTTTTCAACTGATTGTGAGTGCCCACTTTTGTGTACCCAGCTTAGAAAGGAGGCAGCAGGTCCCTGCAGAATACCTTGCCGAGGTGCCTCTGCTCTGGAAGCAGCTGAGAGGTTGATACATCTGAAGGATGATGCTGTGCTCTCATCATCTAAAAGGAAACCTCAATCCAGCCAGTAAGACATGCTTGGCACAGGGTTCTTTCTCAGTGTTGCCCAGCAGCAGGACAAGAGGTAACAGGCACAAGTTAAAACGCAGGAAATTCAGGTTGCCCAGAGAAACCGTAGAGTCTCCATCCATGGAGATATTCAAAGCATGCCAGGGCACAGTCTTGGGCAACATGCTCTTGCTGACCCTGCTCTGAGGAGGGGGGTTGAACTAGACTATCTCTAGAGGTGCCTGCCAACCTCAACCATTCTGTGATTTCTGGCTCTTGCCCAGCACTCGGTAATGGAGTCAGAGCACACCAGGGACCTTAGTTCAGTTGGGAGGGCTATTCTGAGACCCTACTGAATGTGACCTATTGCAAAGGATGATAGCAGGAGGCAAGGTGAGAGGCTTGGTTCTCTGTTGCTGAGGGTCTGGTGACACAGGTTCAGTGTTGGGACTTTGCCATTGTGCTAAGGGTGGAAGAAATCAAGACAGATCTCTTACAGCAAATGGGTTACAGGAGGAACCAGGCAACTGTCTGCGTGTCTGAACAGGAAACATCACCACAGTTTGCTTGTGGTGCTGTAGCCCTGAGAAGCCCTGATGCACAAGTGCTCCTGTTTCAGCATAGGTGAAGAGCATGCAGTCTCTTTCTGAACTGAGGTGGGCAGTGACATCCAGAGAGTGTACAACTGGATGGAGATGCAGTGGGTGAACTGACCTGAGGAGCAGGCAGGCTTCCTAATGGTTTATGCCAGGAGTTTGAAGCAAGGATCCCTGCTTTCTCCCCCCACTTCTCCTGCTGCTGAATAGCTTGAAGGAGAAAGGACTCTGCGACCTCAGTGACCTGCTGGTAACATCATGAAGCATTTTCTTGCTGAAGACAATGCCTTGTGGTTGTGAGATAATGCGTGCTTTTAAAAATACTCTCCTCCTGACTGATATTTTGGTTGCCTTGACATCTCAGGGCTTTGCTGGCATGTCAGGACACAAGGCGATGCTCACTCATGCAYCGTCCCAGCTATGGTCTTCCTTTCTCTTCTGTTGGAAGTGTCTCCCATGGAAAGGTGAGATGGAGGGGCAGTGTCTTTGCCCTCTAGCACTGAAACACAGTTTCAGCCCATGGAAATGTTCATGGTCCTTGGGAGTCTTTCTCAAGCAGGTGGCTTAGACTGGGCTTTGCTTTTGCACATGCTGTTTTTGAACACTAAGGTGCCACCTTGTCCTTGTTCCCTGTACTTCAGCTTCCCATGGGCCAGCTCAGGCGGTGTTAGGCTACAGCCTTTCCGCTCACTCAGCAGTTCTTCTTAAGCGGGATGATGGGACAGTGATGTGACAAGTATAAGAACCTAGACAGATTAAGGCAGAGAGATTAATAAACTTCCCAAATGTGCAGCAGCTCAGTCGTGTTTGAAATGTTTTCTGGAATAGCAGCTGTGAGAGGTCAGGGCCTACAATGAAGAGAAAATAATAATAAAAAAATCTCCCTTCTGTTCCCCCTCCCCCAGTAGAGGATAATGGAACAGGAGAATCAGCCCCTGCGGGCAGGCGAGCAGAGATAAATTGGAGGTGACAGCGTGTGTATGAAGTATGGATTTGTGCATAATAGATACATGTAGCATAGTACATGTCAGTGCAAGGCGAGGGGTACGCGTGGGCCTACATGGGTGTTGCACAGTGAGGTGGGCAATGTGTGTGTGCAGAGCTGGTCACTGGTGCCCTAAAGTGTCAGCCAGTGTGATGTCTGTAAGTGGAAGCAAGGTGCTAGGTGCGGGTGAGGGGGGTGCACACATGTGCATGGGTATTTCAGCATCCAGAGCATGTTTGCGTGGCGCAGTCGGGTGTTGCGTGGGGACGCTTCCTTAGCACTGGAAGAACGATGACTGTACAAGCATGCGCTCGCAGGGTGTAACTGCCTCTGCCCTGGACCAGGCTTGGTCGGCTATAGCCAGCTCTAAATGCAGAGACCCATCTTCCAGAGTCTTTCTATAATACCGTAAGTCTTCAGTTCTGCAGACCATCTTGGGATGAGGGTTACAAGTCTGTCATCTAGTCCTGTTCTTATTCTTCCTTCACAAACTCCTACATGCAGACTCTGAATGGGATTGGTGGAGCTGGGCTTATCTCAGCAGCAGTAGATGGGTAGAAGACACAACTGGCAAGCCCCTGGGTATCTCAAGAGCTCTTGTTGGGGCAGGCAGAGAGGGAGTAAGGATTTCAAGGCCAATCTGATAACCTGGCTGATCAGAGACATGTTTTCTGCTATGTAAAAATAAAATAAGAATTTTAAATCGGAACACAAACCTCTTGTGCTCYTGCCTTGATCATATCAATGTTGAGAACGCCCTCTGCTTGGTCAGGGGCCAGATCCCTGGAATGACTTCCCTGTCTCTTATCTCTTGTGTCTGCATCCTAAAAGGCCACTGCAGAAACATGCTGGGTTTTCTTCTCCTAAAACAAGGGACCTTTTCAGCTTGGAGCTGAGCAGGAGATATGCTGGCCTGAGATTTCTTGGCAGACACCTGAGCTATTCACAAATGCAAGGCGTACTAGGTGACAGAGCAGTATTGGTGCAAACCTCTGGTTCTGGCTGCACAGCAAGAAGTAGAGATTTCTGAAAAATCAGACTCTGTGTGTTTGTGTACATACATATATATACACACACATGTATGTTGCCCCTTCCATCACAGGCTCCCAAGGTGCTTTGCAAGCATTGCTAAATATAGCATCCCAGAGGCAGATAAATATCATGATTGCAATTTCAGAGTGAGTTAAACTGAGAAACTAGCAGAGAATGTGATGGGCCCGAAGAGAGACAGTGTGAGGAGAACTGAAGCCTGGGCTTTGATCTTCAAACCACATTCCCTGAGCTGTGTCCTTATTCATACTATATCATGCAGTCTAAACAGCTCTGACATCACAGGCAGCAGAGATCCCAACTGCAGCTTGCTAACAGTTTGTCAAACCCTCCTGGTTGTCTTTAATATGTGACTGAGTGCCTAAACCCAAACCTGCCCTTTAGAAGCAAGAAGAGAAACTCATCTCCCTGGCCAGTCGCATCCTTGGGTTACTTGCTGGGCAGAGACCCCTCATGGAGTTTTTAGCACTCCAGTTCCCTACGCGGGCTCTTGTCTCCTATTGGTGGGCACATCTCTGCTGAGCAAAATGGAGAAGGTCCTCTCCTAAGTGAGAGCATGAATATCCATATTGAGGAAACCAGGTCTCCCCATGCTCCTCCCAACTTAGCTTYCAAGCTGCCTGCTGAAGGTCTCTGTGCAGTGATAGCTGGCCCTGGAGAACCCCAGCCCTTGGTCTGAATAATTCTTGACAAAAGACTTTGTCCAGAGTTTCCTCAGTGTGGGGAAGGATTCAGTGTAGTCAAGGTGCAAATGCCTCTGTCTGTTAAAAACTATCCCAAACACCTGGCTTCAGACATTGTTTTATTTAGCATTGCTTTTATTGGATTTCATGGCAAAGGCTAACCAGCCTTCAGCCTGTCCATAGCAACCAGAAGAGGAACTGTCATGGCTCTCTCTTCTGCTTCCTTAAAGAAAAGAATTTATATTGCTGCCTGCTTTTCATAAATTCCTGCCATGTCTGCCCTTGCACCCGTTAAATCATTTAAGTGCTTGCAGAATAGACACTGTGGAATAACCGAGAGCTCTGTAATCCAGACAGCACCATGAAAGTAGTGAGTGGCTGGTGAGTCAGGAGGCTGACATCCTATTTTCAGCACTGTCCTTGCTTTGTGGTCTTATATGGGTTGTGGGTCTGGTTTAAGAATGGGAGGGCTGGGAGGGGTAGAAAGGAGGTTAGGACTGAGGTGCAGCCCAGTGACCGGCTGCTCCTGGGACAGCCCTGTGTGTCGGTGGCGGCTGTGGCCCGTAGCACCATGGTTCAAGGGCATGGCAAGGCATGTTTCACAGAGAGGGGGACAGATTGGGTGACTTTTGGGTCACATTTGGGTGATGGAGCAGAGATAGAGGGGTGTAGGGGATGGCAGAGGGTCACAGCGGCTCTACCACTGTTTTCTGGCAGAGCTTCAACTCCAAGATGGCAGATCAGGCACATCCTTTACTACTGCATCAGGCCCACTGCAGTTGTTCCCTGCTCCCCTTTGTTCGCGTGGCTGTGGGAACCTGGCACCCATTCCCTCTTCCAGTCCCCAGAGCTGTAATCCTCTTTTCCCACACACCTCTCCCATAATACACCCACTTCCTGCGCTTGGCTTCCACGGCTGGGGCGGTTTGTCCAGAGGCAAGCGCACTGTGTCAGCATGCGTTCGCAGCCTGTTCATGCCAGGGTAATTAATACTCACTTTGCAGTTTTAATTTGGGTTCCCTTTAAGTTGAAAGCAGCGTGCTGCCCTGTGCCAGCTTGCCTGGCCGGAGGGAATCAGGTTGCCCTGGCCTCATGCAAACTGGAAGCTGCACATGCCCAAGTATGCAACACGCGCCAGCTCCGTGAGAAGCATGGTACCTGGGGTTCCCGGCCCGAAGGGAGGAGGACTGTGAGGGCAGCCGGCTGTGATCCCTCTGGAGAGAGGGAGAATGTTCCTGCCACACAAGGAGGGCTGGAAATGGGAAGGTGGGGAGGAAGGAGAAGACAAGGTAGTGTCACTTGTGTACAGATTAAAACTGATAAGGACTCTGCTCGGATGTAGTTGAGAGATTTAGGGCCAGATAGTGCCTCGCCTGTGTCCGTGCTTGCTTGGAGCTCCTCTCGTGCCCGCTCCTCCTTCCACTCRGGCACACACAGACCCTGTGGTGTGTGCAGAGAAGCACGGGCCATTTCCTATCAGAAGGAGAGAAAGTGGGGACAAGACACAGCTCACTAGTAGGGGCATGTGGGTTCATTCCCTTATTCCCAAGAGATTTGTGTGGCCTTCAGAGCATGATCTTCCCTGGGACCCTGGAGCAGTGAGTCCCCCAGGTTGGCCAGGTAGCACTGACAACCTGCCCCTCTGAATGACCTATCTGTCCCTTTTCATTGTGGAGCCTCCTTCCTGCAGATTGTCAGGCAGGCAAAATCAAAGCTTGCAGTCGGCTTTCTCAAAGACACATCTCAAAGACATGTGAGAGAGAGGAGAAGAAAGACTTATTACACTGGTGCCAGCAAGGACCCATATCTGAAACTGGCCTATTTCTGCTTTTGGGCAAATGACCAGCAAGCATCTGCTAGGCCCTTTGAAGTACCTTCCAAAAAAGTTCAGTGTTGTCTGTCTAGTGGCACCTCTCTAAGTCTGGTAGATGCTGTCTGACAACTCTGCACACACATTTGTAAATGTTTGATAGATTTTTTTTTTAAATTTTTTTTTTCCTTTCTAAGAGGAACAGTGATGTGTTTGTAAACTATTGAACTGGTCTTTGCAATGTGGTTGCATAGAAGGAAGTAGGTGTTAGGCAGCCTCATGTTGGTGGAGTAAGACAGGCCTTTCAGCCTTTTAGGGAAGGGTAATGGAGAACACGGGAAAAATAGTGCTAGTTGCAAAGTTTTGTTCTTCCTTGACAAAACAGTGTTTGGAGTTGGTCTTTTTTCTTGGAAGAGAAGGGGGAAGAGTAGTTTTAAAATGAAGTTCTGCCATGATGTATCTTTTAGCTGTCCCCTGAAATTAAACTGCATATGAACCCGGGGATGGAGGAATGACTTTCAGGAGGGAAAGGGTTTGCCTTTGAAAAGTTATTCTTTAAGCTGCTCCAGGTCTGTGACTGGAATAAATTGTCAGAGGCCCTATTGGAGTTAATGAAGAAGCAGTTAAATGTGAATTGCTGCTCCGCTGGAGGAGCTGGTCCTGCTTGTCAGCGACTATTTCTTGAAAACTGCCTGAAGCAAGACTGTAATTGAAAGGAAATCACCTCTCGTCAGAAGGTCGCAACACCTAGATGTTAGTTAGTTCATCCTGGCTGTCTGACTGTGGTGTAGGTATTATACRCAGGAGAAACTGAGGCACAGATGATAGGAAGTGGCTTGGTCAGGACCGTGTCCAGAATTCCAGATGTAGCTAGGAGCAGGTCTGGGGGTCCCCTTCCCTGGCTCACAGCTGRTGGTTTCACACATCGAAGTTGAAGTGTCACCAGTTTCTTTTCTAACCACCTGGCAAGGGTGAGAGGAATAAGGGCAAAGTGGAATTAAAAGCAGTGTACCTATAAATGCTCCGCTGAGGAGTCAGGCAGCCTTTACTGTCTCTGTGCCCTGCCTAAATATCAGTACTACCTCTGGTTCTGTCCACTCGTGGGCAAGGCGGCTGTCTCATGAACAGGCAGCACCGCAGGCAGGCGTCCGTCTTTGCCAAGGCTCTTCTGGGGATTTATTCCTTTCCACACAGGGTGGTGGTGGGAATCGGATGCGCCTTTACAACTTGCAATTACATGGTGCCTTTCATCCCAAAGGACTTTTAACAAGTGAGTCTACAGACTGCAAAGGGATCAGTCACCCACCACTGAGAGGCATCCACCACTGGAAGGCAGCATCCTTTCAATGGAGCTCAGCAGCGTTTCCCAACCGCTGGGGTAGGAAAGAAGGGACTCCTGTGCTGGATTGGCCCTGAGTAGGGCACGGGTTGGCAGAGTGCACAAGCTGATCCGATTTTGAATCCTGCCAGGATACTAGAGCTCTTACGAAAGAGGACCAAAGAGTATTAAGCAGGGCTTAGTTTCGTATCTCCCCTAGCACACCACTCCCTTCTAAGACATTGTTGTGTTAGGTAACTTCATTTCCCCCCTCCTGTGGGGATTGTCATTCCTACAGCTGAAAGCATGGTTGGAGCTGTGCTTGCCTTTGCTTTGTCCAAAGAAGAGAACTGTGCTTCTGTGGAAACATGAGTCCAAAATTAAGTTATTTCACAATCTGCATTTGGGAAGTTTTCCCAGACTTCATAGGGGTAAGGGACGGGTTTCTAGGAGGAATGTGGGTTTGTATTAGTAGATTTATCCTTTACCTGTTTATCATCTCATGTACTTTTGCCTTGCTGAAACGTACAATTATGTTACAGCTGGATTTATGGTGCAGCTGCCCATTTCTCTGTTTTCTGAGGACTGCTAATATGATTGAAATTCTGCATTTCTTCTGCGGTGTTTAATCTCACTGGTYGTCTTTGAGGCACCTGCATCCAGTCACTACCTGTACCATCTTTAGGCGTGCTTCTTTGTTACTGTGTTTCAGATGTGTTTCAAGCCTGGATGCTTATTTACCACGTGTATCTACTAATGGYGATAATGCAATTGGTGACCGCAGTACAGGTTTGCAAGAGTGTATATGTAGGCGTGCGTATATGAGGGAAAAGGTGTGTGTCTGGGTGCATGCTGACAAGCGTGTGTGATCGAGGCAGTCTGTATGTAGTTGCTTGAAGCATGTGTTAACACAAGCTAACTCCCTTAGGAGCTCATCTAAATCAAATGAGGCGTGCAATGAGGCCAGCATGAGTGTCTGCAGGTACTGAAACTACCTTCTGCTCCGGGCAGTTGTACGAGCAAGTGATGAGCTGTGCTCCCTTGGACTGTCCCCTGGATGCTGGTGGAGTTCGGGCCCTGCGTGGCTTGAGTTATGATGTGAGTGGACAAGATTTGTATGAGCAGGGACAGCTCTCCTTGTGATTTCCAAGTCAGGAGGAGGTCTGGGTGTGCATGGAGGGGTATGGACAAGTGACCAGGGAAGGGCCTGTGTACCGGAGAGAACCTGAGGCGTGTGAGAGCAGGTGAGCACGTGCAAGTGAGCATGGGTGTGTGTGACAGAGTGTGCATCYGAGTGTGTGCGCCGTCCTGCCGGCAGCTGAGTGCTTGTATCTCGGGCCGTTCTCCAGCTGTGTAAATACATTGCTTAACAAATTGAGGGCTCTGGTTAATGATTGCCATTAGTGCAGCACTCATATTAGGCTCCATTTTGTGCAAGTTACTCAGCTGCCTGAATGCCATTAGAGTGAAGGCACCAGCCCTTAATGTCAAGTGTGGAGTGTTTGCGCTCCGAGGAGCCTCTGCAGGAGCTGGCTTGGGGTTGCTCAGCAGGGGCTGTCAGGCAGGTTTGTAGCAAGCTCTCTGGGGGCCTGCTGCGGTAGCAGCAACTCTAACAGCCTTCCTTCCTGGGCATCATAGGCTGGTGCTGGGCGCCCAAGGGCAGGCTGGCTAGGACACTTGCCCAGACTACAGGGAGGCAGCTGGCCCAAGCGACAGGGTGGGAGGAACATGTTCCCCTCTCTGGCGTCCGGCCCTATCCATCTTCTTTCTGGGAATACATCTACAGAGCTTTGCCTTGTGCTACTCATCAGAGCCAGACCACCACATGCTATGATCCCAAATGGTGTCGTGGACTAAGCCAGATCAGGCCTGGTCATCCCTAGAGCAGAATACCAGCTCCAAAGAAAACATGCTCTTCTGCAAGAAGGGAGTGGAGTGCTTTGGTGCCGGTGCTCTTTCTTTCCTCCAGCAAGGTCCCTAGCAGAGGTGCTGCCCTGTCAATCATGGATTAGGTCCAAGACAGACCCATACTGCTCAGGGTTATAAATGACTGCAGATTGGTCAGGGTGCTGCCATGAATGAGGGCATTTACATTACTGCCTCTCCTGTTACTGCCTATCGCTGGACACAGGGCCCTTCTCACCCTGCCCTCACCTGCTGTTGTGGCTGCGCTGTTGAAAGCCGGCCATCATCTTGTGGCCGCTTGAGAGGTGYCATGATGAAGAGGCAGCAGTGGGTGCAGTTTGAGCCTTACTGGCAGCTGCCTGACCACCCGTGAATCTCTGCATCCTCCTGTGTTTTCTCACGTCCCTGTCCTTTGCCTCAGCCCTTGTCTGTGCCCATCTCCCTCGCGGTGCCCTGGGAAGGCTCTCTGTCCTGCACATTGGCCCCAGAAGAAGGCCCAGAGAGAAGCCCCAGGGTGCCTTCCCACCCAAGCCTGGTGAGTTTTGTGGATGACTTTTGTCTGTCCTCTGGACCCATCATTCCCCAGCCTCTTCTCCATCTGCCGTCCGCCAGAAATGAACTGATTCAGCTGCCTTCCCTAATCCTGTCTGGCATTTCAAAATGGAGGAAATTGCCAGGTTCTTTGTTCCTGTTCCCTCTTGGCACTGGCAGGGGACCTTCTCTGTTCTGGAGAAGGACAAATGTGCTGATTTATTCTGCCCCTTAGCTTTGAATAGGGGTTGCTATGTTACCCTCCAGCTCTGAGGCTTGCCAGAGCACACACCCTATATAACCCCACAGCAGGTGGCTATTGAGTAAAGGCCCTTAAACCTGCCTCTCTTGTTTCTTATGCTGCTGGCCAAGGTGTCAGGGGGATGTAGCAGGGCATGATTTGCTGGCTGAAACTCCAGGTACAGCTGATGCCAAGCACCATGTTGGCATTTTCAATTCTCGAGTGCCCATCTTAATTTGCAGAGGAGGTACCAACTAGGCAGGAACACGCTGCCCACACTGGCTTTTAAAGAGGCCCTTTCTGACATGAAGGCTGCCCCATGGGTCTGAGCTGTGACCAAGATCCTGGAGGGAGAGGCTTCCAGATCCTGCTGCAGTGACTGCAGCACCCAGGGCCTGGCTTGGACACTTCCGTAGCTCTCTCTAATTTGGCACGACTGTTTGGGTAAGCCTGACCATTTGAGCAGCTTTCTGGGAAAAGCTGCATGTGCTTGTCCTGTGATGACAAGTTAAAACCCAGTCAGGATAGAGGCGGGTGGCCTCAAAACATCACCTTGCCGTGCTGATATGTGGTTGCTGCTGTCTGATAGACCTGACTTTGAAGTGCCAAAATGAACCTCTGTTTTAGAGGAGACAGTAGAGTTGGTAATTATTCCTAAAAAGCCTAATTCTTGAGGAACAGTCCCTTAGTGCAGACTGAGCAAGGGAAACCATGGGTCTCGCTAGGACAGGCCTAGAAGAGGCAGCAGGGAGACATATAGCACCAGAGCCCAGATCTCTTCTCACTGGGCTTTTTCCAACCTCCATGAAAACGACAGTGAAGCCCTTCCCAGCAGTGATGGGAGTGAGATGAGGGTGGGGGACATTTGCATGAGTTTCTGAGCTGCTGAACTCTGCAGCATGTGGCACTTGGTCTTGGGGAATGAACTCTGCAGGAGCATGATTAAATACTCTGCTGGCCCATAGAGCAGTGAGACTTCCTCTCCTGGCCAAACAGTGTGAAGCAGCTGCCTCACTGGTGCTTCTGCTTGCTTAAAGGGAGAAACAAAACAAAGTTGCTGAGATGTAAATGGAAAACACTTCCTATTTAACAGAGCAGAATCACTTCTTTGGCACTGTAACTCTTCTGGGTTGCATAGGTCCCAGCACAGCCTAGTGGGGAACAGCATTTCTGTCCTGTCACACAGTGCAGGGAGTGCATGGGTATTTCTGCCCTACTTACTCTGGATCATGCTCTGAACTCTGGGAGAAAAAGGGGAGAGAATGGTCTTTGGTGGCCATGGTACAAACCAGGCTGTAAGGCCTTCAGGTGGGATCTTTGGCTCCGAGCATCTCCCAGCCATTCCTCATTGACCTGTGGAGTCTGGAGCCAAAACTCCAGTTTTGGGGAGTTTCAGTGTGTCTGGGACTTTATAGATTAAGAAAGGGTGATTTGTAAATCCTTACTGGAGAGCTGCTGAAAAACAGGACTGAAGAATGAGTCTTCAGAGATGACCTGGTTTATCTCTCTGCTTTAAAAGTGTAGTAGATCTCCCTTCAAGGCCAAGTGAATCCGTGTGATACTTTCTGGCAGCGATGCTGTTCTGACTTTGAGACTCTAAATGCATCACGGATATCCTGTTTCACTTAGTGGCTACAGGTACCATGGGTCCTGGTCATGTGGATCCCAGGGACCTCAGTCTTGGGTGGGGGGCACATGGTTTTCTCTTGAGGGGTAAGAGCAAGGGAATGAGCAAAGCGCTTCACTGCTTATGTTAGTGCCATTTGCTGCAAGTACATGCATGACCACCTATTCAAGGAGTGTAATTATGCCAGACAGGGATGTGACAAAGCACTTGAGGCAAGAACTTCACTGTTGGCAGCTTATGTGAGCACTGACTTCACCCCTCTCTTTATTCCCCTGCAGAGCATCAATGGAGGCCGCCCGCCGCCCCACTTTGTCTATGATCCATCTACCTTTGCCTTCCGTTCCCTCAGCACCTTGAAGCCGCTGAGCCCGATAGCTCCAGTGGAAGAACCGTCATGTGCCTACTGAAGGAGTTTCTCCAAAAACCTCAGGAACTATCAACCAACCACCTGCCTGGCAGGGAGAAGGGGAGGTGGCAATGCCCAAGGGGATGGGTGGGGGAAGAAGGGGACAATGACATATCTTTGCCATACAGCCTCTTTGGCAGCAGGAAACATGGCTTTGCAGCAGTGCCTGTTTTCATACCATTGCCATATCTGAATAGTGGCAAAGGGAGAGATTTTTGTMTTTCAGGGCAAAACAAACCAGTTGGGTCCACAAACTGCAAGGGCAGCCACCAAGGCAGTGTCAAACACAGGGATGGTGGTAGTTGAAGATACCCCTGAGGGGTTCAGGGTCTAGTAGGGCCTACATGGCAGCAGGGATGAGTGATCAGGGTGTGAAACCAAGTCCAGTCAGTTTCCCAAGTGTACTTGGGTCTACAATGCTTTGCTATAGACCTGACCCTTCTCCCACTCAGAAGTGAGCTCAGGATTGGAGAGAGAGGCTATACAGGGCTGCCTGCAAAGCAAGAAGATCCGTCTCTGAGACTGTTATAATTGCATTCACTTCAAGCTCTCTTGAGTGGAAGACCCTAGGGAGAGGGAGGTGGGAGGGGGTAACTGGCAAATCTAGCTGCATGTTCCAGCTGGTTTGGTGGCAACTCAGTGATGTTGTCTAAAATGGGGTTGAAAGGGGTTGTGTAGATCAGGGGTTAGAATAAAATTCTAGAATGGAGGGTCTGTGTTCAGCCRTCCAAGAAAACACAGCACCCACCCTCAGCCCTCTCAGCATCATCAGAGAGAAGAACTTGAGGGAGTGACTGTGTGCTCTTGGGTCTCCTCTCTGCTGAGGCTGTCTGTGTTCTGGGATATGCAGCACTTCTCTACGGCGTTGTCCCAATACCCTGCTGCACTAACATGATGCTGAAGGTAACTGGCATCACCAAAYTCAACCAAATCTAATGTCTCCAGCAGCTTTCCACTCCCCTGTTATGCTGGCTATTAAATTCTTGTAGAGCCCCCTTCTACCAGTGGAACAAGTATTCCCAGATGTAGCATGGAGTGGGAGAAAGAGGTCTCTGTTTTGTGGCCACCTATTGGTGGAAGAAACAGGAGGGGAGTTTGGGAGAAGCTGTGGGACATTTTTCCATAGACAGTCCTAAGACAGTTAGGACCATGCTAGGCCTTGTTACCACTGGAGTTTGACTGGGATCTGGCCTTGAGGCATGTATGTGTTTTGTACTACAAGGCAACAGCTAATGGGACAAGCGCTTACCTCTCTCGGTGAGGCAGAGGAACAAGGCATTTCCCTTTGCTGCACTTGGTGGAAAGAGTAACCTCTTTGTCTAGGCATTCTCACCTTGAGCCTGTATCTGGCTGGGTGCAAGGGGGAGCGAGTAGTTTACTTCTCGTCTGGATCAAGAGGAGCAACTGTGAGTAATATAAAATAGTTTTTGTTTTTAAATCTGCTCCAGTGTGGAGGTCTTTGATGCCACTCGTCGGATGAGACCAATGGTCAGTCCAGCTGCCAGTAGGAGGCAACACAGTGAACCAGCATTCACTGGTGCTTTCTGGGCCCTTCATTGAGACCCTTGGGGAAAGCCCAAAGGCTGACTAGGCCTGGGGACCTGAATCCCCCATCCCTGCCCTCCTCCCTCCCCAACCTCCTCTCAGGCAGGCAGAGCAGCTGGGCAAGGCAGTGAGGGGATGTCTGTCCTGATGCTGCCCCAGCTCTGCCTGCTCTTTGGCTCCAGACTGCCACAGCTGGGCCACCCCCTGCACCAGCACCACCTCCAAGGGGTCGCTTGGGCTTGCTGGCAAGGTGCCTCTGGCAGAGCATTGTGGTTCCCTGCAAGTCCCTTCTTTCAACAGAGGCCGATTCCTCTGCAGATCCCTCCTGCCCCTGTAGAGGCTCTGCTTATCTTGTCTCGATGGCACACCTCAGCTTTTTAACTGCTGCCAGATCAAGCTGACCAGTGCAGGACAGGAATTGTTGCCCCTTTGGACCAAAACCCTGTGCTCAGGAGAAGGGACAGCCGTAGCCTGGTACCTGTCTGAAGAGGCACATTCCCTGTGCAGATGGCTGGGGCGGCAGCCCCCCGCGCCCGCAGGCTTTGCTCCGCGAGAGCTGCCAAGGTGCTCGGCCCCAGAGACGTGTTTCTACCAGCCCGCGGGTGCGGCAGGCTGCCTTCCCCCGGGTGGGAGCAAGGAACAGGGACATCCTGCAAATATCGTTGCCTTTTAGTACTTTTATAACTTTTCTCTGTCTTTCCTTTTTCAGTCAGAAGGAAAAATAAAAAAACCCAACAATGAAATAAAGTGTAACAGCTGCTATATGCACACCTCTGGTGGGTCTCATGYGTTTGCTATCTTCTGGGTGTTTGTGGGCAGGGGTATACGAGGGGATGGAGCAGAGCGAGCTATGACACAGCACTGCCAGTCCCAAGCACTCCCAAATCCCAAACCATGTCTGTAAGAGAATGGCTTTGAAAACAAACTAGCAAGAGCTTTTTCTGAAATTAATGCCAGGTTCTTTGCATGTAAGAGGCGCTCCCTGTGCAGCTGCTCTGTTTGAGGCTAAGCCTGGTATGGTATATTGGCCCTCTCCAGTGCTCCCCCCACCAAGAAGGTGCTTTAGCTTTTGAGTGATCTGCCTATTGCTTGGGGATTGAACATGTCCTGGCTGGAGGTCTCCATCCCCCAAAACAGAAGGATGGATGACCACACAGCTGGTCTTTGGCTCGTAATTTTAGCCTCAGCAAGTCTATCCCAAGTTTCTCAGCAGCCCTTTTGCTCACACCCAAAGCACGCATGCTCCTCTCCTCAGTAGCGTAACTCTAGCTCACCCCTTTCTCTGGATCTTGCTCTAAAACCCCCTTCTCAGGTACTTGTAATGTGTTTTCCCCACCCCTTGCTATCTTCTTGAGCTAATTCCTGTCTCTCCCCCACACTCCTAGCTCTGTATCTTAACCAGCATCTCACAAGGCTATTACCTATGTCCCCTTTTCCAAGCTCCCCCGAGAGATACCAGCTTAAACTCCCTTAGCAGTCCTACTTAGACCCATTCCCAGGAGGCCTTTTCTGCTCTTCCCTCCAAGCTCTGATCTCTAGGCTTCCTGCCATCTCTCTTATCTTGAAATACTCCCCTCTCTGTCAGCTGCAGCTCATTGTTAATTGGCCTTGGCCCGTTTTCCAAGGGTTGTAAGGTGGACTTGCTGGCTCCCCTGATGCCTTTGCTCTTGTACCTGCTGTACAGAATTGCCTTTCTCTGTGATGTTTCTTCCAAAACAGACTGATTGTTCAGTGCACCCACCTTTGGGGCCCTATATCCCTTCAAAAACACGGTGGCCGCTATGGCTCCACAAACCTGGATCATCTGTAGACTTCTGCCRGGTCGAGCTTGTTTATAAGTATATAAATGCATAGAGAGGGGTGTGTTGACCTTGTATCAGCCAGGCTGTAGGTATGGACACCTATCGCGCTGAAGCCAGAGTACTGGCAGGCAGAACAGCAGAAAGCTGGCATAAAGCTTTGCAGTGTGTGGTCAGCTAATTGGCCGGGGTGAGCTGGGGTGTAGAGCTGCTTCTGCTGCCCCCAGGGCTGTAGTCTGGGCCCCGGCATGTGTTTGGGTTACGTTCAATTGTGCCCACCCCTCATCTCTCCCGGCAAGCTGGGCCCCTGAGTTAACGACAAAACAGGGCAGTTTTTGTGGTAAAATATGATGATAAGCCTTGATATGGTGACAACTCTGAAGCTAAACAAGAACGGGTTAGTGGTATTCACGAAGATCTTATGGGGCGCTGATCAGTTGTAGTTACCAGTGTAGCTGACAGAGGAGGCTACGGACGTTGGCCTCATTTGGATGCCAGACCCTGGCATGGGGGAAAGGATTGCCAAAGACCACTGAGGAAGCCATCTGCAGAAACCAGGGAAACGAGAGCTGAGCTGGGGTCTTCTGAAGTCTGCTCTTTGCTATAGCCACTGTGCCCCATTGCTGCCTCTGGCATACATCAGTGTGGGGTTGTTCACCTCTGTGGCTTGCAAAACACCTTGTGCAAAGACCCCCTCCACTGCTGGAGTGGGCAGGGGCACTGGCTGGGCTGTGAGTAAAGCACTTTGCAAGTGTGGTCAGCTTGGCGTAGGTCCCTCAGGACCTCTGCTTCGCTGGAGCTCCCGGCTCCAGAGTGAGTCCTCCCACCAGGTTTGGGTCGTGGCTCGGTGGGGGAGCCCGAAACTTCTAAGCTGAGATCTTTCTCTGCTCTGAGCCGATCTCGCTTGGAGATGTGCAGGTGTTTCCCTTCAGAGCAGAAAACAAAGAGAGGAGGACTGTTGTGCCAAGGCACGCTGAACTCAGCTGTGTTAACCATCTGCAGGAGGGTGAATGGGGACAGGCGGCTGTTTGAAGAGCTTGGCCACGGCTTCTCTGTGATGTAAGTGGGACCATTTAGGCTAATATGGTTCTCCAATTAAGTAAATTAATTAGGTTAATGCTGTGGTCTTATCAAAATAACAGAGGGGAACCAAATTCACAGCAGTCGCAAAGTGAGGTGTTATATACGTGGCCTGAGACTCGGCAAGTCCCTTTGAAGCCAGTGCACAATATCAGCTCTTCTTGTGTTGTCCAAACATTTTCTTATCCATATGTATGTACACGCATGCACACATGTGATATATATGTTTATGTCTCTGTATGTTTCATTTGTGCAGAAATCTCTGTACTCTTACGGTCACCCACAAGCGGGGTGCCCTGTGCCCACCTGGGTCTTTGTTTGACCGGGCTCAATGCGAAGCCCACTGCGGCACACTCGCCATCTGTGTGCTACAAAGCACGATGATGCTTGGAAGACACACCTACCACCCCGTTTCCAACTGCGTGCTGAGTGTTGACCTATCTGCTTACCTACCAGATTGACTACAAAAATGTGCAAAATCAGCAGCGCTGCTAGGGCCAGGGTTCTCACCCCAGGCTAGGTGGAGGCTACTGCAACAYGGCTTGTCACAGAAACAACTGAGAAGCAGAATTTCCAGCCGGACAGATCGTCTCCTTCAAACAACTTAGGGCTTTCCCTTGCTCTTTCTGAAGCTGTATAGCATGTTGTGGCAAGACATGGGGTGGAAGAATGCATTCAAGGGTGTGTATCAGCTTAGGGTTGGATGGGGTACGTGTGTGGGCGTATAGACACAGAGTGCATTTACAGTGGCATTTATATGGTTGTGGCATTTATATTTATGGCATGTTATTTGTATTTTAAGTGGAAGGAAGTCTTGGAGGAGTAAAGGCAACGGGCACGCATGCAAGCAAGCGTGGGCCTGGCAGGGTGGATGCTGGTGGATGCGCATCTGGGGCATGGGCAGAAGAGCTCGTGCCGGGAAGCGGCATGAATGAGGCCGTGTGTTTGCAGGTGCCTGCAGATAGTGATGTATGGAGGATGTACAAATAGGTTACATATGCCAAGGCAAGGGTGGTGAGTATTTCTTTGCTGTTTCTGTGGTCTCAGCCACTTGTGGTAACAACTGGCAGACTTTTGCAATGCATTGCGCCAGTAATGTTTAGGAAAAGTGAAGGAAAAACTACAAATGCCTGATCTGTGTCCTTGAGGCACTTGGGACCTTTCACCATTGAATTAAAAAGAAGCAGGCACCTGGACAACAGTGACTCGAAACAAAGCAACCTCATTACAAAATAGAGAGTGATTGTACAGTGTTCCTTCTCAGACAAGAACTTCAGGGACATCAAATAAAAGTAGCAGGGGGCAGGTTCAAAGCAAACAACCGGAGGCAGATCTGCATGGAGTGCGGGGTTGCACTGGGGAACCCTGTGCCACAGGACGCTGTGGCTGCTCAATATTTACATGGCTTCAGACTTGAAAGAAAAATGAAGAAAAATACTCCCCAAGAAACATTGCAYGCACAAATGCCACCTATGGTGGAGGAAGGTGGTGAGGTGGGAGGGTTTGCTGCGGTAGGTTGCTGTGGGCCAGCCCTGCCTCACGCTTCTCTGGGGCAGAGTCCACTCCTGCCAGGGTTCACGGTGGGCTAGTGGCTCCGAACAGACATGGTCACTCTGATTCCTTACAAAGTGCACTCTTGTTCTTAACAAAAGCAGTTTAACCGTATTTTGTTTTCTTGGACATAATGGCTTGATAACAAATGGTCTGGGTAAAGCCTAATCTGACGTCTGTGGAAGCCTGGGGCAAACCCCCATTATCTTCCCAGGAGGTGATATGAGGCCTCAGTGGTGACTTGGCCCTCATGTCTTTGATGGTGAGGTTGGGGATGACCTGGTGCATCTGCTGAGCTGCTGGCATCAGGGAGTAGCTTGAAACCTGGGCTGCTCGCTGGTCTATCTGCATGGCTGCAAATGGGCATCCTACAGATCCTGTCGGCCCTCATTGTGCAGGTGCTGGGGCCCTGCTAGGAGGACACCAGGCCATTGGGGCTGCCTGGCATCCGTCACGTCCCTCGCCACAGCCAGGCTGACCCTGAACTGTCTGTGGTCGCTTTGTGCAGAGGCTGCTCGCAAGGGCATAGCTCAGGCTCAGGTTTCTGAAGCACCCCCCTCTTAGCGGGTCAGGTCTGTACTGGGTGGCAGGCCGGTGTCCGTGTGCCATAGGAACAAAGTGACTTTGGTTTGAGCACTGTCTCAGGCTTACAATATGTATATTATATATGTAATATACTTTTGGGGTGTAGGAATGAGTTAGGAAAGCAAGGAGAAGTGTCCTCCAGCGATTGGTAACCCTCACATGGGAGCGAGCAAGCCAAAGAGGACGCAGATGAAACAGCAAGGCTCTGCAGAAGAAGTAACATCAGTGACGAGGAGGGCATTTAGGCATGTTGGTATCTCACCATTTCCTGAGCTAGATTTCAGTGGGCTTATTCAAGAAAGAGGATGAGGAAATAGAAGATGTAGACGCTTTGAGAGCTAGCTGTGGCTGTAGCTGCACGCCAGCCTGGCAGGACTTGGCCACATGTTTTCAGTTAACCCAGGGCAGGATGTGCAGATAGCTCCGGACACATGAGGAGCCCAAAAATCTGTTTTCCTTTTTGTGGCTGCTCACATCAGTGCCTGCTGTAATAATAGCTCGGCCTGTTAGTGGGTTGGCCAGCACTGATTGCATGTTCCCGTCTGACACGTTCACAACATAGGAGCTCCGAGGTCAGACGAGTGGAGGAACCGAAAGTGCCATAAGAGCGGGGTGCCAAGTGGGGAGATGAACGGAGACAACAAAGGCCCTTTGACAAGGAAAGTGGTCACCATCCGCAGCAGGAGGAAAGTTGCTTTCTATCGAAGGGTCCCCTGGGAGCTCTGCTCTCCTCACCCTGGCATGTCCTGCAGACACCCCGAGATGAGCTAGCCAGCGTATGTCCTCGGTGTAGCGTGCCCTTGGAGGTGGGTCTCACAGGCGTTTGCTCCCCACTGAGGGACGGTGGTGCCCTGTATTGCTGGTGTGAGACCTGTCCTTGTGTGCCCACAGCTCTCCTGTTTGTCCACCTGGACCTACTCCTCTTTTCCGTGGCCTCCATGAATGCCTCTCCTCCACCCGACCATGTCTTTTTCCAGGCCTCCCCTGTTTTTTCGCCCTCTCTTCTGGTTTCAGGTTCCTCTAAGACCCTGCACTGAGCCAGCCCAGAAGCTTTGGCGCTGGGGTCTTAGTGCAATTTCTTTTCCCTCACAAATTTTATCGTCCTCTTTTCCTTTCTTGGCCACCTTGTTTCAGACTTTGGTCTTAACAGCAAGGAAGTTTTAATATAGACAGAACTACATGCCACTCCTGGAAATGGTTGAAGCATCTTTGCCAAATTTTTCCAAAAAGGATAGCCAGAGTCTTCCACCCTGGACAGTTTCATTGCCAACGGGTGACATTTGGCAAGATGTTGGCGAGGGTCTTGCCCAACGGAAAGCTACTCGGCAAACCCACCTTTAGGCAGTGCAACCAAACCAAATGCAGCAGGGCAAAACCTTGATCATATACAGCTCTTCTGAAACCTGAAAGCCTTTGTCAGATCTTCAGCGCAGAACCTCCACAGGCCCTGTTTTGAAGAGAGATGTTTTGTCCTTTCCTGGCTTTAAACAGTTCCCCAAAATAAACCCTCTGCTATTTACCGGCATTGTTTTCTTTCTTGTGTTGAATGCTGATAAATAATCAGACCCATTATATTATATTCATGTCTGCTCTGGTAGAAATTAATTACAACAATTACTACCAAATCAAAATGCTTCTGTTTCTCCTGCTGTCATTAGCATGTCCCAAACATTTTGTTCTTGTGGTTTAAAGTGCAGTAATAACATAGTCCAAGTGCAACACCCAGTTGAGTGGAGCTTCCCAGCACAGCAACTTCCCAGCCATGATTGCCTCTGAGATGCTGCTAATTTTCAATCACGGTGTCAGATCCTCTTCTACCGCAGGGAAAGCAACTGCTTAGCCTGTGATTTACCCAATTTATTCCGGTAATAACCGGGCTGGCTGTGTAACCATCTGTCTGCTTTACATGCTCCTCCTGCCCCCCACCCTCYGCCACCGTGCAGACCGAGCCGTGTCTCTATCCTTGCGGCAGCAGAGAGAGAAGGCATCGCTTCGCCCTGGCCAYGAAGCGGGTTTCCGTGCGCTCAGAGAAGGGTACAAATGTTCCCCCCTCTGCTCTGCCCAGAAGCAGCAAGCAGTGCTGCCCCTCTCTGCTGACCTCTGGACGCCAGGGCTGCCAGCAGTGGTGCCTGCTGCAGATATTTTCACCAGGCAGGGAAGGAAAGATCCCTTTTTAGGTAAGGCATGGCAGGTTATCAAGGTTTCGGCTGCATCCTAGCCCAAGCCAGGGGAGCTATGGCCAGTTTGCGAGGGGGAAACTGGGGCAGGGAGCAGCTAAGGCAAGGACCCGACACAAAGATGGTGGAAAGATACACATTAGTGTGAAATTGCATCCACAGATATGAAAACCATTGTGGTCCCACGACTCTGTCTGTGAAGAAAAACACTGTATTGACTGGATCATTGTAAAGCCTTTAATTGAAGAGCCAAGTCCTCTCTGCCCTGTGTAATGTTATTCAAACAGACGTGCACACAACTCCTTCAAAGCAGATGTTAGCCAGGGTACAGCCCTAGATCAACAGTCATTCAGGATCAGAATTGCTTGAAACCACTGGGTAAAATCGAATATAAATAAGAGCAGAGAGCATTTGAAGCAATTGCGGTCTCGGGGGAGATTCATTCCCCGTAATGAAGCCAAGAGGAGACAATGCATCACTTCTGTAATGCACCGAGGACATGCAGAAGCTGGATTACTCAGAAAACTCTGAGCAGCACGTATGGTTCATATTAAATCACCTAACCTTTCTATCTCCAGTGGTATTTCTGTGGCTTTCATTACTGTGGTGCTCTACAGACTTGCCTTGCGATTGCCTCTGGGAGACAATGCAATATCCGAGGTAAATAGGATTTTACTTCTTGTGCACACCAAAATACTGAATTTTCCTGCTATTTTTGAACTGCAGTGGTACTGCACAGAGTAAAGATCCTCACTTTGGAGCTGAAATGCAGAGCAGAGTAAGCAAATAATTTAGGTCCTTAGAGAAACTGTTGGTTGCACAAAGACTTTGCCCTGCATCTCTGGAGTCTGTCTTGATGGTCTCACTGCAAGGAACATGTTCCCTCCGAGGTGCAGGGTGCAATTCCTTAACTCCCAGGGCTGTTTGTCCACAAATGAGGTATTTGCTACCAAATTTCCCAACTCTTAGATTCCCTCGGTGCCGGGGATAGGGAGGCTCTGACCGTCCAGGCTTGGCCACGGGGCAGCTCGGCCGTCAGCTCAGGCACAGCAATGTGTCAGCCGACCTCTGTCTAACACTGGGGGGGGGTTTTGCCCAGAGCCTCAGCTCCCTCTCACGTTTCCTTGCCATCTCCTGCTTGTCACCAAGCTGCTGCCCTGCCCGAGCAATGCCGAGGCACCGCTCCTCCCCATGCTGCAGAGCACCTCAGGCGTGCACCTTGACACCAGGTCCCTGCAGAGCACCGGCAGCGGGTGCTTGGCAGGATTTGCGTCACCTGCCCACCCCAGGAGCATTGCTTTCCTTCAGGGGTGGATGCTGTCCCGTGCTGCCCGTGGCTGCTTGCAGACTGCATGTGGCAGCGAGGCTCTTGAACRGCTGGAAAGGAAATCACGTTTTTCCTGATGCCTGAAAGGAATTTTTCCTGAGGAGCCGTGGTGCTAGCTGCATGTGGGTCGCAGGCGGCCAAGCCCAGGGGATCCCAGGCTGATGTCTTCAGGCTGAGTTTCCACCCAGGACTGACTTGGGCTTTACAGCTGTGGCTGAAATGGAAAGGGAAGCGGGTGGCCAAAGTGTCTGCACTACCCGGGGTTCTTGAGGTAGATACTGCAGAGAGATTAACCACCCAAATTGATCCCAGGTAACTGGGATCATCTGAAGAACCAGTTAAAAGAAGAACATGTCGTATAATTTGTGGGTCATGGGAATCCAATCTCTTTGTGCCTCTGCCCACAGGTAGTGCTGTCAGAGTGCATGACAAGGTATTTAGACAGGCTTCACACTTTGCATCACATTGTCCATGTGCCAAAATGTGTCATAGCTGTTCTTCAGCAGAGCAAGGACCTGGGGCAGTTGGAGGGCTTTGCCCAGCGCTGGGTTGAGCTGTGGGAGCCTGGACTGCAGCCCCGTCCAGGGTGCGCAGGATGAGACCCGAGAGTCCCTCTGTACCTCTCCAGTCCCTCTCATGATTGAGAGCAAACCTGGGAACAGAGGCCAGGAGGGAGCAAGAGCTGCTCCATCCAGCTCCTCCCATCTGGGCTAATCAAGGGCACCCAGCACTTCAGGGTGGCCCACCGAAGGCACCTGCTGGTGCTGAGCTGGGGATGCTGCCAAGGGCTTTTTGTACAACCAGGCCTTTGCTCTATGAGTGATGCTGCTGCTCTGTGGAGGTGAGACTGAGCAAGGCTCTTGGGCTCGTTGCAGGATGCCGGAAAACGCTCTGCCACGTGCCGTAGACTTTGGTCTGCTCAGCTGGGGCCACCTACTGCGTGGTTGCTTGCAGTTGCAAGAGGCCGGGTACCACAGACTGGGTAACTCCTCATCCCACCTTCCTGTGGCATCTTGCCTGGCAAAGCTTTAACCCTTTCCTTATAATAGCCACACAGAAATTCATCTTTTAAGACTTGTACRGGTTGGAAGCCCCCATCACACTTTGGAGATGCCAGCATTGCCTCTGGCTGATGGCTGTGCCTCCTCTGTGAGGCCTGGCCTTGACGCTCCTCTGTAACATGAGAGAATAACACATTYTCTTTTAGTGCTGGCACAGTCGGACAGTTTATGTACTGCAAAAGGGCAGGTAGTATTTCTTCTCTCTGAAAAAGGAAAAGTCTCCTGATCTCTGAATCACTCCATCCCCTGCCTCTGTATCTGGTAAATAATCTGGGCTTCCTGGGCTTGGGCCAGGAAGAGGAGGGATGGAAATACACAGGGTAGCTCAAGTCATCCTTTCATGTCATGAGCTTGGCTGGGACAGGCTGCTGGGGACATGCGGCAGTGCCCACAGTGGGGACAGAGGGATGGCTCCCATCCCTCTCCCCGATGCTGTCTGCGTCCAGGATTCCCACCACAGCCACCAGCGCGGACTTGCCCCTGGGTCTGCGAAGGGCAGAAAGACCCTGAGACCAACGCCGGGCAGATGGGGACGTGCCTGAGCTGACGTGGCCTTGAACCCGGGATGTCCCTTGAAGAYGGTGTACAGAGCGTGCGGAGCCGCCCCGGGGTGGGCAGGTCCCCCGGTGCCCCCAGACGACACGAGCCTCCTGCTCCTCAGGGACTTGCCTGGAGCGGCCGCTTTGCTGAGTCTGGGGCAAACAAGGGGAGGGCAGGAGGGTGGCACTGGCCAGGGCGACAAACTGCTGCTCCCACTGCGTAATCAGTTCGCGGAGAGGAAAAGCAAACAGCAAAGAGCCGCTTGATTTTTCTTTCTTTTTTTCCTTTTTTAGTTTTTTTTTTATTAAGGCAAGAGGGAGGAGCGAGCAGCAGAGACCCATCTGCAGCTCAGAGGCGCGCAGCAAAGCAGCTCCTGCAGCCGAGAGCGAGGCCGGCGGGGCCGGGAGGAAGAGGAGGTGCTTCTCCCCAAGGGTTTATAAACTCTTGGCTCGCAAAGCAGGAGGACAAAGTGCATCGCCAAAACGGCATCTTGCTTGATGTCTGGGTCAGAGAAGCTCCAGCTGGGCCTGGGCAGCCCCTTCGGCCTCCCCACCCCTTGAGAGCTGGCCAGCAGCCGGGGGCCAAACTGGCACCTCATCCCAGGCGCTGATGGGAAGGTGAAGGGACCGTGGGAAAACCCGGCTCTGGCTGGCCGCTGTCAGCTCGGCGGCAGTCGCGGTATAAAAAAATATTTCCCCCCTGCCATGCCCTTCCCGTCGCTGCCATGGTCTGCCTCGGCAGTATGAAGGCAGCAGTAACTGGCCGCCCTGACGGACCGGGGACTGATGGATGAGCCAGCTACCCTGAGCGCCTGCCGGTGGGACATGGGGAACGACTATGGAGCAGCAGATGGGAATTACAGCTGGGTAAACTCAATACTGCCTTAACCCCCTGGGGTGCGAGCGGGGTCCTGGCCTCGTGGGTACGCAAAGCACCAGCTCTGCTCCGTCCTCCCCAAAGGCAGCGCCTGGCACTGCCGGGGCTGTCCCCATTGCACTGGTGGGGTGATAACGCAAAGCCTTCCCTCACCTTCACCCTGGCTCTTCCCAGGCACCGGGCACCCTGCTGTAAAAGCAGCCTTTCCCCGCGTSCCCCTGAGTGCTGCCATTTATTATATTACAAGGGGAGAAGGTGGGCCTGGCACTTTCAGGGGTTTCGGGGTGYGATGCTGGGCAGTCACTGGGGTGGGCTCAAAGGGCGGCAGGACTAGGGAGACTGGAAGTCACTCATGGTACACTGCCTTAATGTGCAATAAAAAGTCAGCAGCCCATTTTGGTGAAAGCAAACAGAGCCTTTTGGAAAAGCCGTCCCTAAGAGGAGATGCTGCTCCCAGAGCATATTACAGCCCCCAGGTAGTAATGCTGTAATCGGTGTCAGCGCACACAGTTAACCGCTACAGTATCACCAGCCCCAGAGATTTCAAAATCCTGAGTAAGGCCCCAAATCTCACAACACTGGCTTAAAAAATAGATTAAAAACTGTGCAGTTTGAAGGCTGATTACTTATCCTCTATTTTGTTTTTTAAAACTTTCAGATACAGCCAGGCCACATTTTCAGCTGCCCTTTGCATTGCAATTGCAAGGTCACAATAATTACTTCAGAGAAGGGAGTTGCAGGGTTGTTTATTTTTTGAAGGAAGCTGAGATTCTCGTATATTTACATTTTACAGGGAGGGGGCTTTAACAGCTCTCTAGGCCCTGAGAGTCTGTTAAAAATTGCAGGAGCCACTGATACGGTAATAGATTAACCTCAGACCAATTTATGTGTGTGGTTACTGGTCACCTGCTCTAAATGAGGTCATTGCAAAAAGTGGACTTGCCTTTTCAAGGAACTCTGCACGTTTGCAAATGTGCCAACAAAGCGTCGTTTCCACTGGAAACGTTGGCAAGGAGGGAAAAAGTGAAGTGAATCTCGTTGTCCAGGAGGGCATAAGGGCAGACTGATAAATAATCAGGTGGTGAACCAACTGCTTGGCAATAAGTGGTGAGGCAATCGCAGTGCAATGAAGACCAATAAGAAAATGTGATGTCATGCATGGCTCTGTTTTGCCAAAGTGTGCCGCTCCCTGCAGAAAATTGCAAAGAACTGTGAAAGCAAAATAAATTCATGTTTCAGCTGGAGACTGAGGCAATAATCATTATGGTGAAGTAGCAACAGAGCTGTTGGTTGGACACCTCAGTTCCTCTCCCAGGGAAGACTCTGCCACCCTTTGGTCGGGGAGGCTGGAAGCTGGACACAAAGTGAACGTTGGCTGCCTCTTTACATACTCCAGCCTCTGAGCTGCTGTGGGGCTGGAGCAAACCTAGGGGAGACCTTGAGGGTGGCCCCACAGGGTCCACAGCTTTGTGTGTTATGGTCCTGTCCTCCCTTTCTCCTCTCCCAGCTCCTCCATATCAAAGCAGTGAATGAGTCCTTGAGAGAGACTCAGCACAATGTCTCCTTTGGGGGAAGTCAACAGCCACATTTTGCTGGGTATTTATGGGCCCTAGGTACTGCTCTGGATTTGAATGGGGAGGAAGGGGCAGGAAGAAGTTAAAAGGAAAAAAGCAGGAATAGTTTGGAGTGACGAAATAGGACCCGCCTGCATGTCATGCTGGTGCTAGCTGAAGGCAATGACCCCATACCCTTCATCGACACCTCTAAACACCACCAGCCAGGGAGGTCCAGCTGGTTTTCCAGCTAGGGGACTCTGGCCAAGCTAGTCCCCATCTTTGCCTGGGTTGCATCCCACTGCCCAGATGTGCAAGTGTTTGCGGAGAGGTTCAGAGGRAGCTGTTCATTTTTTTCCCCTTTAAACACAAAACGCGTTCCCTTAACCACAACCATAGGAGGAGGCAGCTGCTCTTGGCAAACGCAGCCACGCTAAGTGCACTTGCTGGAAGTCTTTTGACTTTGTTTCTGAACACGACCTTAGGTGTAGTAATCCCTAGCTTTGGCCGCTGGCTGTGTGGTATGGTGGGGGTGTGAGGGGTCGGGAGGACACGGGGTCCATTTAGAGAACAAGCAGAAAGGAAATTTCTGCAGCAGTCCATTGCCATGGCAGGAACAAATGTAAGTAGCAGTATAGAGAAGTATAAATACACGGGGTTTAGAGCCCTAAAGATTGGTTTGCCATGTGCGGGGAGGGACAGTGCAATTGAAGATGGGGAAATCTTCCCACTGTCCTTGCGGGGAGATCAGAGTCAGAAGGCCAGACTCACTCCTGGACTGAAAATCAAGGAGGGAGGCTCGCAAATCCCTGGTCCCAGGCAAATCCCTGATTTCACAGGCAGCCTATTGCCGCGCAGGAACCCCTGGGCCAACGGTGTTTATTGCTGGGCATCCTCAAAACCAAAGCTCCCACAACTGCCAGGCTCTGGCAGTGCTTCCGCTTGTCCCAAATTTCTGCCGAGCGGAGCCAAGCGCCCCGTAGGAGCTGCCAGGCTCCACCCCAGGGACAGCCACCCTCGCCAGTGGAGGTGGGATTGTGTCTCATCAACGCTTGTGAAACACTTTGGGGTGAATTATAGAAATATAACGATACCTCTGTTTCTGGGGAAGATTTCCCAAAGCTCCCGACTGATCCAGTCCAACCTCAGATTTCCCCTTTCACCACTCCTGCCTGGCAATCAGCACCGGGCTGCTGCTGGTGGGCTGGCACGGCTCGTTCATCTCCCATGCTCAGGGTTAAAAAAGAAAATCAGACCCTTTAGAAAGAAAAAAATCCTAAAAAGAAGGAAAAAAAGCATTGAACAGTGCATGTTTGAGATGTAATGAACCACTTTTGAAAGCGCTTGTTTGCCTGTGTAAGGACGGAGGTACCTTCCTCTAACAGAGCTGCAGGAAAAAACCCACCGTCCCCCAAGTTCAGGGCACTCTGGAGGGCAGCCACGCTGAAATTGTGATTAAGTGTTTTGGGCCATGCCTTTCACTGCAGCCTGCCAAATAAATATTTACAGCTGACCACGGAGAAGCGGGGGGGAAGGAGAGGAGAGACATCTGTATATTCTTTGGAGCCTTGCTGCGTTTTAATTTTAATTTAGTTCTTTTTTGTTGCTTTTCCATCCACACATCATTGTCTCTTTTTCTCAATCCACAGATAGCTAAAGAAGAGATTTTTTGAGAGAAAGATGTTATTTCTAAAACCTCAGGGGACAGATCCTGGTTTCAGTGACCATGGTGTAAAATCTGCAGCTGTGATAAACCAACGCTTCGGAGAGCAGACCACAACCTTTGGTTTACTAATGGGCGTAAATCTGATGTAACGTTATTGATCTCTGTGGATTTACTCTGAGTCTCATTGCCTCCTCCCTTGTTTTCTTCACAGTTGTCCTTATCCATGCGAAGTCCGTGCCTATGTGGCTGTAATATGCCAGTAAATCACGGCGTTACGCCCACGTCTCAATGGTGTAAATGACTCCCTCCGTTTGGTCTCTATTCTCAAAAGAAAGCAATTCCCCATGCCCAGTGGGAGAGCTGGTTATCAGCAGCCCAGAGCACCTCCACCCACCGACCCCAGCCCGCCAAGGTGTCCATAGCTGAGCCCTCCAAAGAGGGGGCAACCAAGAACGACTCCTCTAAATGAGGGCCCTCAACCCTGGGGGCTCTCTGCATTTTGATGTATGAGTATATACGTCCTGCTCAGAAACATATGCAGGAATCTGTAGCTATAAAAGCCACTGCACCACCCTGTAATCCAGCCCAGATGTGCCTCTCCTTTCATGGCGCACTCAAGGGACCCCTCCGAGCTGAGGCAAGCAGGGATGGAAAGCATTGTTCAAATTTACTCACCCCAATGAAAAGAGACCCACAGCAGACTGCTCGCAGAGGTCCAGAGCAAGAAGGCTGCTAGGAAGGATCGTCTTCGGCAGGGGGACCAGAGCGTGAGCCAACTGATGCTGGCCCGCACTGTCATCAGATGCCTTCTGAGGTCATCGGCACGAGCCAGGAGCCTGGCGACATCTGGGCCTCTCTGAGAGACAGCCGTTAACACGTGCAGTGCAAACCATGGTCTTGCTTGAGCTCTCAAAGCTTGGTTGCAAAGGTCTGTGCAGGCAGCTGAGCATCTGGTGATAATACAATGGGGCTACTCACCTCCTTCAAGGCTTTAAACCTGGGAAACAGAGGCCAAGTAATGAGGCTCTGGGGTGGACTTTCATGCTGATCCATTTGGGAGAACAGGGGAAAGACTTTACAATTTGTTGTAGGTCATATTTGCAAGCAAGCTACCAAGATCTTCTCCTCCCCATGTGGTAGCAGCTCAGGCTTGATATTCATCCCTGCTCTTATAGGTGACCTTCTAAGTAGCCAAAAAGTAGCATTTCAAAAAACTTCTGCGCTGGCTGCAAAGTCATCTGGGAAGTTACTCTTTCTGTTAGTGTCATAAAGCTGCATAGCCTTAAATAGAAAGCGTGGAGGCAAAGGTCTCATCCCCAGGGCTTTGCAGTCTCAGCACAAAGACTGCAGTTATAAAGCAAGTCACAGAGTCCAGGAAGGAAATTTATGGCTGGGGAAATGGATAAATAATACGCCAAGACCAACAGTAGTGGTAATGTCGAAGTGTACTGAGCGGAGTTGCTCCACTATTACAGGGCTGTAACCGCTTGGAAACCTTGGATTGAAACAAGCCAACTGCTAGAGAGCTGCTGCGGCGTCGAGGCCCTGGCATTGGCACCACCAACATCTGAGAACCTGAAGAGGCTGTTTTAATGGGAGGGAGCAGTGCCACATGCCAGTGACTGTCTTCCCCAAAATGATCTTTCTCCTGGGGTCAGCGCCAGGTTGTGACAAAGATTGGGGTTTTACAGTCAYGCTCTCACGCATCACCTCCCAGTAGTGATGTGACCTCATGGAGTGCTGACATGGCTCTGACTCTTCATTTGTAGGCCATCTGGAAGCCTCTTGGGCCTCCAGATGTGATGAGAGGAGGACTGGGCTTTGTGTAGCTCTTGGAGTTTTGAAGGAGCCATGAATCAAAATCTTTGCAGATTTTTTGCTGCTCCTCTCAGCTTTCTCATCCTTCTTACTTCTGTTTGACTTTCTTCTCTCAGCCTGGAAAGTAAAGTCACTCCAGTGTTTACTTTCTCTGTTCCCTGCCCAAGCTGTTAAGCATGTTCTAGGTCATCTCTGCCAATGGATCCCATAAGGGAGTGGTGGAAATCCATTAGTGGAAGTGTCTTAAAGAAGAGGTTGGACAAACACGCCAGGAGCAGTGTAGGGATAGCTGATACTGTCTTGGGACCAGTGTTGGACTAAACAACCTCCTGAAGTCTTTTACAGCCCTAATTTTTGAGCTCCTCTGATCCTGAACAGAGAGCATGACAGCCGGGACCTGGGAATGCCCTTAGGTGTTTGCAGTGGCAGCAGCCCACTGTACTTCGACATCTGCTTTGTGCTCACGGGCATCATACCCTTGCTGTGCAACATCCAGTCACCGCTGTGCAACGGCTTGGTGTGCTGGGGTGGCATCTGGGGGGCAAACTGTGAGCAGGGAGGGTCAAAAGTGACATCCCCCTAAATTCTGTGCCGCACAGAGGATGCAGCCAGTGTTTAGTCCCATACTTATTCTCCATGTGAACTGTCTGAAAGCAGAATTAATTGTTAGGGGGAAAATAGTGGCCACCCCCAACCACTCCCAGGCACTGTACATCCAGCCCCAGTATGTGACCTGAGACACCAGAGACAAACGTACACCCCCTTTCTTAGCCCCCGGGGTTTGCTCTTTGAATACTCTTGAAGCTCCAGCTCCTGGAGCGCTGTGATTACATGTGGCTCTCATCTCTCATGTCCTAAAAGCAGTGACAACAGGGCTCCTGAGGGGAGAGGAAAGATTGCATGTAGCCTTCAAAGCAAGAAAGCAAAACAAAGAACTCGACCCTTTAAAAAAAAAAATCACACATTTTAAGAAGGATCTTCTGATTTTGGTTGGGAAAGTTGCCTGAAGCTTTGACAGCCCTGATGGTTAAAAGACCTAGATCACAGTCTGGATTTTCTCTGCAGTTTCTCAGGGGTAGTTCACTACTGGGGTACACCTGGGTTGCAAAATTCAGTGTTTGGGCCCTGAAGACTGTCACTTCTCTGGACCCTAAAAGCAAGATGAAAAAGCCTGAAATGTATTTATTTAAGACTTTGCTCTCTGTAGCTCCTCCTCAAAGCATCAGAGGGGGCCTGAATCACTTTTTGCCAATGCCCTGGCATATCAGGGGTGTCCTCGCTGACACCTGCTGTGTTACACCAGGGCAGGGCTAGTGTGAGGGGGACCTAAGAAGCAGCTGGAGAGCAAGTCCTTCTGAGATGACCAAAAGGAGCCTGGAAAATTATTATGGAGGGACCCATAACGGGCAGCGGGGGACGCAGCGTTTTGCTCAGCCCTTCTGCCTGTGACACACCACCTGCATCTGTCCAAACACCGGCTCTTCCCTCTGCTTGCTGACTCGAACCAACGAGGGGGCTGCACGGTTTGCAGCCATCTCCTGCGGGGATGGAGAGCTCTCCAGATCCCCCCACGTCAGGCTTGCCGCCGCAGCTTGTGCCAGGTCAGATTTCAGGGTTTGGGCTCTGCGTGTGTGCACTCGCGTGTGCTTTTAACTCACTCTGCAGTCTTTCCAGGAAATTAATTTGTGTCAGATGATCAGTTTTTGTCCTTCCTTTGCTTTTTGAAGGGCAAGGGTTGGAGGACGCTGTTGATTCAATAAGCTGCAGCTGTTGCCCTGCTCCTCTGGCCCCCCGGCTGTATGTGCCTGGTGCAGATCTTCCCCAGGCAGCAAGTAAGTGAGGAGAAAACTCCTGGTGACAACCCAACTGTTTTGGGCATAGGTGGCAGGAATGAGCCCCAAAAGCATCTTGGGTTTGGAAGGAGGTTTGGGCATCCTTCCCTCTCTCTCCTCCCTGGCCCCCTTGACTCCTTTGGCTGAGTCCATGTTTTGACACACTACCAGATTGATGCACTGGCAAACTGTATTTCCATTAAAAATTGCAGGGAAGAAACTGAAGATCTTGTTACCGAGCAAAAGGCAATTGAGCAGGCAATTGAGCAAAAGGCAGTATGGCAGCAGGGAAAGTGTAGGAGATTATTTAAGACCTGGCATGGACATCTAAGCTGGATATTTCCGCTAAAATGCTAGTAAGTCAAACAGTGATACTTAAATCAATTGTTGTCCCAGAATTAGGAATTTAATGTGGAATAAAGGCTTTTCCACCTCTCAGAGCTGTTGTTTCAGGCTCTCTTCAGACTCAGGAAGACAACATTGCTTTAATTAATATCATCTCACACTTTGAGTGTGCTTCCCTATAAGCACGAGAGCTGAATTCTTCACCTTCAGTAGAAGTTGGCATTCTGAAGTTTGAATTGTTGCTTGCAGAACGGCAGGATAGCACGAGGCTGGATTATCAAGCAAATGAGTAAGGATGAAAGGCAGCGACCCTCTGTCTGTTCCCCAGGATTTAATACCATGCTTCGATCTCCAACATACACATCACACAGCAAGTGCTGTAGCTGATCTATTTGTAGCTTAGGCGACATGCTCAGGGACCTCCTCGCTCCTGCTGTGATCCTGTCAGTTCATGTAAGTCAAGGAGGTTCAATCCAGGTCAGCTCTTGGTTGAAAGTCCTCAGAGGAGAGGCCAGAATGTCACCAGATGTGACAACCTCTTTTCTGGCTCAGCAGGATTGATCACACTAGCTTACTGCTACAGGGCTGTATGAATATTGACTCCTGGAGACTGCTCTGATGAAACAGGGACTTTAACATCACCSTGACCAGGAAATTTGAGCATGGGCCATACATTCCTCTCACACCAGATTTCACTCTCTTTTTCTGAGCTGTGGATTTATTTCTTGCCCCAAATTGCTGTGCTTAAAGGTCATGCTTGCTTGCTAATCTACACAGGGGAGCTATGTTTGGGAAGTAGGTGGGTGATGCACCAGTGAGTAACATGCAGTTCATAAATGCTTTGCATCCTTTAGCTCGATGGCTGTGGRAGGCACGTGGACTCAGATGTACAGCTACTAGAGTGGCAAAGTGATTGATGCCTCGTTATTTTTTCACTGCCAACAATTGCCTGTGAAACCCACAGGCAAAGTGTCCAGAGCAGGCTTACACAAAGGATGACAAATAGCTATTGCCCTCACTTACTCTGCTAGTTCAGGGGCTGAAGTCTGCACAGTAGATCTCATGGACGTGACCCCGCTGATGGTTCCTGCGGATACGGGAAAGATATCATGCAATAAAGTTTCTTTCCTTTTCTCTCACTGTGCTTTGAAAATAAACAAACTCTAAAATTGCATACAGCCACTTCCTGCCCCTGCCGTTGGACAATTAATTCTTCCACTGTGACCTTAAATTCTACTGTTTACCCATTTTGGAGTGGTCACATCTTTTATGGTGTTCTTTTACCAAAGAGGCTTTGCTCACACGTRTGTCTCTGTGAGGGTGTATATTGCGTATTACGTCCAGCTATGACCTCTCTGATGTCCATCGCCAGTGGCAGGGGAACAACAGGCGGCAGCGTGGTGGGTTCAGCAGGATGTCTATGTGCGTCGGTGTGCGCGTACGTGTGCGGTGGAGGTACCGTGCTGCAGGTCAAAGGGAAAATGAATCTCTGAAATGTTTAGTTTATAAAGTGCATTGTTGTTGCACTGCTGCCCAAGGTCTTCAAAAGGGCCTAGATTTATTGTCTCAGCACAGTTCAGAGATATTTGTTGTAGATTAAAAATGGAAGAAATAGGAAGGGGGCCTGGCATGTAAATTACTGAGTAAAAATAGGAGCTCTTACATTTGTTTGCTGTATGAATTTGGGTTTTGTTGTTTTCTTTCCCCCTGCTAGTGCTTTCTCCCCCTCCCCCTTACACTCCTTCCTAAGAGCCAAGGGGTCATGTCTGTGTTTTCTTGTGTGGCCACATGGAGTATGTCCTGACAGCTCTGCTATCTCTTAGGTAGAAACTGAGATTATCCAGGCATGGCTCTCGGAAAGGAAAACTCACTACAGGCAAATCTGCTTCGCTTTTATTACTGGAGGTACCGTTTAATCTCAGCCCCTGACTGTTTCTCTCCCCACAACTCCTCTGCTTGGAGGAAAGTCACCGACTCAACACATGACAAAGAAATTAACTCTCCTTTGTGGCCACAGATTTCAAAGAGAGGACCCTGCTCAGCTGGTCGTGCAACGCAGCCCAGAGAGCCCGAGCAGTGGTGTCCAGCTGACCRGCACGGCGAGGTTGACCCGTCCCTGGCAGGATGGGCCCAGGCGCCGCTGCGACGGTGCCCGCGGGCAGGCACAGCATGCACCCGTGCCGCCGGGGAGACCCTCTGCCTGGGTCTGTGCAGGGGGTTTGCCCAGAGCTTCACCCCTCACTTAGGCCTTGTACACTGGCCTTCCCCACCAAACCCCCGGGCTGAGGCTGGAGGAGGACACCCTAAACGGGCAGTCTCCAGTCACTCCTTTCTGCAGCGTGGCTGGGGTGATGATTGGGGTGGCAGRGAAAAGCATGGGCTGTGATGTGGAGAGACGAAAAGTATGAAAATATGACTTCTTTTCACCTTTACTTGCCTGCATTGAGCTCTTTCCCCCAGTTCCAGTGGAAAGACAGAGGTTTGTTCATGCCATCGTGATCTGACTTTGCCCTGGAACGGGGCAGGGTTGTCCACATTCAGAACTGAGGTAAAACATAAGATCTCAAGATACTTCTCCTCACCACCTCTTACCGATTATCTCCTAGGCTAAATGTGCTGGCTRTGTCCTCACTGGGGCACTGGCTATGACTTTCTAGGCAAAATCTCTGGGTCAAGCATTCAGTATCGACAGAGCTTCTTTCTCCAAAAGCTCACACTGCAGGTGGAGAAGACAGCCATGAGGGGGGAGATACAAATCCAGAGAGAGAAAGCGAGGTGCTGAAGGCTTTTGTACCCGAACTGGTACTGAGTCACTTGTGCTTGATTTATGGCAATTGATGCTGAATCATACTGCCTTTGTCAGTCCTCTGAAATTCTCTTTGGTTCTCCAAAACCTCTCTCTGGTTCTCCAAAAARCTTTACTCCGCAAGGTAAATTCACCTGTGCAACTCTGAGACCTTTCCGGCAGCCCTAGGCAATTTAAAGGGCTAAGATTTGGGATCCTATCCTCTTGCTTGAGGGGAGTGACAGCTTCATACTAAATGTGAGCCCTGGTTGTGTGAAGCTTACAACCACAGCTATGAAGATAAATACTTCATCCACACTGTGACCCTGTTGGGTGACAGAGCATCCCAAACCGGTCTCCCRCTAGTGCTCATCTTTCAGGGATTTCAGCTAACCACCTAGTAGCTCTCAGCAGAAGAGCTGGAAGCCGTGCCCATCTTGCAGGACACCAGGGACCCCGCTCAGCTGTATTTGTGGTGTTAGTTAATCTTATGGGCACTCACACCACATCCATCTTGTCACCTTTTACCTCTGCATCCTGCTGTCAGTTGCAAAGACCACCATACATTAAAAGATCATTGTGTCCAGTGAGGTTTGTGTATAGATTTTAATATCATAATTATGGCATGTAAACAAAATACCACTTGATTATTGAAACCATATTCACTGAAGCTGAGCTCCCATGCGAGAGATACATATGAGTTTAATTGCTGCAAATGTACTTTCAGTAAGGCACTGGTATTATTTAACACACAGATCAAAACAACTACTGAAATCTAGAGCTGATGCTGGATAGTAATCAATGTGGGCTTTGGCCATTTCACTGTACAACTGATTATCAGTGGAACGCTTCCCACATTTTGGCAGCTGGCAGGACTGTGTCATGCCCATGACGTCCAGATCCAGCCATCGGTCAGACCCATCCAGTGGTTTCACTTGAGCTGTCCTCCTCACGGGAGATCAGATGAGACATAGCTCCTCTTAACAACGGGGGGCCGGGCTGTCTTTCATACCRACAGAGTCAGCGCTGGGAATAGCCTTGCAATTCCAGCGAAGCCTGGGTGCTGCCATGGGGGAGAGCGAGGGTGATGCCACCTTTGCACGGGATGCCCACCCTGCCTGGTCAGCCCTACCGCCTCTCTGGTGGCTCTGTTGCCCACAGCCTGGCTGCTCAGTTCTGCTGCTGACATCTGGAGCAAAARCATATACAAAAGACTATACGAAGGAAAAACATACACAGAAGAATGAGATTAGGTTCTTTTGAGCCTCTTCCAGGTCCAGCCTCCCCCAGAGCTCTTTGCTATATTTTGCTATATTATGCTGGGAGGAGAAGAGCTTGATTAGAGAAAAAAGAAGAGGACATTTTACAGATTAATGAAGCCTAGATCTGATCCAGGTGTTGCTTCCCAGGTCTTTTCAAACTCTCGTGACACCAGAAGGTGTTTTGCAGAACCCAGAGGCTGGTGGGGGAGCCTGGGACAGCTTGTAGATGAGTGATTTCCCTGGCCTTTCCAGCCTGACAGCCCAGTGATGGCTGCTTTTGGCTAATTGCGGCAGGACTTCTGCAAAAGCAGCCAGCTACCCGAGTARGAAGCCTTGTGGCTTGTGGATGTCRACGGGAAGTCCTCTGGACAGCAGGGCAGCAGCAGCGYGGTGGCACTGGGCCTGCTGCTGAGGTCCTGGCTCGGGAGGTCCTGGAGAAGCAGGGCAATGCCCCTAAGGCATACCGTGCTGTGTCTGCCAGTGCTGCCTACCTCACCAGCTGGGGTTTCTGTCTCCTCACAAAACCTCTGTGAAAATTTGAGGTGCTATTTTACAGACAGACCCTCTAAAGTATTTAGACATCATACTCCCAGTTAAGTCCAGGATAATTCAGTACCTAAACGCCTATCTGGATCTAAGCAATTTGCTGGTAACATGCTGGAAATCAAATTTTGACCTTCCAAGCCTTAGCTGGTGGCCTAGCCCCAAGGCACCTTTCTCTGCCAGAGGGCAGGTCCGTGCTCCCACACCAGGCAGCCAAATAGCTTGTGGCTGCTTCTCGCCTCTGCCTCCAGCCTGGTCTCCGCTCTCCTGCGGCACCCAGAGGGCCTGGGAGGCTGGTGGAGGGGGAGCCGAGGGGAAGAGCGGCGCTCAGAGGAGATGGGACATCAAAGTCCTGGCCACACACAGCAGTAGATATTCTACAACTTTTTTTTTTTTTTTTCACAGCAACGGGGTGCCACCCTTGTTGGTTTTGGCGGTTCCCAGTGGGAATAATTACATTGTGCATGCCTTAAATTCCCTCTTTTGCAATGACAACTGGATGCAATTTCCTTAGGAGTCTCACAAATGAAGCTCTCACATTGTTGGAAGGCATTCAGTGAGTGCTGCAATGTGTTCAGAGGTGGCTGCTTCTCAGCAGGACCAAAAGTGGTTTCTAGAAACCTTTCCATAGCCTGTCATGCACTTTGGGACCCACTCAGTGGGTGATACCCCAGTGGGGTCCTGGGCAGGGTCTTTCAGCTAAATGCAAGTTTGTTATTTCTGCACTGCAGAATACCAAGATAGCCTGGTTGGAGGCACACACTCATGCAAGACAGACCGTGAAATACAAACTGTATGCAGAGATTTCATATGTTGTTGGGATTGGGCTCAGGAAATGCTAAACCAGAACTGAAACCTGTGCTTGAGGTTTGATTCTGGTTCATGCTTAACATACATAAATATTACTCTTGCTAACCAAACATTCCCCAGAATAGCTCCACAGAGCTAAGGATAAGTCTCTGCAAGAGATTTTATGACCTAGTTGCCTGTGATAGCAAAGGACTAGATACAGCCCAACAGGTCCCTTCCATTAATGTTGTCCTGTGATTAAAGAGCAAGACTCACCAGAGTGGGTTTCTCAGGGAATCCTCCACACAGCAGCAAAAAACTTCAACAGTTGTTTTTGGTGGGGAAATGACTTGTGAGACCACATGCATACGCATTAAGATGGGCTGTTTGGCAGGAAGGGGCAATARTCCTTTTGATCTTGAGACATGGAGGAAAAAATAAATATTTCCCCCAGCAAAAGGCTGGAGGGCATGGAGCCAAATGCCCTTCTGACAACAGAAAGTACCACCTCCCTCCTGCCTGCACACTGTGCTTAAAATGGCCAGCATTTGGTGCTACTTACTTACTTTTCAGACTGCTCCTGTTGACAGTGGCTTGCAAAGACCTTCATGCCAACACCCCACCAAAGCTCTTGACCACGGAAGGACAGCCTGCAACGTGCTTCCAGCATGTCTCTGGGCAGCTMATGAAAGAACATGATAACTGAAGAGACCTAATGAAGCCCAGCTCCTGCCAATTGCACAGTCGAGTGATCTGTGCAATGTACAGCGAGAGAGGAGAGGAGGGAGGATCAAGAGAAAAGACAATGCAGCTAGGACTTGAAAGGCAAGGTCCAGGGGAGGTAGATAAAAGATAAAGGAGGCAGAGGAGGAACAATGTGTGTTGTGGTTGGAGGGAAGGGGTAAAAGAAAGAAATTTGTGTCATTTGTAACTTTGGAGGGAGGACTCGTGCAGATATTTTATTCCAMATGCCTGACCTTTGGCGTATCTGGGGAACATAGGAATTAACTCAGATATTAACCAAATGCTTTGGTCTAGCTGGAAAACAGAGTGCAGCTATCTGGAGCAAGTGAGGCAGGAGGAGCAGACCTCCCTCCCCTCCTGCAGTGAGAGGTGGGCTGGTCGCAGGGACGACTCTAGTATTTTTTGCCAGTTCTCTGATTGACTGGGCTCAGGGCACATCGCTGTCCGGCCTCCCTGAATCCCCAAGAGCACTGTGGAGGGCAGTGGGGGGCAGGAGCRGGGACCTCCCAGGCCTTGGGCAAAAGCCCTGGTCAAACACCACCTTGGGGAAACTTTGCAAATGGACCTGGATAAGGAAATGCCATCTCAGTCCTCAAGCATGGATGGAGAGGAGCCTCACTGCTGCCTGGAAGGCTGTGTGTGGAGGGGCAGGCATGGCCCTGCGGAAGAGCAGTGAGGACATTTTGGGAGCTGTGGTGGGCTCTGTGTGGGTTGACCCAAGAAGATCAACTCTTGCACAGTGCTTGATAAACAGAGCTGCTCTTCCAACAGCTGGGCACAGAAGTGCCRCGTAGGTACTGTTTGTGTTCATGTCGCTGTTTTTCCCTTTTTCTGACAGCTGTAGCACCTCAGGTGTCCTTACAGCAGGGCAGTCATCTCTCCTCTCAGGCACCACAGTACTTGCCAGCCTGCGGTCCGTGCGGTTCTCAAAGCATYCGAAGGTGCTCAGTGAATGGTGCAACATACAATACAAACCATAACCTCCCTGCATTCGCGGTCTCATGTGCAATCAAAACTGGGGGGGGGGGGATACAAAGGAATAAACAGACACTCAAAGCTCAGCTTAATTTTTACTTGGACCTAAGTACAAATCACTGTGGTGACTATGGATGTGATGCCTTCAGTTTATTCAGAAAAGGCTGGGCAGACCTTTGAGTAAAACACATACAGAGATGCCGGTCTAATGCATACAAGGCAGAAACTAGGATAGCAGGATGGGAGCATAGTAAGCATATGGTCCTGAGGTGATCCAGGTGCTCAGAGCCAAACCCTGCCCTGCCATCTAAGACTCTACAGTGCCTAAGAGCTGCTGTTGGCCTTTGAGGAGTTCATCAAGGCTGTACTGCATTTCTGTGGGAGCTGCAGGATATGTTCTGCATAGCATTGCAGGCTGGTGCCCTGGGACACTGCTGGCTAAGGATTTATGGAGCACTGGAGATAAGGGATGAATGTCTCAACCTCAATAGATCCAGCAAAAAAAAAACACCTTTCTGTATACAGGGTGGGAGATGAAAGGTGCTGGCCACACTCAAACCCAAGAGCAGCTACGGGATATGACTGCTTTCCAATCCCTGCCCTAAGTTCTATCTATCTGGTTTGTTTAGTTGCTGTGGAAAGAGGGAATTTACCCCAAAAGGAGGGAACCAGAGTGTTCTCTCTGGTTGTCTCCTGTATCCCTCAGTGATTGTTTATTCTTGGGGAGCATCACTACTCACCCAGTCATCAAAGCATCAGGTAGTCACAGCCAAAGTCCTGGCCTGGGACCATCACCGCCAAAAATGGAAGAGTTCACTTTGCTGTGGCCCTCTTGGGTGTTGGCAATATTTGGAGATACAGCCCCATGTTGATGGTGCCTGTGTGGTCTAATTACCCTTTATTGCTACTCTCGCCTGCTGCTTACTTGCATGTTAATTTATTTGTCCCAAGATGCGCTTGCGCATCTGTTCCTTATTTCCTGTGTATGCATTTGTTTTCTTGCTAAATACTGAAAGGGAAGGAGATGAAATGCATTGAAGATCTTGATTTACAGCTTCAGCCTTTCCCTAAATCTGTTAGGAACTGTGTTCTCATCTCCCCCTCCTCTCCACCCTCTGTGATGGCAGGGAAACATCCAGTAAAAGCATCGCAAGCTGTAACGCGAACACCAAAACAGACAGACCCCTGTCACTCCACTGACCACGGCAGATAATGGGCATTAACTGCCCTGTGCCTGATCCTGGGTATATTTTTTGTGATATCTTGACCCTCTAGTGCAGCATTGTACACTCACCATTTGGTTCTCCCACCGACTCTCCCATGTCATTTTGGAGTTGATGACAGCATTGGTGGTGATGCACAGGGGCTAGCCCAGGATGCAGCTTGTCTAAGGCAAGGAAGAAAAGACAGGAGCAGGATGGAGTAGCTACGTGAGTGGTCAGCTCATACAGCCACCGGTCTGCCTGCCCCTGTAGCTGCCCAGCTGCCTGTTCCTTGCGATGCTCCGCTACAAGCAAGCAATTTCTTTTGGTGGTGGGTAATGTCCTCCCYGGTTCCCCAACACCACGTACTTGGCAATCCACACTGCTTCTTGGCTCAGCATTGCTGCTGTGGTGAGAGGGGTTTGAATCAGCTGGGAAAGGGCACCTCCAGGAGAGGTCACTGAGATAGGTCATCACTTCCCGCTGCTACTAAAGACCTGTATGATGAGTAGCAAGCTTTCCCTAGCAGGCATTATGCCACTCTGGAGTTTACTGAGCCATTTCTCCTGCGCTTACCCCAGGCCTTTCCTCTCAATGACACTAAAACTGCCAAAGTCATAGGAACAGTGTTTCTCAGCTTCTGGAAAGATCTTTACTTAGGTTTATGAAGCAGCTTGTTTGAACAGGCTGTGCCTAACCACTCACCTCACTTGACACCTGCCTGGGCTTGGACTGGGAGAGGAAAAACAGAGACCAGCTTGTGACTGCCAACTACACTTGGCTGCTTTGGGGCATGCTGCCACTGCATGGGTCAGACCTCTGGGACCAGCAGAGGCTGGAGAGCTCTGGAGAACCTCTGGAGGACCTCTGGAGGAGGCAGCAGGACTGGCATCCCTGGCCAGGATATTTCCTGTCGGGGGAATGAAGAGCTTCAATTTCACTGGCAAAGGAAGGTGACAGGCACCTTGGAGAAGCTGCTCCCTCGCCTGTGGCACATGAAGATTGCCTATCAGGCTGGCAACCACAGCTGGGTTAGAGGAGGGACCCTGTGCATCCCTGGCTCTCCTCCCCTCCTGGCAAAGCTGGTGCRAGCTGTTTGCAGCAGTGCACAAGCTGAGGACCTCTGCAAGGCATCCGGGTGGCTCCCCCCTGCCCCAGCTCGCCCAAGGCGGCCGTGCCATCTGAACCCAGCCTGCTGCATGGAAAACCCCTGGCTGTGCCATGGCACTAAGTGAAATATTGTTTCCCAGCTTAACGGACAGATTTGTTATGTATACAATGAATTACCAGCTCTTTCACTGCAATAACTGTTCACACATTGTTTCTCTGCCTCTTTCACTGTTTTTTATGATTCATGCTGTTTGGTTGCCCAGCTGACATTTCCAAAATGAGGTTTTTAAGCCCCAGCCTTTCTCCCCTCCCCTCTCGCCTTTTTGTTTGCCGGGTTTATGGGCCGAGAGAAGTGTTTCCAATCAGGATAATATCTTCATGCTTTGTTGACAAAAGGTCAACCTAGGAATAAGCCAAACTGGTTTTAGGGAAAATATTTGCTTATTTAGTAAGGGGATGTGTGTTGGAGATCAAATTTATGAGGGTGAAATTGAGTCTGGTTATTTAAAGGATTCTGAAATAAGAGCTTCCCACACACTCACAAGGGGAAGAACAAGGGCTATAAATTGCTTTAGGCTGAAGGGAATGTAGAAATAATCTAAGTTTCTGTGCAAAAGGTAACAGGATCCAAAGCAAGAACTAAAACCAGAATTTAAGAGACAACAGCCCGTTCACTCCCTCACATGCAGTGTTCATTTCACACTATCATTCCTTACAGAAGAAAGGTTATAATTTTCCCCAATATCTGACCTTCCAGTTCCACAGCCATCCTCATCCCTTGGCCAAACACTTACTCAGACTCACAAAAGAAAGGTCCAGCAGCTTAGCTGTTCACGGAAATCTGTTTTGTAGCATGCTTTCTCTAGTTTGACTTTAAATTACAGTTCTAAGWCAGATTTTGCAAACCCTTCCATGAGAATGGCCTGTGCCAGGAACCCTACTTAATTCAGAAGGGACCATCTTTTCACTGAAATTTGCAATGAGCAACRCCACTGAACAAGCGTGTCTGAAGGATCATGTCCACAAGGTCTTCTCTCTTTTCACTGAAAAGACTACCCAACAGTGCAACGGGTTAAAAGTAAGTCACCCTTTTCCATACAGAATATGAAGAGGGAGTGTACCACATAGATACATATATATCCTCATATGTTTTAAAAATGTATATATGTATGCGTATGTGCATGTGTATGTATATCCATACCTATTTATTAGAATAATTCAGGCTGGAAAAGACCTCTGGAGGTGATCATGTTTAACCCCCAGAAAGCCAGGCCAATTTAGGTCAGATTGCCCAGGCCCTTGTCCAGTCGAGTGTGGACCCTTCCAGGCATGGAGACCCCATGGCCTCTCTGGGCACCTGTTTTGATGCTGCCTCACCCTCAGTGGGAAGAATTTTTMCTAATATCTAATTGGAATTTTCTTTCCTGCAGGYTGTGACTGTTGCCTCTCTCCTACCACTGTGCACCTCTGAGGATAGTCTGACATAGAYGTGTATGTGTGTATATATGCATACATGCATATATGCATACACACACACATGGTTTCTTACTCTTCTTCTTCTATGCATCCAACAGATAACAAGCTAAGYAGAGCTTGGTCTGGCCCAGTGCAGCTATTCCCATTTCTAGTAAACTCCGAGCGGCTGCGGAGGGGATCTGGCATTTTCCTCCTTTCTCCTGCTGTTGCACAGCTCCAGTTCCTTTGTATTATTTAGACACATGYCCCTCTCGTGGCTTGGGACATGACATTTCTTTCCTCTTTAAACATGATTATTACAAAATACAAATTGGAGCAAGAACTGTAGTTAAAAAAACCCCTCTTGTAATGAAGTCCCATTGACACTGGATGCTTGTGAAAAAGCACAACAGAACATTAAGTAAGTCTTTGCAGCTAGTAGAGACAAAGACAAGTCATAATTAAAAGAGTTTAACTGGTTTGGGTTAACCCTACAGCCATGATATATTTCAGCAAATTCCAGATAGAGGGGAGGCAGGATATAACAATGAAATCTGATTTGCTGTAAATGTTATATCRTTTTTAAACAAGATAACAATATTGTTTGCAGATACCCTGCATCTCTTTCTGTATATAGCCACCACAGATTAGCTCTACGGGACTGGAGAAGAGCTATCGTAAAATGCTGCTGGATACTGGACTTYGGAAGTTGGGCACAGCTGCATATATCTTGGGCTTACAGTCATAAGAAGAATGAAGCCCAATTATCTCCCAGCGTAGAGGCAAAACCGAGGAAGCTGCTTGATTGCGAGGCAATCCTCTGGCTGGGGAAGCCACGCCAGATTTCATAGTCGTTCTGTCCCCAAACAGACCGTAGCTGCTGTGATCTAGCCTGTGGAAGGATGATTAGAGAGAAATACATGGCCAGTGTTCACAGGCACGGAATCTATTTCTGGCAGAGTATAAAAGAGATAAACTATCTGTACCTGTGGACCACCCAGCCAATTCTCTCCCTAATGGATGTTTGAGGTTTTTTTCATTCATGCTTTTCTCATTTTACAAGATGAAAGCGCAGTTATACAGTCAGAGCTGTAACCTCTAATCATTACTCCACACTCTAAAAAGAGCACATCTTCACATTTGTCTTTGGGGAACAACCTGGGCCTAATCYGAGACAGGATTTTAATTACCCAGGTGCCACAACAGCTAACCAGGGTAATTTTTTTGGCATAATAACATTGCATCTCCTGCCCAATTGCTATCTCTCAGTGGCTCATCCAAGTACCTAGAAAGCTTTTCTGTAGTCATTTCAAGCATAGCTTGAATTCTGCCTTTTCCTCCACAAGAGAGATCCTGTCATCCTCCCCTCTCTCTCCCACCCCAAACACCACCCCCATCTTCAGKGGGAGGAGGCACTTGACGGCACCTTTCAATCCAGGCTAACAAAGCTCTTCACAAACATGGCAAAGTCCTAGACACGCTGCCAGCGTCCTTCAGAGAGATCAGAGTTTCACTCATTGAGTACAGCTGCCTTTCTGTGAAATTAGGCACATTTTACTGCTGGGCAAATTGGGCAGCAAGAGGTAAATGCTGTAGGAAAGTCAGAGGTTGGGAGTGAGTTAGGATGAAATCTCAGTAGTTGATTCTGTTTGGGCTTGAGCCTAAACTGTTTAATACTTGTCTATGTCTTTTGAGCAGCAGAAGAGTATCTGCAGAGCATCAGCGCTTCACGGCATGTCTCCTTGTCTGACTGCTTCGCAAGAGCAGGTAACAGTTCTCAGGCAAATCTGCTAATTTGCAGAGAGAAAACGGTTTCATCTGGTTTGCGGTGAGACACCTGAGAAGCCAAGAGAGCTGTTGCAGGAGGAAGCACAGAGAAGGTCTGTGTACTTACAGCTGTGCTTTCAACACTGGAAAATAAATCATCTTTCCACCATAGACCCCATTATAATTACCCTAGCATGTAAGAGCAATTAGGATGTTACTGCCTTGCTTTTATGGAGCAGTCTGGATTGCTGTTTCTTGAAGAGGTGTAATGGGAATGGGGTGGTTATTTATGGTCGGGGAATAAGRAGATGAGTAAGTTGTGAGATTTCACATCAATATTCCTCTCGCTTGTTGCAAAGAAACATCATCCCACCCTATCACGAGCTGACGGCTCTGCTATTTCCCCCCCGAATAAATTTATAAGAGCAAATCTCAGAGTTTCCCCAACTCTGCTTTGATTAGGGAGGACAAGAAGGGAGAGATTTGGCTACCCAGCTGCCTCATGTTGAGCCACTTCATATAGCCATCTCATAACCCAGCAGCCTGCTCAGATGGCAAACATACCTCCTGTCCAGGACAGCTGTCAGTTTGGGAGCCAACCCTTTCGGTTGACTCCTGGCAGAGCTAAACGCACAGCCTACAGACTCAGGCTGGGGCTGGAGCTAAACCAGGCACCACCAGGTTGAGCCACAGATACTGCCCACTTTGTTCTGCACTGGATGGACCCCCAGAAAAGGCTCCCAAAGAAAAGGAGCAGCTGGGAGACAGGCATCCAACAAAAAAGTATTCGGTTCAGGTTCCACTGGGACTGGAGGTCCCACTCAAAACTTCGAAATACAGATTCAGGTTCAGTTTCTGCTTGGGGCAGGCAAGGGGGAGGGAGAAAATTGTGGTTCAGACTGGTTTATGGTTAAATTCAACTCCCAGCAAAACCACTTGTGCAACTCAGGAGCAGGACAAAAGTATGAAGGGGATGATTTGGAATACAGCTAAGGTGAAGATGGGCTTGAGGATGAAGATGAACAAAAGAAGCAGCTCAGCACAGCATTGTTCTACCCCACGGGGAACGATGAAGCTTGAACTGGACTCAAAGTACAGGAGAAGCAATGGCAAGACAGAGGAGCACCAGCAGCAGCAAACCAGACCCAACCAACTTTGGTGGGAGACAAGATACAAGCTCAAATGAAATCAGGAAAAGCTATTGTCAAGGGACGGCTTCAAAAGGTGTCTGCTAGTGCCTGGCTTCTGCATGAAAAGAAAATAATCAGTTGCCAAACAGAAGGTGTAAGAAGCCGCTGGGTAAATCCTTCCCTTTTGGGACTGCCCTTTTGGAGCAGACTCTGCTCTGCTTGTATTACACGCGCCAGCTCTTAAAAATTTCCTTATGTACGAAGATTTTTGCAGTTCACATGAACATCAATTTTTGTCAGAGTCCATGTGTTACATTTAAACCAAAAAGTACTGCACACATTGCATACTGACCATATGGTCAAGACATCAGCAAGTATTCTTTATATACAGGGGTATAAACATGATCCCTACAAAAAGGGAGGCTCAGTGCCTTTGCCTGGAGTCAGGGGTCTGGTGAGCCTTYTACAGTGCGTCCAAGCCCTCTCATYGCTTGGGCCAGCACAGGTGAGTTTTGATGTGCTGTTCCACGAGCCTAATCTCAATTAGACTTCCCTTGAGCAATCACCTGCAGGTGGATTCATATCATATGCTATTCTTGGCCTGCATATCTCATTTCTAGGTGTTACAAGAAACTGGATTTGAAACAGGTACTCAGCATAAACAGGTGAGTCGCTCAAAATGCCCTAAGACTGCAGTTTCAGCAAACTGCGTCCAGCAAAAGCATAAACTTGARTTTCAAGTGGTTTAACAGGTCAAAGCAGAGAAACAAAGCAATATATTCATGGTCGAAAGTGTGCATACACCTGCATATACATCCACACAGCTGCACAATCAACGAAACACTTCCACAATTTAAAAGCGTAATTAAGCAAATCGGGCTGATATATAGACCTTCCCTTTAACTTAAAGAACTTTTTTCACATCTTACCTCACATTCACATTGAAAATGAAACTGAGAGCTCCTAAGACAGCACTTCATTTTCAGAATGTAAAAAATAAACCTAAAAAACCCCCCATATCATGTCTACAACTATGCTGAGYGTGTATGTATAATTCTGTGCCCCAGAACAGCAGAATGTGTTGCTGTACAGGTATCAAAATATGTATTGCTTTATGCATAGAACTGCAAACCAAAATATCTTGCAGCCAGCTGCCCAAATATTAGGTGCTCATGGGCCTTAGGGCATTGATGCCCCATAAATTTAACAGTATTTATTAGGTGAATACAGAACTGGAAGTTTTGTAGCCGTGGAAAGTGAGTATGATAATGAGGTAAACACATGTTGCAAAGAAAATACCAACTAATCGTGTGCTCTGTGCAGGAAATAGCAGCTTTAAACAATCACTTCTTGAATGCTGGAGCAAGGCCTGTGAGCTGGCTACAGGATGGTCTACTTGTTAATGACATCTCTCTGCGTCTTGTAGCTTTTTACAGTGCTGTAAACCCGGTTCAACAAGTAGGTAACCAAATAGGTGTTATGCTCCTTTGAAGGCTTTGAAGGACCTTCTGAAGGGTCCTTTCCATTCCAGAAAGTGGAGTGTTACATGCATGCATGTAGCTTCAGTCTTCCTTAGATAAGCAAGAGGAAGCATTCTTTAGGGGACCATACCCACAGATACAGCTGGGATTCCCTTCTCCCGGTCGGAGGAGACCTAAGGTACGGTGAGGTCTGTGCATCATGAGCTCCATCTGGAGGTTGTTTGCTCTAACCTGTGGTTTTGAAAGAAGTGGAGAGAAAATGCAACAATGCTGGGTCAAAATCACCAAGCCCCAGGGGCATCTGGAAAAAAATGACCTTGCAAACCAGAAGAGCTGGCTGATGTGGAGGTGTCACGCAGAGAATGGCAGGTGGTGGGATGAGCTCCATTTGCCCATGGTGGTGGGGGACCTTACAGCTAAGCCTGAGATGCAGCCTTTGCTGCATGTTTTCTTGCCCATTGGTCTATGCAGCAAAGAAGAGGCAGAAAACCCAGCATGCAGTCAAGATTGTCCTGTTTGTTAGACCACTTACGGCAAAAGCAGCTGCTCTCACAAGTTGCCTGGGTGTGTATTTGAAAGCCTGCCTTTACCCCCACCCTCAAATGTAAGGGGGGTGGTGGAGGGGATGTCAGTCCAACCTGTGGCTTCCACAGAGCACACACAGCAGTGGGAATGGCCATTCCAGAGGTTCAGGGCCAGGTAGTACGCGGAAAAGTACAGGTTTGTTAATTTGGACGAGGTATGGCTGCATGAAGCTCGCAAAGCGCTTGTTTGGGGTGTAGAGCAAGTTTCTGATGACTTATGCCAGATGTTCGATCCTGGTGATTTTGCTCAGCTCTGTCTCGAAGCTGTCTGCATGCACAGCTTCAACTAGAGTCTTCCACTGTTAATGTAAGCACTATGAATTCAGAAAACAGTTTCAGACTGGGTCAGCACACTTGTACGAAGTCAGAGAGCGCTGAGATGTGATCAGGCTTTCCTCCCGGCTACCCTTACGGTAAAAGCTGTTGGGAGTGCGGTATGCAGGACCCTGCAGCCTATCTCCGTTCTAACGTTACAGACAAAAAGCGGTGCTGTATGACTAAGCTAAAACCCACCAGTGATGGTTTTCTCTGTTTTGCTGGAGCTCTCACAGCGAGGGGTCTCACAGCTTACAGCAGCGAGGGGTCTGACTGATGCAGAACTGTTGAGCAGAGCAAGAGAACTGCATGAAAAACCAGAGTGGCCTGTGCACAGGAAGGTCGTGCTGAGTGGGATCCCCTTGTTCGAGGACCTTCGCGTGTTAATACACTCATTGACCTCCTATCCGAGTGGAAAAAATGCTGGGGGATTCTTAAGCCAAGCAACAGTCCTAGTATCCAAGAACCCTTTCCTCCTCTGACACAGTGAACATCATGGTCTTAGGGAGGTCAGGAAAGGTATTTGAGGTGAGAAACCTTTGTGAGCTTTTTCGTACACGCTATAATCACACCCATAGCTGTAAATATTATTGCCAGCTCTGCTTGCTGCCTGACTGTGCACTTAACGCCGCCACGAGAAGAAGGTGCCCCAGCTGCAGACTGCTGCGTGGGTCTGGGGAATCCAGACCCAGTACTATTCCCAGTACTCTGATTGTACATGAAAAAGTTCAAGATCTATGTGGAAAAGCATCTCAAATGTAGAGGCTGGAAGCGTGGTCTGTGCCATGAACAGCCCTGTAACGTAAGCCAGCAGCAGTGCTCCATGCCCATGATCAAAACCCCAGATGAGGGGCAGGGCTCTCTTCGAGATGGGATGCATGCAGGAAACTGGGTGCATGGCCCAAATTACATTTTTGCCATGGAGTTGGCGCCAGATGCCCCGTGGGATGGAGGARGAGTGGAAAGGAAAACTGAAGGAGAATGGGAGCTTAAGTCATGTGGACTTTAGTCAGCTGCTTAATGACACAAAGGTTCAGGGCTACCTTCTCTAATGCCAAAGGCTGCGATGGCTGCTCAGTTGTCAGCCAGCTTCTGAAAGAAAAAAATGGGTGTGTAACTAATCACCCAGAGTGCTAAACTGATGTGCAAGTAGAATTTTTGTTTTCAYAGACTCTTTAAATTTTTTACCCATAAAATGAAGCAGTCTTCCCTAAGTGCTGGGTATCAAGGGCTGCAAAAGTTATTATTTCCTCCATTTTTTCAACGCTGTGAAAATCAAAGTTATGTAGGCCCTCTTCCACAACGGGATTATGACAGGGTGCACAGCACGGTGCTTAAGGAAGAAAAAGCAATTCTTGATATGTACACAGACCATCAGGAGATCTTTGACTTGCAATAAGAACTGAGTTACTATTCCCAGCAAGATGTAAAAATTTTGAGGGAGGCCTGCAGATCATACAGAAATAAGACTATGGTGATGGCCCGTCACACAGTGGATGAGAAAGAGAGTGATGAAAAGGTTAAGGTTTATGGCTATGCAGATCCCTTTCTGTATGATATGGTGGCCTCTACTTGCATGTCCACATACTGGTTTATGGCTATCATTGGCAGAAAAAGAGATATTTGACCAATGACATAAGTACCTGGCCAAAAAGGAAAATAYTCAAACCTGTCATGTGTTACACGGCCATGAGTATCAAGTGGRAACCTACTTCTGGGATAACTAAGTGATCACTGGTGGGATGACAACAACTTTCAAATATAATGGGTGCTTTTTCCACGGTTGTATTGAATGCTACCATGAAAATGACTTGAACCATCCGGTGGGGACCACCTTTGGGTATTCATATTACACAATGCAACAAAAGATGGACCGCCTCAAGAGAGCAGGATTTACCATCAGATCTGTACGGGAGCACAAGTGAGCCGCTATGAAAAGAAACAGATGGGGAGCTCACGGTCTTAGCCAGGACCAAACCGCCCAGTCCCTGATCCCCAGAGATGTGCTTTTTGGCAGCAGGACAAATACCATTTGTCTGTACTACAAAGCAGCCCCCGATGAAAAGATACATTGCTATGATTTTGCGAGCCTCTATCCTTCCATCAGCAAAACTAAAAAATACCCTCTTGGGAACCCGGAAGTCCTCTTTTTTGAGAATTTCAACACACTGACCACCTACTTTGGGATGGTCAAAGTAAAGGTGTACCCACCTTGTGGGCTCTTTTTTTCCTGTGCTTCTCATGAGCATAAACGGCAAACTATTGTTTCCCTTGTGCTGCACTTTGTCTGAAACCTGCCAGGCCCTCTGCACCCACAGCGATGAACAGAAGTCCCTTGCAGATGCCTGGTGCGCCCTGGAACTGAACAAAGCTCTGGAGAAGGGCTACAGAGTCTGTGAAACCTATGAGGTCTGGCGTTTTGAATGGAGGGGCAACAGCCTTTCCTTGGATTACGTAAAGATACGCCTCTGCCAGAAGCAGGAAGCTTCAGGCTGCCCAGCCTGGTGCGCAGATGCTGACAAAAAAAAGCTAAATATGTTGAAGATTACAGGCAGAAAGAAGATGGTGTTTTGCAGCTTGAGCGTATTAAGTAAAACCCTAAAAAATGCCAAGATGCCAAACTGTTTTACATTCTCTGGGGGGTAAAACTGGAGTGAACTCCATTGCTCCAACACTGCCATTGTGAGACCAGAGGAGTTGTACGGTTACCCCTTCTCCCCAGCTTCTGACGTGCCCTCCTGTGATTTATCCATGAGGATGCGGCCACCGTCCAGTGGAAGCATGCCAAAGGACATGGGACCCTGGAGTGCAACACTAGCATTTCTACAGCTTTCCTCGCCACTGTATGCTTGTGCCTAGAGCTTTACAATCCCTCAGATGCCCTGCGTGACCCTTGCCTTTACCACAACACAGGCTCTGGGACAACTGTGAGTCATCCAGGGGACTGGATTGCYCCAGTCGGTGACTATTTAGGTGAGCTGACAAGTGATTACCAAGTTGGGGTCTTCAGGTCCCAAATCCTACCACTACTTGCAGTTTGGAGGAAAGCACCGCTTAGAAGTTAAAGGCTTGACTCCAAGTGCAACAAACAAAAGATCCATTTTTCTCTGAGACCCAGGGGTCTGAGCAGGGACAGGCAGGCCTGGCAGTGCCCCCAGGGCCCTGGCGGCCCCTTGGTGGCCTCCTGGGAGGGGTCCATAGCCCTGGGGCACACTCCAGCTTGCTCACATCCCCCTGCCCGATTTAACACCACGCCGAACAGGGCTTGATCTGCAGCCTTGGAAAGCGGGGGCTTGAACCTGCCCCTTGCTTTTGTTTAATTACTTCCATTCACATTTAAACTTCCATTATTCATTTCATTACCTCTTATTAAGGAGTGTTTACCCAGTTTATACCCGCACTTCTATGGATGTGTATTTAAATTATAAATTTTTTAATATATATAGCATATGCACACTAAATARGCACCTATATAAATACATATAGGAAGTGGATCCACAAATAAATAACACAAATATTCATATCCTCCTTCAGATATATATATTCATATATGAGACAGAAAAGCCTATATAGTTATACTTGAGCACTTCCTGGTCCAAAGGAAATGGGCAGCCAATCAGAGGGTGTTCTGAGATCACGTGAGCAGGACAGTCTCAGAAATAAGAGGCAAGCAGCCAGTCACAGAGCAGTATGAAAAGAGGTGGGGCCTGGCCTTGTGCTATGAGGCGGCTGCCATTGCTGTAGCGGGAGGGGGCTTCCTGCACTGATGTACTGTGGGGTACRGGGAAAAGGATTAGGTCCTTCCAATAAACGTTTGCAGCACTGTCACCTCTTTATAGAGCCTGTTCACTCTTTGAACCTCACTTTATTCATAGCTCTAACAACCTTTGACGGCAAAGAATTTCATAGCCTAATTATATAGACATTCAAAACTATATTTGTGATAAATTAAGAGCAGGCATGCCTTAAATTGCATTAAAATGGAGCTTTGCTCTTGCGTTGTGACAGAATAACAGGCTTCGTTATAAGCTTTTCCAGGATATCCTCCATCGTTTCTTCTGTTACCCTCTGATTCAAGATAAGCAGTGCCAGCCTCTTCAGTCCTTCAGCGTTTCTACAGTTTATAACAGTGTACACTCACCATTTCCAGTCCACTCCATAGCAAGTATTCCAGCAACTCCACGAGGGAGGAGTGAAAACAGTTTTCTTTTCAAAATAGAAGGAAAGAAAAAAAAAAATCCTCAAGTTTTAGGTTGTGTTTACCGTGACAGTATTTTCAAACACTAGCCACAGAAGCACACCAGTAGTGTTTCTCATTTTAATTGCATAAAACCAACATGAATAAATTTTATCAAGCCTGTAAGTATACAGAGGTRTATTTTTTTTAATACTTTTTGTATACTTTTATTTACAAAAGGAAAAGTGAGCCTATGGTTTCAAGCCAAATAAAAAGGACAAGGCTAAAAGTGGAAAAAGAGGCAGAAAAATGTGTGGGCTTTTACTTTTTTAAAAAGTATCTGGAAGTCAAACAGAGGACACACAGGGAAAGCTAACAGYCAGAGTGGCTGCTGATGCCCTTGAATTTGGAATAGCGTCTGAAAACCCAACTCTTTTATCCCTCACTTAACGTGTGGTGAAGAGTCCAAAGTAGAGCAGTCCTTCAAACCTCAGACGTACTCGGGGGCACTTGAAGCTTAGTAGCCATATTTTTCATTGAGGTGAGTCTTGCCATCACCGCTTTGACCTAATGGACAAAGAGGAAGAGTTGCATTATTTTTTTCCCCCCTCATTCAAGATAAATGTGTATCCAAGTATGAAATAGTCTCTAGGCAACACCAGTCAGACATGCACAAAGAGGATAAAAAGTCAGACTGGATATTACAATTCAAATCGTCTTTTGATTTATACTTATAATTCCTCTTAATCTTACTAATACCGTCAAGATTACATCATATATTCCTGGTGTGGTTTTTTTTTTTTCTTTTTTTTCCTGGTGTCCTCATTATGCCAGTTTAGAAGATAAATCTGATTATTATCAGGCAGAGACAGAAAAAGGAGCTCCCTCTTATGGACACAGCTCACTTGGCTATCCCAGATCAGACCTCTGAGTTACTGAATTGGRTATTTTGTTCCAGTGGATTCCTATGCCAGAGAAGTGCAGTCTTTCCATTGAAGGATGATTCACCAGATTATAGTTTTCTTCAGTGACATTTATTCTCATTTTTCTTATTCACTTTGGAGCTTATCTATATTATAAGCCTGCAACAGCCTTATAAAAATTATAGTAATGAATCTACCAAATGAAAGCTAAGCTTTGAACTTACTATGAAAACCTCAATGTATGAAAATTAATTTTCCATTTTAGAGAAACTGAAAATTCATTACACTGTTTAAGAATAACCTCAATTAGCTAAACACACTCTGGAATTAAAATAAAAAATTTGTTCAACTTTAAAGTATACTGGATGCGTGCATCGATTATTCAGTGTCTTCACCAAAGCGTTACCAAGACTTCTCTCCAAAGCACATGACCCAAAGTTTGTATTCCAATGATTTTTGCAAAAATGTGTAAAGAAGATTTTCAGATTTCACAGACTTCTATGAAAACTGAGAATTCTAAGATTGCTGGAGCATTTAACCCTAGTGAAGGTTTGAGCTTTTCTTTCAACTAGATCATTGTATCACTATGTGTGAATAGAGTTAGCTCTCTCAGGTGTTACAAAACTGAAAAACAACGTCAGGTATATCTGTCCATTGASATAAAGCTACTACAGATATGGTCTGTATTTCACTACAAGACTTGCATGGCTGTACACCAAATATGGGGCATAACATGCCAGAAAACATCAGGTCCTGGGTAAAGTATTCCTGAATTACTTTTTTCTCAAGAAGTTRCAAGGACACCCTGACTACTTAGTAGGTAGATTCTGGAGTTATAAGACTAAAAATGGTAAGGAAATGGTTGATACCTGCAGGAGGAATCCATATGCAGTAGTCTGGGTCATCATCTGGGTACTGTGAGGAAAAAAAAGGTTGTTGGACCTGCAAAAGGAGAAAAGGTTTTTAAGGTGCTGCACCCCTCCAGCAATGTGTCACAGGCACTAAATCTCTCATGAATTCAGAGACAAATACTGAAAGGTGAGGGTTATTTCTACAAGAGTCATGGATGAAAACAATAATACAGAGGAAAGAAGAAATATCAAACCCTCAAATAGATCCAGTTTATTCCCAGTAGAGTCACAGAATAACAGAAATCCTGGTTAGATGGGACCTCTGGAAGTCATCCAGTCCAATCTCCCGCTCAAAACAGAACCACTGCCAACTGTCCACTTCTGGACAGTTTAATCTTGTCATCCTAATGTTTGATAGTGTCATTCAACACAGAATGTCTTTATGTGGGGAGAAGCTTTAGAGTAGGATTTTCACAAGTGCTTTAGTGATTTCAATGCACAATCCCACTGAAAACTTTGGGTTTCAGGTGACTTTCAAACTGGAGTATATAAAAGTTCAGCTGTTATATAAGGATAACTTAATTTTTCAAAGGAAAAGAAAACTCAATTTTTTCAGGTCTCACTGGATTCACTGAAATGTTTAAAGCAAACCAAAACAGGTCACTTGCAATTCAAATGTTGACACAGCAATGTCTTTTTGTCCCTAGATTTTTAAGTTTTGCCACATCAGCATCATCTTCTCAACTTTTGTTTTCAACAACTGCAGGTAGCTATCAAAAAAAATTCGTACAACAGTAGAGTGCAAGACTTAAGAGCTTGAAATGTAGCCAAGTTACTCAGCACTGATTTGCATTACTCTGTAGTATCATGACACAGTCTTAAGTTATGCAGTTGAAGCAATTTTTCATTCCCTCAAAAACTTTCCTTCCCCAAATTAATCTCTAAAACAGTTCTTTTGGAAGACTAATGTTTTCCAAAACATTAGACTGCAGAGTTGAACAGTTTTTAAATATGGCTTGTGAACAGTCACTTTAAAATTGTTTTTCCAGTTTTACGTGATTAAAAGTTATTCCTCAAATATTAAAAGAGAAAAAAAAAAAAAAAAAGCTGACTTATGGTTGATGTTTTCCATGCAACATCTGAGCCCAAAGGCAGAGACAGCATGAGGAAAAAGTGATTTGTGATGGGGGAGAGAATACAGCTAAGCCATCTGGCATCTGGAGAATGCTCAGTGTTAGAGTGAACTCTGTGCTGATGAGAGGTGATGACTTGACTGCCTCAGCATGAGAAGCTGCCTTGTTCTCCCATATTCATAGAAATGGTAAAACGTGGACTTTAACAGTATAAATTTACTCTCGCTTTCTTTATCAACATGCTTTATAGGCCAGCAACAAAGGACAACTCTAAAGGCTGTRTGTACCCAATCCTTTGGTCCTTTACCAGGACTAAGAAGGCAGCAGTTAGCACACACAGGCTGCAGGGAGTTGTTTCTTTAAGTAAGTGGTGTAGGGCTAAAATTAGATGGCCACCACAAAGAAATTGTCATAATGGTCAGGACTCATGGCCCACCAAATACAGTAATCTTCTTTGATGGCAGTCAGCAGAAGGGTGGGATGCACTCTAAAGAGAAGAACCTCCAATAATCATTAGGCTAAGAGTACGCTGTCAGAGAAGTTCCTTCCCAGCTCCAGGAAGGCAATTGCCTGCGTCCCAAAATGTGCAAGGCTCATATACTTTACATTTTAATACAAATCTTATGCACAGGAGGAACATTATCGGGCACATCCACTCAAATTTAGTAATAATTTGGTTGTAAAAGACAATAATCTCTTAGACTCATCTCTTTCCTCATCTTACAGAGAAGGATGAGGTTTGATTATGGCAATACAGACTAGCTACAACTTTAGTACAGCATGTTCCGTGTCAGCCAATACAAGCTTCCCAAGCTACTCTCCAAGGAAAGTTTTGCAGTGCCATTCCAAAGCCCAGAGAGCACCTACGTTCTACAACACTTGTGATACAGGAGAAGKAGCAATTAGCAGAGGCTAACTGTCAAGTGAAAAGGTGAAAAAAAAAAATTGTGATTGAATTGAGAGCCTCTATCATGCTTGAAATGCTGTGCTTTACCTTTTCATTGGAGACTCCAAAATCTGCGTCCAATGGCAGAGTGTGGTTCTACATTTGGGTCTTAGTCAGCAGAAAAGCACTACTATCACCAAGTCACACTTAATCAAATTGTTACTATTTCWCTAAAAAAGAGCCTACTAAACGATTTCCTGGAACTCTTAAGCTGCAGGAGTCATGGTGTTGTAACTGACCTTGCTTGAGCTATTGATTTTCTTAACTTTCTCAGATGTCTCTTCAGGTTCCTTATATACTGCCTCAGATGCTGGGAAGAAAGAAGATTTGTTTTATGACACATCACAAATGACCAATTCGATCAGAAATAAGCCTACAGAAAGTTCACATAAAAATGGATACATCCAAAAGGAAATCCAAGACAGCTCACTCCACCAAAATTCATACTTAAGATTGCTGAACATCTTTTTGTTTTTCATAGATTTATTAACTTACGTTTAATACACTGTCAGTCGCCTACCTGAATGCAATTTAATAAGGTCCTCTATTTGGGATTCTGTAACACGCTTTAGTTAATGGCAGATGTTTATTTTCTAAAAGATACTCTCGATCTGTAATCATTGCAGTGACTGATTTAGAAGGAAAGAGTAGGAAATGCACAGGATCAACACGCTTTTTTTTWAAAAAAAAAMAAAACAAAACAAAACCAAAAAACTAACCACTTAACAGTAACATAGGTGAGAGGAATACAGAAGAGAGAGAAGTATGCCTTGTTTTTCTGCCACTTAATCTGTGAAACATTGAGAGTCTTGTGGATTAAGTCTATGGATGAGATGATGAGGACAGGATGACATTTTTAACAGTCTGAGTTATGAAAAAATACAAAACTCATACAGATCTCCTCCATGTTCAGTACACCAAACAGTCTTCCTTTTGAGGATCTGATTTTTTTTTTGTGTACATGTAGAGTGGTCATCTAGGTCATTAACAGATTATTAGCTAGTGTTATGTAGCATCTGTCACTTTATAAAAGAAAGTTCTGTCCTTCTGTAGTGTTAAGAGCTACTGCAAGAGAGTAAGGGGGGTAAAAAAGCATTATGTTTATGCTCCTAAATTAAAATAATTTTTCTTCTCTCCTCATGCAATTTTTTTTAAAAACAAAGGATCTCAAAGCAGTTAATGACTATGAAAAGCAAGGAGAACTGAAACATYGTTGAAGTGACCTGTCTTCACCATACACTTACCACTTCCGAAGCAAAACACAATCCTTCATTTCAATTCTAGATTCCTTGGCCTCTACATTAGGCTTACTTTCCTTCTACTGACAGAAGACAGTAAGTCCTTTAGACAGTTTCTAAACCCACATGCTACTGTACAATAGAGTCTAAATTGTACTGCTCACCTTGAGATTTCTCTTGTGAGGGTCCCATTTGAGATTTATTCCTTAGTATCTTTGGCTCAGGCAGAAAATGAACCCCTGTAAAAGAAAAAAGAAAGAGCTAGGTGAGCACTCTGCACTAACTCTGATAAGTAGAGCGCTAGCATCCCTGAAGCAAAGTACAAAAGGGAATTCTTAGCTACATTTGTCTCAGGAAGAACTCGTCTCTCAACAGTCCTCCAAATTACTTCATCCACCATGTCCATCGCAATATAATATTAAAAAAAACTTGTGACCAGTTAAAACATACTTTTCAAGAGCATTTAGAATTAGGTTTCTGTCATAAAACACATAATTTACTGAGAAACATCATTACCGAGTTTTCAAATGCGTCAAGTTGATGTAGAAAAGGAGGGATTGGAGATAAACCACACAGATACAAGGAAGATACCTCTCCATTACCACTTTAAAAATTATTTCTCCTTCTTATAAACAGATTTGAAGCTTTACACAGACATTTGTTTTCTTATTAAGTCACTCTCCCTGCCAACAACACATTGTAGTTGTTTTCATATGGACACTCAATCTAATGAAAGCAGGGCTTATCAAAATAGGACCTTTCTTGAGTGCAGGAGATTTCTTCTATTTCACCAAAAGCATGAAAAACTGACTGCCAAGCAGAGTTTCAGCCGGAACCACGTGAAACTCAGCTGTTGGCACAAAGACTCTGGACTCATGGCAAAAATCTATGGAAAAGAAACCTGCTGGAGAACCTGTGACTCAAACCTTAGGAGATTCACATAGCTCTGAAAAATTCAGCAGTAACAGACTCAGCTTCATTACTGGAAAAATCAAAACCAATGGTTTACCATCCTGAAGGGATTCTAGATTCTTGTTATTGCAAGGAGAACCATCGGGAGCATTAGTTTCTTTTCCTGTTTCTTCCTCTGTTGCCATTTTCATTTCCAGGTTTGATGCTGTGCTGTTTACTGCATCTACTTCTTGCTCCTCCTCCATTTCTTCCTCTTCTTCTTCCTCCTCCTCTGGTCCATCATCTTTCATTTTTAACAAGCTTTCAGGGATGTCTGGACGCTTAACAGGCAACCTCTGCAGGAGAAAGACTTGTGCATCAGTGCCAAGATAAATAGAGGTAGATGTCACAGATATTCATTACAGGAGAAAGCACACATATTACTGTCATAGAGACAGCTGGTAAAGAAACACTCTCAGGATGAAGAATAGTTAGGTTTTAAGGAAAAGTTATTAGTGGAGGTGGAAGATGAAAAAATATGTCCAGTCCATAGACAAAGAGTGCAGTCTTTTCATAAGAGGGACACTGGAAACTGAATCAATCTTGGATATAATCTTAGCTATAAAATCAAGAAAAACAAAAGAAGGTAAAGGACCAGCTGCTAAGGTATAGCAGTGGTTCAGCCTGATGTCCCTAGACTGCCTCTACTTGATCCACTGCCTTTTGACTGCAGCTGTGCCCCAGGAGACTGGCTGTACAAGGGCAGAGAATGGCAACTGCTGGCAGCAAACAACATCCAACAGCCACTGCTTTCTGCCCTGTGCACCTTCCACTGCCACAGGCTTGCGCCTCCATGCGGTTTCCATGCGTGTGAGAAGACGTGGTTGACACCTACAGTCTCCACAGCCTGAGAAGGTGTCAGAGAAATAGCCTCTGACTCGCAGCACTTACGAGTCCAACTTACCCCTAGGCTTCCAGTTTTCAGCTTGAATTTGCTGCCCCCTTTCATTGCACCAAAGAGAGGCAGGGTAATCTTTCTAGGCTTGCTCTCTGCTTCCAGACTGTAACTCCCGCTCCTAATAAAAATTAGATGCAAAGGAAAACAGTGTACAAAGTATCAAACAAGTCTTATATTTACAAATGAAAAAAAAATCTGCAAATTAGACGTAGATATATAAAAATCCTTTTATTTCTCTCTCACTTGCAGCATCTAAGGAGGAGGCTGCAGGAGATGACTCCTCCATCCTACATATATATTGTAGGATTCAAACACTTGCCGTAACAGGAAGCAAAAAATAAATAAATATGAAAAAATCTATATCACTCCCTCAAATTCAATTGGACACACATACTTATATATGTATATAATATATATGTATATATAAAAACACACTCGGAGGCCAAACCTCAATTTAAGTAAATTAATTAAGTAATTAATTAATTACTGCCACTAGCAAATGATGAACCCAGCACATGCCCTCTTGAATTGCAGTAGCGCTGCCAGGGAGTAGTTGAACAGCCACTACACTTGACTTCCAGGTACATTTCACGGAGTGAAAGTAGTTTTCATGTTGTACATAATACCTGTAAAATTCCTTTTGGATGCAGTTTGGGAAAAAAAAAATTAAAAAAGCTGACACCGTGCTTCCAATCCCTTCCCCCTCTCATCCTCCCAGTGTGGGCTTGTCTTACTCCAGTGTTGTGGTGCATCTGCCTCAACCATAGATGCTGCAACAGCCAAAAGGCACAGCCGCTCTTTAAAGAGATGGGCCAGGTAGTTTGAAAGGCCGTCCTGCTTTTGTGCTTGGAAAGCTGTCTATTTACTGGGCTTGCACAACTGCCCATGGATAACAACAAGGATAAAAGTAATTGTTTTACACTTTAGCCAAGACTTACGGGGGCTTCAGCTCAGGCAGTTCTGCAGGCTTGACAAGCTTTATTAACCCCTTCAGTCTCTGTTGCTCTTTCTTCAGTTCAAACGACCTCAAGTGAAGCTTCTTTCGCGCCACACTGTCTAAGGTGCATCCTGATTTTATTTCGGTCATGAATTCATCCAAGGAATCTTGAGCTGCTGGCTGGGACTGGACTAGGCAAGATAAAGGGAAGATACATATTGTTACAGGTGGGGAGATGAGACCTGTAGTCATCAAGTCCTACCTTTAGAGAATAAGGTATATAGGAACAACTATCCTCTCTGCAAGTTTCTGCTGAATGGTGAAATAATGGAGGTTGTTAGCCCTGGAAAGATGAAAGCATTTCTCCTAACAAAAGCCTGACAGTAAACTTTAATCCACTTACATAACACAGTCTCTCTTAAAACTGAATGTTTCTTTACGAGTAAGTGTCTCTATTCTAGGTTGTTCATCATCAAGATCTGCTGTCCCTAAAAAATGTGGCGTAGGGTTCTTTATGTAGTCACAGACTAAAATAAACACAGCTACAAAGAATCCCACACCACTGCATGGGGAATCCCATTTTGGCTTTCCTGGAATGTTTATGTAATAACATTTGCAAAGCTCGAAATGAATCAACACATGATGCTGCCTCCTACCCCTGGACGACTGAGTGCATACAAGAATAGTTTCATATGTTAGGCCAATCACACAAAATTTGACTTTGTTTTGACCAGATTTTCTAACAAGGAAACACTGCTCTATACTTGAAAAAGAGTAATGACAGTCTTTCTACTCCACCTGATTTCAAATATTAATAATTCTATGCATATTTGACTAATTAAAATAAAACTGAGGAGGAAAAACTAAAGCTCTAATGACTAAGAAAAATAAATACAAAATTCTGACATGTGGATTTCAAATAACTGAATAAAAAAACTCAGGAAAACTCCTTTCTTGGGCTTGAACAATGCTTTTTTATACAGTTTTTATATGGTGTTCAAAAATAACTTGGAGGCAAACAAAGAAAAATGTTGTTGCTAGAATTTTAGCAAGCCTTTTGACAGGCAGTCTTCTGCCTTTTAATATTACATGAAAAGTGGCAAATCTGGTATTTATTTGCTGCATTATAAGCATTTATGTATATATGCACAAGCATAATCATGTGACCAATGAGTTATTTTCAGTTCTGCTTGAGTTAATTAAGTAGCACTTGAAATTTTAAATGTATACAAATAAAATAGTATAAGTTATTGTTAAGAGTACACGTTCAAGCAGTTTTACATGACTTTAAAGCCTAATAAGACTTATGTTTACAATGGACTCAATTGAAAAGGATATTTCTGATCTAGAACAAAACACAATTTACAATCTGCAAATATATGAAAGCCACAACAGTTAATGTTCAGAGATATGCAGAATTAAGAGGCTTCAAAAGATAAGAGTTGTAGCATCCACCTCCACACAAATAATGACAAAACATATCATAAAAGAAATTCAGATAGAAATACTCTTCTTTTTCCTCGTAACTATTTGTATGAACAAAGACAAAAAAAATCAACAAAAAGGTATTGTTAACAAACAGCCTGAAACTCCTAGCAGGCAGGAGCTGAGCAGAATGATCATTTAAACACCAAATTTCAAAGATACGGTTTAGTGTCTAGCCAGATAATTCAGAACAATTAAAGGTATAGTTCCATAGCTCGCTTCTTTAGTGGCAGAACAGTGTAAGTGCTTCAGTCAGTGAGCGATCTTCAGTGAGTCAGATCACATCTTCTTGCAAACAGGATTCTCTGCTTGATTCCACCAACAGTGCCCAAGATCAGGTAGTTCAGCTTACAGGGTTACTGTTAGCATTCGGTGTCTCTTGCAGCAGTTTTCTACACTACTGAAGTAAAATTTGACATTGCTAGGACGTGAATCAATCATGGCTATTATACTTTATATTTCAGTAAAAAAAGCTATAGGGCTATTTACTGCACCATCAACTTATTGATAATTTTCTTCTGAACAGGCAACCAAAGATGAGACTGAAGAGGTCTATGTATTTGATTTTTCATTCAGCTGCATCAGTGAATGAGAGATACCAAGTCAGTCCATCAGTAATCAGTTCTGAAGTACTCCAGAGAACAATTTGTGAACTTCTACTGCAATTTTTTAGACAACCACTTAATTTCTCCAAGTGCTTGGCAAGAGGTGTTGCAATTTAGCCTGTCATTCACTCATTGGTCTCTCTACACTCTTGCCCTTAGGCGAAAAATAATCATTTAGAGCAAGCAAAAATGTGTTAAGGTTTCAGAACTGTATGTAATACAGCAGCTTTGCCAGAGAGCTCATGACGGTGGTAAGATCACCCATGATCAATACGCATGCTCCCGGCTTACACTTGTACTCAACATCTGTGATTAACCTGAAGCATCCAAAGAAATAAGAGAAAACACAAGTATCTAGAACACACATATGCAAAGTAACTGATGATGCAATACTTGCTATGTTTTATCCTGGCCTAGTTCTAGGAAATTCCCATCCAATACTAACTTACTCTGTATTGCAGTAAGTGCTGAGACTGCAATTYTTCCAAGGCTCTAAACTAGCTGCGTGACCAGTTACAATTTACCAAACCATGATAACATATATCAGAATTATATGGTGTTAAAAGAAGTCTATAAATGAATTGATTCTTCCTTCTCCCAGCCTCTATTACAGTATGATTTAACAGTCTTGAGGAACGGTATCAGCAGAAACATAGGAAGCTTGAATTACATATCTCAGACAAYATAAAGCATTAGCTTCTCTTGCTAGTCAATCATTAACTACTTATCAGAACAGTCATGCTGAAAACAATTCCTTCAAACACACTGAACTGACCCATCAGTTAGAATGCTCCGTGGAACAATACTGTTTTCTGAACAGTGATCTGGTATAACCAATGACCAGCAGAAGTGTTGATACAAATGAGTTTTGGTGTGGAGCTGAATTACTAGAAAGAAACATACCCGTGTAACGCACAAAAGATAGCCCAGCTGTCAGATTGCTGCTAGGCTTCTTGGAGAGAAACTCTTCTGACAAACTGACATTGCAAACTTTATTTATGCCAACTCTGTTAAAAAGGTTTTTGTACGAAGAACCAGCCTGAACACATTTCCTTCATGCCTTCCTTTCATTCCACAAGACGACATCAGTAACAGAAAGCAAAAGTCAGCTATTTGTATAGTATGCTTTTAAATCTAACTCACTACCAGATACAATCACCCCTTTGGAAAGGCTCTCCCTTTGTACACAAATGCATAATCCTAGAACCTGAACGGCACCCTCATAAGCTAGCAAGTTCATTGAACATATGGGCCGAGCATTGACTGCTTTAGCTCCACATTTCTCTTTTCCCATCTTTCCTTTTTAAGGTGCATTTACAATGAGAGAAGTGAAATAAAAGATACTGTTTTTTCCATCAGTTGTTTGCTCTTCCCTTATAAATGGTTTTGGAGGGAGTAGAAAAAAGTATTCCTCAAATTGGGTCAGTTTCACTAATATGGGCAGATAAACAGTAAAAATGCTCACCCTCTTAAGCTCCAGGAGCTTGTACACTCACCCCCCTACCTTAACTTAGAAAGCTGCATYCATTAGCAAGTGATTATACACACATAGTACATAAACTATTGGATGAAGAGCATAAGTATCCTCTCTGGCTAACTCAGTGACCCGCAAATCTTCCTACCCCTTTATTAAAAAAACCACTTAGGACAGAAATCCATCAGATACATTTTCATCTCTTTATTGTTCTTTCTGGAAAGCACTACGATCAAATAAACTTCAGGCCTTACCTTTCCCTGAAGCCTTCAGCTTCTCTGTTATCTCAGAAAGCTCATTTTCAGCTTCATTTAGCTTTGTGACCTATGAAAGAACAACATGCTTAGAGATCTTTTTATCTTCTTAAAATCCTCTTTTAAGAGTTACTCAAATACCCTACCAGACTACCTCCATTTTTCTACTTCTGATCTTTGACCAGGAGTTTCTGGGCTGAAAAAATTATAGTCTAGACTGTTCCTAAACAACTATCAGTCCTTTCACATACTGTTCAAATAATTTTCTTTCTGAAACACAAAAATATGTATAATGCTTCTGCAGCAATGTTATACCACCACTGTGATCCTCCAACCCTCCCTATCCCTGCTCCCCCACACCCTATTGTTTGTGTAGGACTTTTAGTTGTCATACGCCTGTCAGTCCAGGCTGCTTATTTTTTGAAGCAGAATGAGATCCTTCTTTGGGATGTGCCCTGTGCACTTGAAAGCTTGCAGTTATTTTCTGATGCTTTAAAACTATTTTAAAAGTATCCTGTTCTGGTATTTCATTCACCCACTGCTGTGATCCACCAAGTAGAAGGCAATACTACACAGGCAAAAGCAAGGTAGTATGCTTCCACTAGAATAAAGTAAGCAATATTTTCAGGTATGTATAGGTATTGTCCACAAATCAAAACCCCACTGTTTTACTGAGCGCTAAATGGTATGAGTCTGAAATGATATCAGAGTTCAAGCTAACAGAGAAAGATCAGGAAGTATTTTTGATTTTYCTTCTTAGCAATAATACATGCATGAGAGAATAAGCCTGGCATGTCATAATAATTCTTCTTACCAGGGAGTCATAAGTCTCTGGTTTTTCTTCTATTTTACCAGCTTTTTTCATTCTGTTCAGTCGTTTCTTTTCTACAGCACCAGTTCGATCAAGGAAGGTGTCATCATCACTGTCATAAAAATCCTCATCTTCCCAGTTCTTTGATTTCCTTTTTCGGGATACTGGGAAAGGTAAGGGAGAAGGCAAGAAACAAAATGATTTGCATACCACTGAGCAATAAAACAAATTCAAGACAAATCTCAAATCCCTAATTTAGGGCTTTTAGAACGATCACAGCACTTGACTAGTTATTCACCTGCTTCTTGCCTCAGTACWCCCCGAGCATCGAGTAGCCTGCAAGCTTCCAGTGCGCACTGTATCATTGCTTCCTTCTTCTTTCCTGAATGGAGAACCTCTGCCACCAGCTGCTTCCCTGATGCATCATCCACAGGCAACCTGTTCAGTTTGAAGCATCAGAGAACAGCTCAGATACAAACAGCTTTTCACGGATGCTACTCAGGTATTTTATTTATCACGTTGGCACTGTTCTTTCCATTTCACTCTGGTCTTTTTCTGTGGGTTAAATATTTTCACTTTTCATTTTATACAGTACCAATCAAAACACAAGCATGGATTTCCTAAAGCATGCAAGTAAATTTTCATTTCACCAGTCCAAACAATAGTTCTTCCCATATTCATTCCATTGGGAATACAAGAAGTTAAAAGGTTAAACTTCAATCCCCAAATCATTTTAAGCATTAGTATCTTGCAACCATGCAACGCCAGTAACAAATATTTTCCATGCTGAAGCAAAGGTTTCTTAAGCAGTACCATCATTGCAATGTTGTACCTATCCATTTGAGACCTGTCCTGTTGACTTATTTCCACCTCACCTTCTCTGGTCTTATGAAAAAAGGGTGTTAGTGGCCTCTTGCAGAAACCCATCAAAAACTGCCTTATACCATAAAAGAACTCAAATTGGGTACACAGTAGAATGAATGATTTTTTTTCTCTCTCCCATTAGGAATTGAAAGATACTGTTTCTTAGTTTCTTCTCTCGTATTTCAATTTCACATATTTCTCAAAACAAGGGGATCTGAAAGAACCTAGACTCTTGCTTTCCCGATTTTCATCTAAGGAAAACCAAATGCTGCCAGACCAGAAAGGAGTGCTGACACTGAACTAGCCACTGATCCTTGAACTTCTGTCTTAGTATCAGGGCTTAGGTATAATTCCAGCTGGCCTCCTTGTCAAGTGTGACAAGACAAGTAATTCCTTCAGCTTTTGTTTGTTAATTCAATGAAGTCAGCTTCTATGTACAAAAGTGAATGGAGATATACATACTTTATCCTGCATAGCCAGCTGTTGTGGCCACGATCATCATATTCATATTCTAACTCTTCTCCTAGAGAGGAAAAGAAAGTTGATGTAGTAACCAAAATTGAAATAAGCAGGAATAATCTTTACAGCAGAGAAGAATGTCATGGTTAAACAAAAGAGATAAAATGCCCTTGTTACGTATCAAAGGACTGAATTTGCCACCTTTTTTTTTTTTTAAGCCATGGGATCTTCAGTTGGTATGATGCTCATTTGGTTGTTTTTCACAATCAAGGCTTTTTCAGATCAAAAAAATCTCTAAGTGGCCTGTTCAGGAATATGTAGTTCAAAGAAAAAACAGTCTTGCCTCTGTATGTATTGAAGTAAATGACATTGAAGTAACAACAGTTTGCAATCTGGATTCACAGGTATTGTTTATCTTGAAGATTAAGCAAGCACTTTAGCAAATAAGTGAGTCATCTGTAAGTTTCACTAGCAACCATCCAAAGTTTAGACCAATTCATTTATTGCCTTTTGTCTTTTTATACTTTCCAACTCTATTTCACAATCATAGCCATCTCCAAACAGAACAGTCTGGAATTTGATGGGTTTGGATCTTTCAGCATAGCTTCAAAGCATGGGTGTGGTTTGAGTGTCACTCCAGAGGAATACAAGGTGCTCTCTGCAACTCCCAGTTTAGGAATTAGTAACCAAGTCTCAGATATACAATGGTGAGCTAAGTTTTATTAAAACCAACCAACCAACCAACCAAACAGAAACAAAAAACCCCCCAAAAACGCAAACCACCACCAACCCCCCCCACCAGAACTTGACCAAACAAAAAACCTTACCCACAATGTAACAGAAAAGTTTAGCTCCCACACTTTAATTCCCAAAGAATAACATGAGCACAAATGTCACACTTTTTTTTTTTTTAATCAAATGTAATTTTTTCTATTTAACAAAGACAAAATAGTACCTTCTCTGTCAAAAAAGCCCTGTAAGGCCTTCCTAGGATCTTTCATATAGAAGGCATCTTGTACATCCTGAAAATCAATAGCAATAGGGTTTTCTTCAACCTCATCCTCCTCAGCATCCTCCCCTAGAAAGAGACACACAAAGCGTAAAAAAATGGTGAAACGTTAGAAAGAGAACACCAGTATATTTCAACTTTAGTTAGTTTGAAAGAAGTAGCTGCTACATCATCCTAAAATTATTTCCCTTAACTTTAATATTATTCCTACATCCAATAAAAAAAAACCTGCTTCTTTTTTGCTATTAGTTATTCCATCATAAGATACAGTTTTGCAGATGAACGTCACTGCAGTTTCAGCACTTTCAAAGGTTTATGTGCTTATAAATTTTCATTCAAAAAAACAACTCATTTTGTACTGAAAAGCTCATTAATTACAATTTATCTAGCTTTAAGATGTGGACTTCCTGTTTAAATGTAAAGGCAGCTATACTGCATAGAAGTCTCAAGAAATCAAATTTCACCTCTCCGGCAAAAGTGTGATCATCACAGGAACAAAACACACAGGATTAACCTAAACGCTCAATTTCATGGCCTTTTATAGGCATAGGCAAATTACATTCTCCCTTTTAAAAGGAGCTCTAGCATACTTCTCAGGAGATATAAGCTTGCCTTGTCACAGCACTCTTCTTTTTAAAAGGAAAAGGATTAATTTGTACTTAAGAACTTCCACTGGGTTCGGACATTTGGCATCCAGCTGGAATTTCAACCCTAGTATTCACTGAAAACTGGCTTAAAGACCTTCCAAGGTGTATCAGCTGATTTACACATCATCACTTACCCATTCCCCAGGAGCAGCTCATATCACTGTTCTGACTCCTCTCACTTCTCTCCTCTTTTTCATCTTCCTCATCAGAGTCCTCTCCCAACATTGTCTTTTCTAATTTTGCTTGCTGCTGCTTACGCAGTGCCTTCAGTTGAGTCACAGTTAGTTCTGACTCAGACTCTTGGTCCTCTTTGGGTCCCTATGTCACAAACAGTAACTAGCAGAAGTGTTTTTTAAAAGCAAAAAAAAGAAGTATTTTCAACATACATGCAGATTATGTACAATAACGTAAACAAATCATTACAGTGCTCTTCAAAAAGTGGAATTAATAGACCACTTGTTATGGTTTGTATCCCCAAATATATTAGTTTCGATGCCCTTTCCAAAGGAGGGAAAAAAGAAACAAGCATTATTGTGTACTTGTAGCCAGATCAATCCCAAATACAACTGTATTTTAAAGGCAGAAGGCAAAAAAATTCTGTCAGTGCCACATGGGAGAATCTGAGGAACGAGCGGTTTCTGAAGTACATGTAGGGCATGCCAAGTGCTCTCTAAGTTCCTACTAATAAAAGCTCCCCTTGTTCACAAAGAAATATTAGAGCTTTACTTCCCTGATGCATCATCATACGGTTGGAGAGACTTTCCTGATACATCAGGCTGTCAGAGAGAAATGCCTTTTGCACTCACTGGACATCGGCAGAAGCTGCCCTGCCTGTTCTCACGCTGAGCCCCCGGCAGAGCTGCCCTGTGCCCAGTGCGCCAGGGCGATGCAGCAGCGGCGGGGACCCCACGGCCCCGCTCTGTCCTTYAGCCCCAAACCTCACCGCAGAGCCAGCAGCGGACACCTACGGCTGACTACTTTTCCCCAGAAAAACAACCACGGCAGCGCTGGGCTGCTTCCAAAGCATCCAAACCGCCTCACACCTCAGAACCGGCTTTCACGCCGGGGAGATGTAGATGGAGCCGGGTAAATCCCCGAGCTGGAGCCGGGGAAGCCTTTACCGCACGAGCCACCCGACACCCGCCCCAGGGAGCGCGGAGGGGCCGCCCGGGCCCCGACCCACCTGCAGGAGGAAGAGGCGGGAGCTGCCGCCGAAGCGGAGCCCGTGGCCCACCCGCACCCGGCAGTAGGTGCGGGGCGGCACCCGCGCCTTGTTGAGGAAGGTGCCGTGGGTGCTGCCCAGGTCGTACACGTAGAAGCCGGCGGCATCGGCGCCGTTGGGGCCGTCGGGGGAGCAGCCAGCGCCGCGGTACTGCAGCACGGCGTGGTGCCGCGACACCGAGGGGTGCTCCAGGGCCAGGGCGCAGCCGGGCAGCCTCCCCACCAGGAACCAGCTGCCGCCCTCCAGCCGCACCGAGCCCAGCGCCACGCCGCCCTTCAGCACCTCCAGCCCGTAACCGGCGCCGGCCGGCGGGCGGCTGCCCCACGGCGGCTCCTCGTAGCGCGGCGCCGCCGGCGCGGCGGCAGGGCGGGGGGGCGGCGGGCTGGGCCCCGGCTCGCCGTCCTCCGCGGCGCGGGGCGCGGCGGGCAGCGGGCGGCTCGGGCGCTTGAAGGCGGTGGGCTCGGCGGCCGCCTCCGACTCCGCGGCCTCCGCCATCTTCCCGGGTCCGTTCCTAAATAGAGTCCTCCGGGGACGAGCACCGTTGCGGCTGCAGTACCGGGGGTAGGGCGCAGCTCCAGGGGGCCGCGCCGCTCCCTCAGCCACGGCCCAGGGTAGCGTAAGGGGTGAGACAGGGAGGGAGGCAGCGGCAGGGCAGGCGGGAGCGGCGGCGGCATTGGCTTCCCTCCTCCCGGCGCGAAGGAGCGCTGGTGCCGGGGGAACCGCTTCTGGTAGCGGACGGCGACCGACTTCCGGCTCGGCGGCCGGGAGGGGAGCGGCGCGGCGGGGGTGCTGCGGGGTGCGGCGGGGGGGCTCCGGGCGGGCTTGGGCCGCCGTGGCGAGCCGCGGGTCGGGGTGAGGGGCCGGGGTACGGGGCAGCCTCGGGCCCGGAGCTGGCCCTGGGGAGGGAGGGCGGCGGGGCCTTGCGGGGGCGGCGGCCGAGCCGAGTGCGGCCCCCGGAGTTTCTCCGCGCAAATCAGGGCGCGCCGTGGGTCCCGCTCAGCGCGGTGCCGGCGTGGCCCAGGTGGAGCCACACCAGCCCCTGTTACAAACAGAAGTAATGACGGTCTTACGGGTGCGTTTCTTCCTTCTTCCCCCCCTCAGGAGGAGTAGCAGTGTGATCTGTTAAGTGCCAGCGTTGCGTCCCGATGCCGTCGTGGAAACCGCGCTGGTCAGTGAGGCGCTGAGCGACAGCTTTCTTGACAGTCATAGTTTGCTTTATTCAGAGCGTCATCCCAACACCAGTTTCTGTTGCTGCCCAAAGCCTAGCGCTTTTCCCTGCGACAAGGCTCCTTTGTACTACAGTATTTGGTAGTCATCTTCTAGGCTTTGGGGACAATACGTGACCTGCGTAAAAATGCTGCGATATTGGGGTGAGATTCCGGTTTCATCTAACCAGGCCAACCGCAGCTCCTTTGACCTGCTTCAGCGTGAGTTTCGTACTGTGGAAGTCCAAGATCCTCCATTGCATCAGCCATCTGCAAACAAACCCCGGCCGACCACCATGTTGGACATCCCCTCGGAGCCCTGCAGCCTCACAATCCACACCATTCAGCTCATCCAGCACAACAGGCGGCTGCGCAGCCTGATCGCCATGGCTCAGGCCCAAAACCAGCAGCAAGCGGAGGGCATAAAAACTGAAGACAACGAACCTCTGCCATCTTGTCCGGCCTCTCCACCTCTTCCTGACGACCTGCTTCCTCTGGATAGCAAAACCCCCAAAATGCCATTTCAGCTGAGGCACAGTGACCCAGAGAGTGATTTCTACAGGTGTGTTGGTATTTCTTTGGGTTAGTTCTTGGCTGAAGGAAAGCTGAGTGTTTTTAAATATATATGTAGTTACGTCGATTCCCTTAGGCTGAAGGGTCAAACAGTTGTATGTAAAGTATAAAACAGGCTTCGAAAAGAAAAGATTTAGATTTCTCCCATGTGGATAACATGCACATTGTTTAAAATAAATGTGCTTTTGTTTCCTGTCTATAAAATGTGGATGTGTAGTGCTGATTTGTGTCTTGTTAGTGCTACGCTAAGTGTTTGTGAATGGTTTTGCTATCTTCAATGGTATTTTGACAAGTTTAGTTATAGGATGTGAAGTCTCTTCTATTTAGGTCACTTACTCACAGCTAAACTTGCCTTATTGTAACTGAAAATCCAGAAGACGCATGACTAGGTTTTGGCTGTTTAGTTGTAGGTTCTGAAAAGATGATTTGTAAGATTTCAGTGACCAAGGACCTGTGACGTAGTAACTATCACATTTCACCCTGTTTGTTGGTGTTATTCTGGTCAGAGGTGGCGATGAGTGTGGGTGAAGGGAACTCTTGTCTCTGATACAGGCTCCACCAGCCAAGGGCTGGACAAAATGTAACGGAAGGTCACGCTGCTTCTACCTCTGCAGCCAATCTTTGATTAAATAGTATTGCCACCAGCTCCCTGTCTAGCCCTCTGACAAGTACTAAATTCACGAGGAGGTGTTGCATTTCTTGCAGAATCTCACAATACTTTGTAGGTTATATGCATTTAAATTCAGGGATTAATCCTCACTACTATAACTTTCTGTTCTTAGATTAAAGACTGTGCACCAATGAACATGATGTGGGAGAGGATAATACATTTTATTTTTTAAAATGGGGAAAATGTGCATCAATAAAATATAACGTATCAGGTAAATGCCACTGAGATCTTCAGTGGCCTGAGGTTGTATAAAATGCATTTTATTGAAAGATGTTGCTTTTGGTAACATAGTCTCTCTGAACAGTAGAGCGATTCTTTAGTGCTGTTTGTGGAGGAACACCATCATCCTTCTTGGAAGAAATGAAGTAATTAGCCTAGGGTGGTGAAGGGAAATCCAGACCTGTGAGGATAAAGTCTGAGCCCTGTGACTCCTGCTCTTTCTGGCCCTGTGGTTTGTAGAACTAAGCAGTGTTCTGCTCTGTCCTCCCCAGTGGCTTCAGCTTTAAGTTCAGTTTTCTGTGGCTCTGTCCATGTTTTGGGGGCTGCTTTGTCTTTTTGTTGTTCCTTGTGAGTTTCTGGGGTCCGACTAAGGAAATGTTATTTAGCAGTCAACCACATGGGGGAGTTTAAGGACTAGATTGTAAAAACTGGATAGACAATTTTGAAATGAAATGTTTTGTGGCTGACAGAGAGTGGATTTATAATGAGCTGCAGTGTAGACTAGAATTTAATTGTGTGCTTGCTAAACCAAACACATTTATGTTTTTCCTGGAGGAAAGCTTTGAGTTTGTTGTTGCATGTTTGTTCTTAACTGTTTTAAGACACTTACATGAATTAAGAATAGCAGCTGCTGTTATAGTAGCAAAAATAAAGTTATGTGATTTGCTGACGCTTGTTCTTAATGTCTAAAAACAATTTAAGGAATACCATTCTTCCCCTTGATAAAACATGGTATTGCTTAATTTTATGCTGCCTTCTGAAGTGTGTCAGAGCTACAGTATTCGAGTAAATCCATATTTTAATTCCATTTTCTTTGGCAGTAACCTGGGTCTGAGAAGCAGTGTATAAGTATACTTAGACATAGGAAGAAAGGAAGATAAGAGCAGCCAGCCTGAATCAGACCATGAGTTTCTTTATTATAGTCATGTCCACTTCTGTTTCCTTGTTATTAATTTTCATTCTTTGACCCCACACCCTTGTCTTTTATTTTGTTATTTCCTGGATTCATTTTGGTTTTCCTCCCTTCTGCCCCACCCCATACCTGTAACCCCTACCTCTTTGTCCCTTTTGAGATGAGGAAGGGGCAGAACTTAATTTACTGCTATTTTTCAGTTGCTTTGGTCTTTTCAACCCCCCAAAATCTGTACCACCAGCAATTTTAATCACGGTGCTATTCCTCTCCTCCATTTTTCCAGGCTGTTTATAAATATCTTGAAACAAACCTTGATTCTGGCACAGATCCTTGAGGGAGGACCGGAGCTCCACAGTGGAGATCTCTGATGTACTTGCTTGTTGATGGATTTGGAGGAATCTAGTAGGTTTGTGAAGCAGGTTTTCCATTTACAAAAGCTGGACTCTTTCTGAGTGTATCATATTTACCCATGTGTCCTCTAATTCTGTTTTTATCGTTTCTTTGAATTTCCCTGATGTACCAGAATATATCAGGCTTCCCAGTCTGCAGTTCTTCACATCTTTTCTGAAGCTATTAGAAGAAAATGTTTTCACATTTTCTGTCTTCTGGTCCTCATGGGCCAAGGCAGTTTAAAGCAAGAGGTGACTTACCACAGCTATTCAGCTATTTCATCCTTGAATTCCTTTAGTATTCCTGGATGAATTACCATCTGGTCCTGGTGATTTGCAACTGTTGATGTTACAGTTCTTGGAATACACAATAAGGGATGAACATTTGGTTTTGGTTGGTAGGGAAACAGAAGGTAAGCTTAAAGCATAATCGATGAAGAATGAGTAAGGAACTGTAGACTTGAAACCACCATTTGAACAAGAGGCTCTTACCATAATACGGCTGATAGCTTTTCCTTCTTCTCTGTTCAGCTTCTTCCGACTAGCATGGATCTGTCTTCAAAAGAAACCTAATCTACTCATCATGTGCCTCTTCAGATGCTTTTTCTTGTGTGTGCGTGGTTGGTTTCTTAAAAGATTTCTCTGCCATTCTCTCATTTGCGTTCCTGACCGCATCGGATGTGTGCTTTGCATTGAAAGATGATCTATGAACGAGATTGGGAGCTTGCAATGGGAATACAGTTCGTGGCAGAAGGGCTTGTAGTTAAGAAATGTCGGGAAGCACGTGTTGGTGGGATAGCAGGTTTAATGTTGGGAACGATTTGGAGCAGTGGAAATTAGAGCAGGCAGAACATACTTCCCCTGCTGGACTAAGCACTTCGGCTTAGCCCCTAAACTGTCCGGTCTTCTGGGTTGGGCCACTGGGACCCAATTTATTTTCCAAACATTATCTATTACCTCTTGCCATTATCTATTGAGCAGTTTCTTTTTATACCTGTGCAGCCTTCTGTAGACATAGCAGTGATATTTAAAAAGAGACTTATTCAGGATGAGGTGGAAAGAGGCCCTTTTCCGAAAGGAAACAACTTTCTGGTTTGAGTTAGTGTGCTGTGTACTTTGATGCACTCTCTGACTAGTATAATCTTGTTTTCCCGATGTTCTCCTTTATTTTACTGTTTTGTGGAAAATGGCTGTGAAGCGACCTTGTTGCACCTCATTTGGTAGAAATTCAACTCCACAATGTAATGTTTCATAAAATTGATGTGTTCATAGGAAAAACAATCCCTCCCTCCATCTGCTGCTAGCTTATGCTCACCTAGGAGGGAGCAGAGCACCTCAATCCGTTACTGCAGTTGAGTGAACCTCAGCTGTTGATCCTTGTAGTGACTTAGCCCAAACACTTTCCCCTGAAGATAGTTGCACTGGAAATGAACCACGAGATCTCCTTCCCTCTAAGAAAAACAGCCTTACGGGAGAGGAGCTTGGGTGAATGGATTGTGGTGCCTTTGGGGAATGTCTTACTGACACAGAAAATGGGCCTTTTGGGAGTTCTGAAACCTTATGAATCCTGAAAATAAGCCTGTTTGGTATAAATGGACACTTTTTTCTGTTGTGAAGTTCTGCATGTTGCAGGTTTTCTGGCAGCAGTGGGAGAAGGCTGGGCTTTGGGTCTGATGAATTCGTAGCTTGGCAGGTAGATTTCTGTCTGGAACATCATTTAGTGTTGGTGACCCATATATAAAAATATAGATCCTCTTTGGAAATACAAAATTGAAGAGCGACAAGTTGGCGAGTATTTGTGATAAATTTCATACTATATATTCTGTAGAGATTATCACCTCTAAGTCACAGGCCTAATTGCCAATCTTGTTAATCTCTGGTGACAGAATTTTAGGGATTAAAGCGCTCTTGTTTACCTGCAGCTATATGACCCTGGTAATATGTTAAATAGGTTTGGCTTTGGATGGTTGCTGGATGGGGAGCCTTTCAGGAAAGCAGTAAGTGCTGCAGAGAGTGGCATTCTGCATAATGATGGTGTCTGGAAGGGTGCTTTTGTAGGTGCTAGGTATCTGGATGAGATCTAAGACCAAGGCTCTTTAGCTACGATCATCAGGGAGAAGTTGTTGTTTGCTGGTCCTTTTTGGGAAGGCTTAACATTAGATAGCTGCTCTCAACTTAAATGTGTCTATATGTCTGGTTTTGTTTATGTGCGTTCTTATCAGACAGTACCTGGAAGTTAAAGGAGGCGAAGAAAAAAAAGGTATATCCTCATTTGTTGGTTTCCTTTAACATCTACAACAATATTTCAATTTTTGCTGTCTAATCAGGCTTTTAATCATCTTCCTCTGTTATTTATTGTGGGAAACAGGAAAACGAGAGAAGAAAACATAAGAAAAAAACAACATTGATTGACCTTGCCAAGAACAAGAGGTGGAGATTTGGATTTGAGTACAGTACCTGAAATTTCTTTTCTCTCTGTCTTTAATTGATTAGATTTCAAGTTGATTATATCCCTTTCAGCATAGTGACCTAGCTGCATTTTAATGCTGGCAATTAGTTTCTTTTCCTCTAGGAGTTTAAAAGAGATACAACATTCTCTGCTGCTTCTGAGTATTGATATGCATTGCTAAATGATTGTTGTGCTCTACTTTACAAGTGGCTGAGTATCCGGCTTGGGCTTGCCAAATCCTGTGCCTAGTTTAAGTTTGTCCACAGTGTTTTGAGTGAGTGGCAGAGCATCAATAATGGCTCTTTATTTGTCTCTGTATTAATAGTAGTCTGGTGTTCGGTGCTTATGGTAGCATAAGATGCTCTCAACTGATGGCTGCTGGACAGCTAGGTATGTCCTTTATATGTGTTAAAAAAGAAGAGATTCTTTTTTATAGGCGTGAATTTTGATGGTTGCTTTCTGGCTGGTTTGGTTCAATGGTTGTTTTTTTTCTGTTGTAACCTCAAGGTCCCAGTGTTGTATGAGACATATGGCTGTTTATGAACTTCAGAAATCTGTCGCTAGGAGGTGGAGGGGGAAGTGAGGGAGACGTAAAAACAGTATGGGTGACACTTGGTTTATAAGGGAACTGATGATCTTTTAATTCATCTTGTCAGAGCGCCTGCTGTCTTCTTCACAAAGTAGTTACATAATTGAGTAGGAATTGGGATGTGAGTCATTTTCCAGCAATTAATAACTGGGATGAATCCATGACCTGAGCGCCACATGCTGTTATTAATATCCACTTAGAAATGTCATCATCTGCAGCTCTTAATATAATGTGATCCCCCCCCTCCCCTTTATCAGAAAGTGCTGAGCTAGTGTTCTTGAAAATGAATGGTTTTGGTCTTGATAGCTCTAAGTTTAACCTTCCATTTTCACTCCCCTGAAATGTTATCTTTTTTTACTGCTGTGTTTCAGTGGTTTTCTATGGGTCAGTTCTGAGGATCAGGGGGAGCTGAGGCTCTGTGACCCAGCTTCTCAGTGAGACTGAAGGGGGGACCTAATGCACTCGTTGGAAAGACAGAGTAGTGAGAATTTTATCAATGCTGTCTGTGTACTGTTTAATCAGGTCTTGTTACTGGAAAGAGTGTGTGGTGATATGCAAGTAAGGTAGGGTGAGAGCCAGACGAACCTCAGAGTGGAAGACATTGGGAGAAATTGATCAGAAACAGATGAAGGGTGAAATTGTTAGCTTAATTTTGCCATCGCTGCTGAATGAATTGCAAAAAGTATAAAATATCATACGTAGCAGAATGGAAATTTGATTTTTTGACATCAGCATTTGAAGTCCATGTTACTGATATGGGCACATACATCACATGCATTTAATTGTGAGTTGAGAAATCTGGTAGAAATATGTTTACCATTCAGAGGCCTTGCCTTACCTCATCTTCTCATTTTCCTATGTGGAATTTCTATTTGTTAACTCATCTTCATGAAAAATTCGGTTGCCTGACTGTAAGTGAATGATGTTTGAAGTGCTCATGTCAGTTGTTCTCCATCTCCCCCGTCCTGCATGGTCGCTCCTTCCCACTTAGCAACATCGAGAAGAGAGATCTCAAACCCAAGGCCAGGGAACGCTGCTCTACAGCAGAACCTCTCCAGGCCTCCTCCCAGGACCTGGTGTTCACTTCTTAGGTTGCGTACGGGGATACTTCTTTCAGTGTCATACTTAGTGACTACTGGAAATGAGGGCAGGGGAATGGTCTTTTTGGCTACAGTGTACCTTTATGAAATGTATGTGTATCCTGTTTCTTGCTTTTTATGTGTGTTGCATAATAAATTGAGATTTTGTCTATCCCAGAAGCCTTTGTATCTGACTATTAGGCCTGTGACATCAGAGATAATAAGGAAAAGAAATGTAATTAACTGAGAGGGGGAATGATTTGCATTCATGTTATTTAAAATGCCTTTTTTTGTTTGTGTCAAGGACCCATTTAATTCACATCTCCACGAGAAAAGCTCTTGGGTGGGAAAGGAGTTGCTTAAGGGTTCAGAAGATTTGCATCCCACATTCATGAATCACCCCAGGAATCTTGAGGCATTAGAAGGGAAAATGAAAATTGGCAGTGCTGATTTGGAGGGAGGGGAAAAAGGGAAAGCAGATAAACCCTTACTAGGTAGTGTTCATGTGTTATGGAGAAACTGTAGAGAACCCCAAACAATCTGCTTTGCCTTTGTACATCACCATATTATTGACAATACCTCTTCAACTGATACATTCCTTTCAGGTTTTGGAGGTGTATTATTTTTGTCTTTTCTGGTTTTTAGAGGAAAAGGGGAGCCAGTGACGGAGCTGAGTTGGTCCTCCTGCCGGCAGCTTCTCTACCAGTCAATGGCCACCATCCTGGCTCACACAGGCTTTGAGTGTGCCAATGAGAGTGTCCTGGAGACTCTGACAGACATTGCCCATGAGTACTGCTTGAAGTTCACCAAACTGCTGCGCTTTGCTGTGGATCGAGAAGCTCGACTTGGGCACACCCCTTTCCCTGATGTCATGGAGCAGGTCTTCCATGAAGTGGGCATTGGCAGCGTGCTCTCGCTGCAGAAGTTCTGGCAACACCGCATTAAGGATTATCACAGCTACATGCTTCAGGTGAGAAGGGCAGTAGGGACCTGACAGCACCAAGAAATGTACTCCCACTACAATTGTTTATTCCTGTAGCAAGTCCTGGGTCTTACTGAGGTAAAATCTGATTAAAAAACCTCTTGGGTGTGGAGGGGAGTCATCAAGGAAAAGAGAAATAGCATTTTTTTGACTAGAAGACAGAGCCCCTTATTTGTGTCCCTACTGAGGCTAAAAATGCTCTACTGATGGTTTGTCTGGGTTTAAGAGGAAGCCCCCAGCTCTTGAATGGCCCAGACAAAAATATCAAGTAGAGGTAAAATCAGTACYGAGTGATTAACTGAATTTTCTGCTTTAATGGGATATTTGGCTGCTTACCATTTCAGAAAACAAGTAAGCAGGCGAACAAAAATTACTAGGCTGTACAGTGGCTTGTGTTCGCTTAAGCAAGGGGTGACTTGAGTAAGCTTTAGGAGTATGGGGTACTATTGTGCTGATCTGAGTTGTCACACAGGTGCTACCTTCCACTCTAGAGGGGACTGTGCTTCTGTGGAGAAAGAAGAGGAATTGTTAAATTCCTTGGAGTAAGAGGTATCATATAAACGTAGGTTGTAAGAATAAGGGTATGGTTTCTCTTGGTCCCGGTATTCTGTGAAATTAAACATACGCRCTTTATCTGAATGATATAAGACTRCCTGTTGTGGACTTAGAGAAATGCAAGGATTTAAGTGGGAATTTTACTCCTACCCATCAGAAAACAAGACTTGAATAAAGTAGGTAACCTGTGACCAAAGGCAAAACCTGCCATCCCTTCCTCCTCGTCACGTTATCTGTGTGCCAGTTGACTCATCTTGGAGCAGCTACCTTGCGCTCCTTTTCCCAGGGTTGGCACCTTGTGGCTTACGGAGGCAGTATAGATCAGAGACACCTGTAAGTGCATGTAGTATGTAAATTGTGATGGACTCTGAGGTTTGTGCATAAAAATAACATCATCAAGATGTGTCTTCATTAAAAAAAATTTTGTTCAGAAAACCAGTTCTGTTCATTTTTGTTCAAATGTTTTTGTTCAGGTGTTGTCTCCTTTTGGCATCATTCTGCTGATGCAGTTCACTCTCATCCTGCAGCTGGTCATTGTCTTATTTGTTCTGTCCTTTATGCAGGGCTGAGGTCCACAGTAGCCTCTGTATTTGGAAATATATTTAGAAGGGGAAATAGGCTTTGCTATTCTTTCTCCTTGCTTCTGCTGTTAAAAAGCCTTGGGCTTTTCCTGAGGACAGTTCACTGACTGTTGGGGTTCAGTGGTATAAACAAGCATTTGTTAGAAGCAGATGAAATCTGAAAGTTTTAATTTAATTGCTTACTTTTGTTAAGTTTCTAGAGGTACAAGGTAGTTCTAAATCTCATTCCTGTATTTGTTTCACTTCTCTGACTGGAGAAAACTTCTGTGTTTTTTGCTGTGAATCTGACAGAAGGTACCCAGGCTTTGCCCAGTGGTGAGTACATTGCTGATGAATATCTGAGCTGCTTGTTTTTTAATGCTGGAGTAAATTTGTTAYGGGCAGATGGAGGATGGTCTTACAGGTAAAATCAAAGAGTAAGAATGAGACGCTTTGCTTTTGTTTTGTTCTCTGTTTAAATTTCCGGGCCTCATCATCTCTGTCTGTGAAATAAAGGTGCTCATATTTATAAAGCAGATGTGTTAATGGATTAAACCTCTTATTAAAGTCCCTTGTAACAGGACAGAAGGTGTTCTTAAAGGGGAAAAATCTTTCCTGTGTAGCTGGTAACCTGTTTACTTGTTCATTCAGGTCAGATGTTAATAATATTCTGGGAACAGAGTGCACTGCAATGTAATTGCCATCAGAGTCTCTGAAGTCACTCTGACCTTTCTGGCCTCTTTTTCACTCCCACTGATCTTTGACAGGTTAGCAAGCAGCTCTCTGAAGAATATGAGAAGATTGTCAACCCTGAAAAGGCAGCAGAAGACACAAAGCCTGTRAAGATTAAGGAGGAACCTGTTAGTGATATTACTTTCCCCATAAGTGAGGAGCTGGAAGGAGATCTGGCTTCTGGTGACCAGTCTTTGCCCGTGGGAGTCCTTGGAGCTCAGAGCGAGCGCTTCTCTGCCAACTTGGAAGTAGAAGCTTCCCCGCAGGCTTCAGGTAGGGGTTTCTTGCTACTCCTGGAAACAGTCCATCAGCAGTTCCATGTGATCTTGTTTCCATTTTTAATAGCAGATCCCAGTGTGAGGAAGGAGAGGGAGAAGAAATTTTTAGGTTTTAGTAAACAGACTTGGATGGGAGGGAAACCCTTGCTTGCTTTCTAAATACAAAACCAAAGAATCAAAGGTATCAACTACTGGGATTTGTTAAATATTTACTCCATTTGTGGACCCTGTAGAACACAAAATGCTTTATATGATGTTTCTTTTTAGGGGATGGTTAAATTTCTTGGCTTTGTTATTGGTGTGAGGTGGATTGTTTTTCTACAGAGATGGCCCAAGAGCTTTATTGTTGTTTTTTGAACTAGGGTATTTGCTGCAGATGTGAGTACAAGGGTTTTTTTCCCAGTCTAATGTAACAAAGACAAAAATAAGTTTTGGGTTTATATATTTTAGTTTGAAAGAGACTAGACTTTTATCCTTATTTCTAGTAAGGAGAGTACTGGATTTTTTTTTTCCCCTGGGTAGTTTTGGATTCTTGTTCAGAGATTCATGTTACTGAAAACTTGAAGGCCATGTTCCTTGTGACTGGAGTAAATTCAAGACCATATATAGTTTAGGCACTGAATGAGTTACGGAAATACTAATGATACTTTGTGTGGTCCTCCATATTCAGAAGTCACCCTGGTAGTGACAATCATTGTTTTATGAAAGCTTGTCAGTGACTTACGTGAAATGGGCTCATGGGAGTCTCTTGTATTCTAGCATCTCTACCCCAAAGCCTGCTGTAGTTAGCTGGGGCTGTGGAAAGTGAAATGGTGAGTGAAGTAGTGGGGTTATGGAGACGGCACTCTTTTCCTCAAAGTGTCATCCCTTGATGTTGGCATTGAAGCACGCTGGTGACCAGCATGGGAGAATCTGCTACTGCTGTGCCTTTTCTATATCTATATACAAGTTTTATTCTGTGCACCATTTAGTAGTGCTAAGTTTTCTGGAAAATGAAGAAGACATTCTTCTCCGAAAGAAAGCTAGTTTTGATTTTTGTATAGAACCTTCTGAACTCTGGAAATCCCTGCAATAATAACTGTTTCACTTAAAAGTCTGGTTAAAAACCAATGAAGCCTGTCCTCCTATTAACTCTAAATTAAGTAGCATATATAGTGAGATTAGAGTATACCTCTGAGTCCATTAGTTTTTTTTTTTTTTTTTAAATAGCGCATTCTGCTGAGTTTTAAAAAAGCACAAATCCCTGTGATGTTTTTTTGGAAGCACATATTGTTTTCCATAGTACCTCTGAAATGTGAAGTGCTCGCATTTTTGTGGGAGAGGGAACAGCAGACTCCTCTGGCCCATCTGGGGATGTGAGTGATTCATCTGGAAAGCTTTGTATTAGCATCTACCACTTGAGACCCAGAGGTTAGCATGCTAGCTGTATATTAAATGCCTCTTGCCTCTCTGATACCGAATTGATGTTTTCTAATTAAGAATACAAGTGCTGTGTTCCTCCCTGAAAATCCCTCTTCCCTTCACAAGGGCCTTTGGAAATCTCATCACTGAGAAGTCCCAGACTAGAGCTGGGCAGGCTGGAGAGCGTAATATCATAAGGAGCGAGAAAAAACTGCTGCCATTAGGATACCACTATCTCGAAAATACAAGTGTGAGGCCTGTAGAGAGGGCAACAAGGCTTCAGTGTCTGAGGGCAAAACTCTTGTTACAGCCTTCCGTCTTCTGCTTGTGTTTCTGCTTATGCCCAACATTGCGGTTGTGGGCTAGCTGCTTAATGTCATTGCAGTTGGGGAAATGGAGGCAAAATCGGGGACCTTGTTCCTCCACCCAGCAGGATAACGTGAGGATTAGCTCATTTGTAAAGTACTTTGAAGTTAAAGTGCTTTGAAGATGAAACATCCTGTGTGGATGCTTAAGTACTTTTAGTCATTAGTGACACTCTCAATGGCAGGTGATAGAACTGAAAGGAATAAGGCTGAGCAATGAAGAGCAATTGATGAAAGAAAGACACAGTTTAGTGAGCATCTTTGATTATTGTGTAACTGGAGCTGCAGCTCTGTGGAACAGATAGCGTTTTAATGATGTGTCCATTGCTGAGAGGAATACATTTACTTATAAATAACATAAAAAGGACTTTTCGTTAAGGCAACTGGACACCAGCAAGCACTTTAATTCTGGCTTGCTGTCTAACTGCTGAGCTAATGTAGGCTATGTTACCACAAAGGTCTCCTAAACCCTGTTTGGGCTAAGCTGCTCTGGAAAAGATTCCTGACTGCTTCGTAAGGGAGAATTCTCAGTACACACGTGGTGGARGATTTGTTCTCTGTGTAATTGCTAGTAATAAGGGACTATTGTTAGTATTATATTGATAATAGGGAATGGTAGTAGGTTTGGCTCAGTACAAGAGGTTTGGTTGTGTTTTCAAACTGTAGCCAAGCTCCTTGAGGCACAAGATTTGGCAAACTTATTAAAACTGATTTCCTAGTTTTTTTTAAATTTATTTTGCATGTGAATTTAACCCCACACAAGAGGGACCAGATTTAAAAGTGAGAAGATTTCAGACTTCGTTCAGTTCTGGGCTGTTTATGCCCATCTCAGCAAGGAGCCCAATTAGTGTATTTTTAGTAGGATTTTTGTCTCTCTTAAAACTGTAAATAAGCAGAAATAATGCAATTTATAATTACTGCTCTTGGGGAGAAAAACATTTGCTGTTATCAAGAAATATGGTTTCGTAATCTCGTACAGGAAATCCTCAACCTGCTCAGATTGCACACTAGTCCAAAAGTTAAAAAAA